>CM065590.1:205732551-206063611 GCA_033119425.1 Bufotes viridis | reverse complement strand
TTCTATATATTTGTCATCCACAGATCCCCCTCATAACAGTGTCCCCTAATACACCAGGCCCCGCCGCTCTCCAAAGTATTCCTAAACATTAATCCTTAACCTCTTAATAAGTTTAACAGGTTTCCATAGCAGGCAGAGCGGCCGTCAGCAGAAACGTCACTTACTGACGCTGCATGCCTGTAAAGTGAGTGACGTTACTGCTGCCGGCCGCTCTGCCTGCTTTGGAAGCCTGTTAGTGCGGTGAGCGGCGGGGCGCGGTGTAACAATACTGTGACTGCACCAGGTCCCGCCGCAAGTTGACTCCAGCACCTTCTCCCTCCCCGCTCATACATCGCAGGCTGCGATGCTGCATTCACCCCATAAAATGCAGGGGCATTTTGGGGGGGAAAGTGTGTCTTATGGGGTGAAAAATACGGTAGTATATATCAATCTGCCCATCTACCCCTTCTCTATAATATGCTACCTGCACTGCAAATTGTGGCGACAGGTCCTCCTTAAATCTATACACAACCTAGCAGATAAGTGATGACTAAGGGTATGTTCACACAGCTGTGTCAGCAGACTGACAATTTAGGAGTGGAATCAATCTCGAAATTCCACGCATTTCATGATTTTTCATATTAAGCAGTTCTTGGAACAGATTTTGAGTTCAATAGGAGTTCCTGCAGAATCCGCACCAAGAATGGACCTCTTTTTTTATTTATTTTTCCATGGCTTGGCTTTTAATCCACATACAGAAAGAAAATATGTTCCATATGAACTACAATGAGGATTTCCCACTGAAATTAATAGGCGCATTCCACATGGATTTCGGTACAGAAAACACAACCTAAACATGACCTAAAGCACCAGATAGCCTGTGTCTAAACTTCTTGAGACATAAATCCTTATCTATTCTATAAAGCTGGGAAAGTAAATTTTGTCTTAAAGGGGTTGTCTCACTTCAGCCAATAGTATTTATTATATATACTGGAGAGTGAATCTGGATCGCACATCCTCAACACTATGCTTTTGATATAACGACTGTCTCAGCATAATTACGTGGCATATCCGCCCAATTTGTAATACATTGTATGCTGTGCATTATAGGTTAGAGTAGTTTCCCACTTGTAGAGGCTTCCTTGTCGCGGTAAGTGGGCCTATGCTCTTTGATCAAACTGTATACCAATGCCTCTTTAGCACAGCATACAATGTATTACAAATTGGGCGGATACGCCACGTAATTATGCTGAGACTGTCGTTATATCAAAAGCATAGTGTTGAGGATGTGCGATCCAGATTCACTCTCCAGTATATATTGTAATTATCTATTTTCTTTTTCCCCCCTCTGGTGTCAGCACTCCTCCCCATTTGGACTAGGTGTTTTTAATTAGCCTTAGCTGCAAGGGGTTTATAAACTCCTACTATCTCTCAGATGCACTTCCGGAGGGTTGTGACTGGGTGAGCTCTTTGCACTCGTTCACATGGTGCAGTACTGCGTGTCTGCCATTGCTGCCTCAGTGCTGTGCTGGTGGGGCGGTGGGACCCAGAGCCAAGGAGGCTTTGCTGCACAGTGGGGTTGCTGTGTGGCTCCTGGGTCCCGCTGTCTGCTGCTGGTGCGGTGCTGGGGCGCCGGTGGTCGCCGCGCACGGCTGCGCCATTTATAGGTTAGAGTAGTTTCCCACTTGTAGAGGCTTCCTTGTCGCGGTAAGTGGGCCTATGCTCTTTGATCAAACTGTATACTAATGCCTCTTTTGCACAGCATACAATGTATTACAAATTGGGCGGATATGCCACGTAATTATGCTGAGACAGTCGTTATATCAAAAGCATAGTGTTGAGGATGTGCGATCCAGATTCACTCTCCAGTATATAAAATAGTATTTATTATGCAGAGAAAGTTAATACAAGGCACTTACTAATGTATTGTTACTGTCCATATTGCTTCCTTTGCTGGCTGGATTCATTTTTCCATCACATTATACACTGACTGTTCCCATGATTACGGCCAACCTGCAATCCATCAGCCGTAGTGCTCGTGCATGTACAAGCACGGCCACCACTAATGGATTGCAGGGTGGTTGTAACCATGGAAACGATCAGTGTATAATGTGATGGAAAAATAAATCCAGCCAGCAAAGGAAGCAATATGGACAATCACAATACATTAGTAAGTGCCTTGTATTAACTTTTTCTACAGAAAATATATATGCTATTTGTTGAAGTGAGACAACTTTTTAATCATTTCCACCATGTTTACCATAAATGCAAAGAGTCCGCCCAGGCCACCGAATTATAGCTGGCACTGAATCGGTTACTGAACCATTGTCTGCTCAGACCAATGTTGAATAACATTTCAAAGTATCTGAAAGATACCAATGGGTTTAAAGTGTACACGGAATAATTTTGTGGGGCAGAAGGGTTTCAAACTCGTGTTTGATGTAAAACGTTTTTATACCCAGATACCGCACAATTTGGGGGTTAAGGCTGTAGAACAAAGGCTTAAAAACATAGGTAAAAATTAGAATTTAATTTCTTTTGTTAAAGAATCCCTTTCATTTATCTTGACACGTAATGCTTTGTATTTGATGATACACTGTGTAGCCAAGATGGTGATACAGCCATGGGTTCTCCAGTAGCATGTACATTTTCAAATGCATACCTTGCGATATTCGAGAAAAAACATAATCAGTACTGTCAACCCCTTTATCGAACCTGTTAGATTATATCTGGATACCAGACCCCAGGTTGCCAGTCCAGTGCAGAGGTCAGAATGTTCCACATGAAATGGCTGTTACCTATTTGTGTCCGTTCCTCTCCTGCAGATTTTGGATTTTTATTCTGAAGCAATGAAAGTTATATTTTAAGATTCGGCGTATTTTACTACGTTTTCCTCTTTGGATGTACATAAGAAGGAGTTAAATATATGAATTCATTAACTGACTCCCAATTTTATATACTGTTGTCTGCTTCAACAATATTTTTTTTTTTTGGGGGGGGGGAAACTAAATAAAAAAAAATAAAAAAAGGAGAAACCACCCAAGTGTGTAAAATCTGTACTTCTGTGACAAGTGGTACGAATGTGTAACACTGTTACCAAGTAAATGAGCAGTTTTGGTAAATACATGTGTTTCCATCTATGCCCTACATTTGCTGAGCATTAGGTTGTACAAAGTACATAGATGGCAGTGTGTCATTCTAGCAAGGCAGCGAGAGTAACACAGTAAACACTGTGTATTCACCATTATGCTGCAGCCTGTGATAGATTCAATCACAGATACCATTACTACATGACATTGTGTATTACTTACAAAGGATATCTCTTTTCCTATATTGTAGCGCTGGCAGCAGGTTGCAAGCCAGACAGAATGAGTTACTGCCTCTTTAGAAGCCACTTATTGCAACCGACAATAGCTTTAGGGCAATCTATGTAAAGCAAAGGCACACTTTTATGTGCACACACTTTACACCCTGAATCTTGATGTCTGCAGTTTAATCATTGTGTGATGTTTAGGAGATTGGAATAGCATCGAAGAGCCAGAAGGAGACATGGCTGGACTTATAATACACAAGGAAGCAAAGAAGTTGTGGGAATAGGTTTTCAAACTAAATAATAATCTGTAGACTTCCAACAATAATTGATTGTATCAACTTTTCTGAACTTTGTTTTGCAAATCTCTTGTTGCCATATATATATACACCTATACACAAACACCAAGAGCAGTAACAAATTCTCACTTTTATGCATAACTCTAATAAGAGAGAGACAGTATTTGTGCTTTTTAAGATGGCGGCAATGACTAAGGCATTACTTCCTTATCTGCCCCCAAAAACCTTTTCTATTACCCCCTCCCCATCCTGCAGACACGATCAGAAGCTTCTCAAACTCTGAGGAGGGCTTCACCGATGAGGTACCCTCCAGATGTTGGTGAGGCAGCGTTAACAGAAATAATAATCTATTGTGTCAAGCTCATGCTTTTCTATGGATTTGCCAATTTCTAGTTTAGCAACAATGCTGAATGCTATTGTGTCTATTTCAATATTATAATGGATGCAGAAGAGACATTTTAAAGTACAATTTTTTGGCATAGGCTACTGTCAATGGTAAGGACTTAGGCACTACCCTGTATTGACTGGTGAGGACCCAGTGAGAAAAAAAAATGTAATTAGGAAGTCGTACTGAATATGATACATTTAAAACTTCAATTATTTTTAGTCAGGGAATATTTTTTAATGGAGCAGAACTGGTTAAAATGCCACAGTCATTACCTCACCACACAGATTCCCTGCTACTAATGTTCCTATGCTGATCTGGTCCCTGCTGTTCTCCATTTCATTTTCTAGTCCAGAGATTCATAGTCAAAAGGATAAAAACTTGGAATGCCTGTCCAGACAGTTACTAGCCAATGCGGGGACCACCACAGCTGTTGATTGCCTGAGCGAGCAGCCATTTCCTTGTGTTGAGCATGGGGACCATCATTGATTTTCTTTGATTTACAGCTACATCACTCAATACTAATACATATAGACTAATCTATAACAATCCATGCATGCTGTGGCTTCTGAGTGTGCACTAGACACTCTCCACTTCTCCATGTTTACAATGCATGGGAGACATCATAGCAGCTGTTCTACTCCTCTCTCCAAAGTCTTCTGCAGACCGCATGTAACCAGATCTCTCAGTGAAGCTGAACCATATATCTCTAGATTCAGAGTCTATAAAGGAATTCAGAGGGATTGATAGAGGGAGTAGTTAGGAAGCCTGATAAGTAAAGGCATTTTGCTCTAATAAAATATCAAAAGTCTCCTTAAGAATATACAGTACTGTGCAAAACTAGGAATATACAGTACTGTGAGAAACTTTTAGGTTGTTCCAAACATCTTGAAACAGCATCTCAAAACAACTGATCAGCAGGTGTCGGACCTTCACCCATCAGATACTGATAACCTATCTAGAGGTAGGTGCCTGAACCTGGTTTACTTCGATCTGCATAGAATTTGTATGCACTAAACAGTGGAATATTTTTAATCAAGACAATCTGCAATGATGTGCATTGTAGAGATGAGTGAATCGACTGTAACAAATTGATCTGTCTCAGTAGCCACACTTCTTCACCTTTAGGGGGCTGTCTCTACAAGTAACCCTGGGTTCAGACCTGAGCGTTCTTGAAATGCGCGTTTTACGTGCGTTTTTGTCGCGCGTATTTCAGCGCGTTTTTGCAAATAGGAAACGCGCGTTCGTACGCTTGTTCTTGTGTTTGACTACTGTGGTGTCAATCACAAAACGCGTGACAAACGCCCCAAAAAAAGCTCAAGTACTTGTTTATGCGTCGGGCGTTTTACAGCGCGTTCAAACGCGCTGTAAAACGCTCAAGTGAGAACCAGGGCCATAGGAAAGCATTGGTTTTCATGTGTTCAGCGTTTTACAGCACGTTTGAACGCGCTATAAAACGCTCAGGTGTGAACTGAGGGTAAAATAAAGAGCCCACACTTTTTATAATTGACAGGGCCGACTCTGTCAATTTCCTGCCTGCGCTGCTGCCAGATGCGCTAGCGGGTGGTGGTGCATCCTCAGTAGCTGCTCTTAAAGCCAAATTTGAGCTTCAGCAGTGGCGCAGGCAGGGGATTAACAGGGCCGGGTGGGATATCGGCCTGTCAGTCATACATAAGGTGGGAGCTTGATCACCTAAAGGGAAAGCCCCTCCTTCAGATGAAGAAATCTGGCTAATGAGATAAATCTATTCGTTAGAATTAAATCGCTCATCTCTTGGTAAACAAAAAAAAAAAGTTTTCAAGATGCAAAGAGCATTTCATTTAGGACAAAAAATTGAATGGACATGAGCTTTTAATCTTCTTACAAAATAAGTATCCACTACTTTACCGTGATGTCAGAATTTTCTCATGGGATAAATACTCCCAAGACCTGACCTTAAAAATTACCACAAACAAATAATCTGATGTACCGAAAATGACTGCCATCTTTACTAATACCTTGAGACTGAAAACAATATCCCAGGGGTTTGAGCCCTAGCCCTGTGTTACTCAGTGTAAGGAGGTTTTGTAAGTGAACACATTTGTCATTTTATAAGCCAACAGTAATGATACAATGCAGACAGATTTCCTCAATGGAGCAGGTTTTCCCCTATGTACTTATTTCTCAGCTTACATATATTTTTTTTTCTCTCAGATTCCCAGCAGTAGCTCAAATTCATGAAATAAATCAGAAATAGAGAATGCACGAGGACAGGGGGAATCAATTTACCTGAATGCCATCAAGTAGCTTGCTCATGCACCAGTAACTGTCAGCTTCGATGTTCCGCAGCACCTCTTCGGGCAGACTGGAAACATCAACATTTTCCAGTTCTTCTTCTTCAGCTAAAATATAGAGGGAACACAGTATAGTAGGCAGAGTGCACAAATTCATAAAGCTAGGTCACGTACAACCATTTCCAAAAAAAAACTATGCGATCAACAACATTGGTAGCTAGAGGAAAGCTAGGACTACCTATCAGATCATTTTATTGGAGAACCTGATAAACAGATATACTGACAAGATGAGCACATCTGTAATACACAATAAATAGGAAAACTACTATGGTCTGCACTTAGCGGAATCAGATACCCGACTTAAAACATCTTTAAATCATCTAGTTGTATGAAATGTCTCAAACCTGTTGCTGATAAGTACAGCCATTAAAGGGGTAGGTTTTTGTTCGTTTCGTTTTTTTTTTTTAAATAAATGACACAATTTTCTAATATACATGAATTTTAAATAAAATGTAAAATTTCTACTCACATATCTTTCTTTATGAGAGTAGTTGATCCAGGCACAGTAAAATGGCATAGCCCATAGTCAGTTTTGTGTAATGCAATCATGGACCAATTCCAGTAAATAGGACTAAGTATGGTGTCCGTATTGTGACACACTATATGCCATGTGAACCCTGGCAGTCAGGAAACAAATGACATGACAAATGTGCTGGATCATACAGGACACCTGCATCTGATAACTAAATAGGACTAATTGTGGAAAATTATTTTTATTGTGGTTCTTACATGATTGTGTGTATTTACACAGCTGCCTGTCTCTAAGTGACTTGTAAAATGACTGCCTGTAGCTAGGTGATTTGTAAAATGGCTGCCTGTCTGTAGATGATATTGTCATGTTGTTAACTTATTGATGACCTATACATGTATTTACGGTGGTCAATCATGGGCTTTAAATCTGCACAAATGTCTTCTTACAGTGGGGCTGGTTTAGCCCGACACAGGTGTTCTGTTCTGGGGAGATTGAGTACCCGAGTGTCTAGTGACAACCAGGTAGCCGCTCTAACATTGAGAGTTGGAGAAACCTCCAGTCCCGGCTAATTATCCCCATAACTGCCGCAGTCAATAGTGACCCCTAGTTTCTGAGTAGCCAGCAACGCCCCCCCCCCCTCCTCCAACGAATGCAATTGCAGATTGCTGATACCTTTACATGGCAGCCTCTAGGTCTGCCCGGGGCACAGTCTAATAGATTTCTGTCAGTTTTCTACTGTCAGCATAATAAACTGTACTTGTGGGAATACTAAGTGTTAAAAATATGAATTAAAAAAGGTTTATTTAAATAAAATCCTCAAGAATAAAAATTTAAAGTCTTCTCTGAAAAAGTTTTTAAATTGAAAAAAAATGATTGATGGCTGTATCCATCATGTTCAGGAAATAAAATAAAGAAATCTACCACAGGAAAAACGGATATGTGAAAAGGATGAGTTGCTATCTGGTTTTAACTGGCAGAAAAAATTATAGATGAATCATTCCTTTTAACAAAGTTCACTGAAAAAAACAAAACAAAAAACAGAACACCACAACACACAGAGACAGATCAATGTGAGAGCTGCTTCCATACCGACAATGTCAGACAAGAGATGTTGTTGCAAGAAGTAATACTGAATCACTATTAACCGGTTAGAAAACTGGACAGAATGCCAGGGGTCACATGAATAATGCTATGTGGACACAGGACTGACTGTCTATGAACCATACCATTCTACAGCACAAACTGCACTGATCAAAAAAGGCACATGAGCAGAATTTTAAATACATGTATATCAGAAAATTATATTATTTATTATTCTATTAAGAAACAAAAGAAATGGACTTTACCCTTTCATTGTGTTTGTTTAGAATAACATTTTAAGTATTCATTCACACTGATTCAGAAACTTGCTGCACGCTCATCACTATAATCTGCACTCCATGCATGTATACACAGTAGGCTGCGCTTTGTGATCTTGATAAAAGACGTATACTGTTTTGTTTTGCTATATTATGTTGTATCCTGTTGTAGCAGTATAGTTTTTTACGGCAAAAAGAAGTGGTGTGAACCTGCAGACATACATATATATCTGCTTTATAATGTTACTTACAAACATAATAAATAGTATGTTACATATAAAATCCATGGCTGATTAAATAAGAAAGAAAACAACCCGACAATAAAACATAAAGGCACTTTAAGGGCAAAAATAATGCTCAAAAACTAAATACCATTGTGAGATATGACAAGCTTTGCTGTACTTAATTGGAAGAAATATATTCTTATCAGCCCTCCACAAATTTACGACAAGGTCATAACCTACAGCAAATTTTTTATAAATATCCTCCTTCGCATGGCATTGTTTAGCTGAGGCTACTTTCACACTTGCGCTTGCCCTTTCCGCTATTGAGATCGGTCATAGGATCTCAATAGCGGGGGAAACGCTTCCGTTTTGTCACCATTCATTGTCAATGAGGACAAAACTGAAAGAATCAGAACGCACCAAAATGCATTCCGTTCTTTTTGGTTGTGTCCCCATCGGGGACAGAATAATGCTGCAAGCAACATTTTTCTGTCCGCTATGTGGTGCGAAGCAAGACGGATCCGTTCTGACACACAATAAAAGTCCATGGGGACGGATCTGTTTTCTCTGACACAATAGAAAACGGATCCGTCCCTCATTGACTTTCAATGGAGTTCATGATGGATTTGCCTTGGCTATTTTTAAGATAATACAACCGGATCTGTTCATAACAAATGCAGATGGTTGTATTATCAGTAACGGAAGCGTTTTTTGCTGATCCCTGCCGGATGAGGCAAAAACGCTGGTGTGAAAGTAGCCTGAGAATGTGATTTGCATGTAACATATACATAAACTTATAAAACAATACCAGAATTATAGACGATGACCTATATAATTCCCTTTAACCTACACCTGACAATAAATCAGGTTTTATGATGCTGGATTTTTAACAGTTTTTGGTTATATAATAATCTTTATTTGCATAGCGCCAAAATATTCCACAAGACAAATATCCTAACAGTTCTTTTTGACTATATAACTGGCTTGTGCAGTCATAATAACACAGATTAAAATTAAATAGCACCATTTTTGAAGGGTGAGCTACTTTCTCTGGACCCATTGCAGCCCTCTTCTCTTAAAGGGGTTGCCCAGTTTTGAAAATCCATTTTCATATACACTGCTATGGAATTCAGAGCTTCCCTCCAGTAAAAACACTGAAGGGAAGCTCTGTTCAGGATCTTCATCTCTTGGGTAGAGGGTAGAGCGGTTACAAAGAGAGTGTCTCTCGATATGGGGGACTTGTACTGTCTTGTAGACAACCCACTGTTTCAAAAGGGCACTGTGTAATGATTGATTGTCCCTGTGGTGGCGCTACAGGGAAACTGAACACCTACTGCCAGGTTTTTGAACGGATCATAACTGATCACTGGTGATCAACAAGGGGACATTGTCTGATCAACTTATTGTCAAGTAATCCTTTTAACAAGCAGGAATTGTGCAAAGCGGTGCTACCTTTTAATTACATCAGTGGGCTTATCTACATCATGGCTATTGAAGTAAAGCATTTGCCTATTAGCATCTTCCCAAGAGCACCTTTGTTTCAAAGATTGGGGTTTTCTATTTTCTGAAAAAACAGTTTGTTTGGTATGTAAATGAGCCTAGTAAGGTGCCCAGAGGGGTGTTATTTTTGTATAAAGGAGCACAGGCCCACCTCCTGTTAGTGCCTAAGCCCACCTCCTCTGCGCTTTGACATGACGCCCCTGCTGCAATGGTTCTGCCCACCCCCTTACTATGTCACATACTAGGGTGAACGCCGTAAACATAAAAAATTAAAACGTTGTCAAAAAAGCCATTTTTTTTGTCACCTTGCATCACAAAAAGCGTAATAGCAAGCGATCAAAATGTCATATGCACCCCAAGATAGTACCATTCAAACTGCCATCTCATCCCGCAAAAAATGAGCCCCTACATAGGACAATCACCCAAAAAAAAATAAAAAAATATGGCTCTCAAACTATGAAGACACTAAAACATTATTTTTTTTGTTTTAAAAAAATTATATTATTGTGTAAAACTTATATAAATAAATAAAAAGTATACATATTAGGTATTGCCGCGTCCGTCACAACCTGCTCTATAAAAATAACACATGACTAACCCCTCAGCTGAACAAAGCAAAAAATAAATAAAAAATACGGTGTCAAAAGCCATTTTTGTCACCTTACATCACAAAAAGTGTAATAGCAAGCGACCGAAATGTCATATGCACCGCAAGATAGTGTCAATCAAACCGCCATCTCATCCCGCACCATCTCATCCCGCAAAAAATGAGCCCCTACATAAGACAGTCGCCCAAAAAATAAAAACTATGGCTTTCAGAATGTGGAGACACAAAAAAAATTTTTTTTTTAAAAATGCTTTATTATGTAATACTGAAACAAAAACCCCAAAAGTAGTCATATTTGGTATTGTCGCGTCCGTAACAACCTGCTCTATAGAAATCGCACACAATCTAACCTGTCAGTTCAACGATATAAATAACAATAAATACAAAACGGTCCCAAAACAACTATTTTTTTGAAATTTTCCATTTTAATCCATTTTTCCAGTAAGAAAGCAAGGGTTAAAAGCCAAACAAAACTCAATATTTATTGCCCTGATTCTCTTGTTTGCACAAACACCCCATATGTGGTCGTAAAATGCTGTATGGCCAAACGGCAGGGCACAGAAGGAAGGGAACGCCATATGGTTTTTGGAAGGCAGATTTTGCTGGACTGGTTTTTTGACACTATGTCCCATTTGAAGCCCCCGTGATGCACCCCTAGAGTAGAAACTCCATAAAAGTGACCCTATTTTGGAAACTACGGGATAAGGTGTCAGTTTTGTTGGTACTATTTTAGGGTAAATATGATTTTTGGTTGCTCTATATTACACTTTTTTTGAGGCAAGGTAACAAAAAATAGAAATTCTGAAATTTCATCTCCATTTGCCAATAACTCTTGTGGAACACCTAAAGGGTTAACAGTTTGTAAAACTGGTTTTGAATACCTTGAGGGGTATAGTTTTTTAGATGAAGTCACTTTTATGGAGTTTCTACTCTAGGGGTGCATCAGGGGGGCTTTAAATGGGACATAGTGTCAAAAAACCAGTCCAGCAAAATCTGCCTTCCAAAAACCATATGGCGTTCCTTTCCTTCTGCGCCCTGCCTTTGGCCATACAGCAGTTTACGACCACATATGGGGTGTTCGTGCAAACTACAGAATTGGGGGAATAAATATTAAAGTTTTGTTTGACTGTTAAAACTTGCTTTGTTACTGGAAAAAATGGATTAAAATGGAATATTTTCAAAAAAAAATAAATCGAAATTCTGAAATTTTATCTCCATTTGCCATTAACTCTTGTGGAAAACCTAAAGGGTTAATGACGTTTGTAAAATCAGTTTTGAATACCTTGAGGGGTGTAGTTTCTAGAATGGGGTCAATTTTTGGGTGGTTTCTATTATGTAAGCCTCACAAAGTGACTTCAGACCTGAACTGGTCCCTAAAAAGTGGGTTTTTGAAAATTTCTGAAAAATTTCAAGATTTGCTTCTAAACTTCTAAGCCTTGTAACGTCCCCAAAAAATGAAATGGCATTCCCAAAATGATCAATACATGAAGTAGACATATGGGGAATGTAAATCAATAACTTTTTGGGGTGGTATTACTATGTATTATAGAAGTAGAGAAATTGAAACTTGGAAAATCGCAAATTTTTTGAAAATTTGGTATTTTTTTATAAATAAAAATTAATTTTCGACTTCATTTTACCAGTGTCATGAAGTACAATATGTGACGAAAAAACTATCTCAGAATGGCCTGGATAAGAAAAAGCGTTTTAAAGTTATCACCACAAAGTGACATTGGTCAGATTTTGAAAAAATGGCCTGGTCCTTAAGGTGAAATAGGGCCACGTCCTTAAGGGGTTAAGTGGGGAAAATTGGCTTCTGCCTTACAGGGTTTTTTTGCCTTCCTCTGGATCAACTTGTAGGAAACAGGCCGAACTGGATGGACAAATGTCTTTTTTCGGTCTTATATACTATGATATCAGCATCTATACTTGCAGTACGGAGGCAGTTGTCAGGCCATACCTAAGCATGACATGACAACAAGGAATATGGCCAGTCTTGTGATCCTTTAGTGGACACTCTGCTCTCTGCCGATACAACATATGGGGCTTGATACTATTGCAGGGATTCACAACCACAGGAGGAGTCCTCAGTCCTCATTTTTTTAAGCTTGTATGCTAACAGAATTATGATATACAAAGCGCTAACATGATGAAATTAGTTGTTTATGTGATTGCTGCCGTTAGCTCAGTCTGATAAATCTGATGCCCCATTCATGAATTATGCATGGTTAACAGTGCTGTCAATGTCCAGACAGATTTTACTGAAAATGTATGGTAGTAAAATCCATTGTACATACTAGTTTGCAGTTACCAAAAGTTATATATGGATTAAATTTCTTTCCCCCCTCCCCCTCATTTTTTTCATACTAATTATAAAAAAAGCATTCATATTCAAAACCCTATTTTTTGTGAATACGATTTTAAAAAAAAAATTCAGGTAAATAGAATATATGAAAAGGACACAGCCATTTACTAACAATATATTTTTACTTCATTCGGATTTTGCAGTGTGGCATAAAAGGATTTCTCTATTATCTGATGAAGTAAGCCTTTGTAGGAGTAGAGTTAGTACGGAATCAACAAAATGCAGCCATTTGTTTCACTATTCACATTACGTTAAGTGCTATTTCAGAAAGAACGAGATATGAAATGGTACTGTTTTATACGTTACAGAAAGGTATATAAAACCAAGTGCTCATTTCTTCTTACATGTTTAAGTATGCCCACTAGCATAATGTCATACAATGGCCGAAGAAAACTAGGAAGGGCTGCTGAGATCAGAATGTTTGATGGTCAGATGTCCGGATGCACTCATCTGTGTTACCGTCAAGAGCAACTCATTTCTTTTCCAGATCTATGATGAATCAGATATGTATCTCTTTTCAGATGAATGCTTTTGAAACACTGCAAACTAGGTCAGCATCAAAGAAAAGATGCTGTCTTGAAGTGTTTTTTTCCTTTTATGTTTTCTTTTATCTGCTAGGATCTTCAAAGCAACTGGGCAATGCGCAATCAGCTAAAAGAAAATGGACTGCAGAAAATGGCTCCATTATACAAGCCAGAAGCAAACATTCCCTGTTTCTTCTGACACATAATTCGGAAACATAATGATAAGGGTACTGTACTCTTCTATGAGACAACCACCAAATGAAGGGCATATCATACTTAAGAGTAAAAACCTACTATCCACAAATTAAAGCATTTTATAGAACAAAGTTATCAATGGAAACCTTGAAGATTTATCAAAAAGTTAAGTTAAAATAGTCGCTCGTCTTAGGAGAAATTATGCAGTTTATTTGTTTTCTAAGAATACCGAAATAAGCAGACAGAACCTTTTTTGTTTTCATCTTTCACTCCTACTTCCCGATGCCATAACGTTTTTTATTTTTCTGTTCACATAGCCGTATGAGGGCTTGTTTTCTGTAGGACAAGTTGTATTTTCTAATGACTCCAGTTGCTATTGCATAAGATTTATTGGGAAGGCGGAATTGAAAAATAAAAAGGGATTCTGTTACTACATTTATATAGTTTATCGTGTTTTAAAACACATAAAAAATTTCTTCTTTGCGTGGCTCCATAACTTTTATAGTAACATCTACGGAGATGTGTGAGGGCAATTTTTTTGTAGGGCAATCTGTAGTTTGTATTGATACCTTTTTAGCGTGTATGACTCTTTGATCACTTTTTATTCAGCTTTTTTGGCGGGGTGAAGTAGAAAAAAAAAACGGCAAACTGGCCATTTTGATTTTATTTTTTTCCCCCGTTACGCAATTCACCGTACAGAATAAATATTTTTGACCATTCTTTTTCTTACCGATTTCTTGGGAAAGGAGAATGATTAGAATTTTTAACTTTTTTCACTTTACACTTATTTTAAGTTCCCGTAGGGGACTTTTATATGTAATTGTCTGATCGCTCCTCCTTCTATAGACAGCAGTTATTTAACAGATTTAACACTACAGATACTGCAGCCTATGGAAGATTAAGTCCACCCCTATAAAGCCATGAGCCCGATAGAAACTTTGTTATGACAGACCTCTGAGCCTTCTGAAGGCCCGAGGCTGCTATAGTAACCAAAAGGCTCCCTCAATCTCAGCGTCGGGGAGCCTTTCGGTCTCCAGGAGCACAGCAATCTATGGAAAATACTATTTAAATGCCCTGGTAGCAATTGACCACAATATCTAGAGGGTTAAATGTCCGTGATTGGCGTCATCACGATCATGAACTCTGCTTCTGGGTGTCTAATGAAAAAAAACAGTAGGCACTTGGTGACTAAAGTGTGTGCTCAGCTGAGCGGGCACTATCTTTAAAGTTCCAACTTGTGCCGTTCATGTATGACCCAAGTCATGAAGTGGTTTAAAAAAACAAATAAATTAAAAAACAGGATTCTCATTTGCAGACCTCCACCACTCAGCCATCAGTTCATGTTATTAAGTGTTCTTGCATGGCAAGACAACTTATTGTTATCTTACAAATATATTCTTATTATAGCCAAATTTACCACCCTAACTCCTCCCACAGTTTTTACACTACATAGACAGTAATATATTGAAACGTGCGGATTGTTCCCGATTGGTGTGCTATTACTTTGTGGAACGTTTCCCCGAATGGTTCACGAAATATCAGCGTTTTTGTGGTCCCATAGGAATGAATAGCGGAATGTTCAAAACTAGAGTGGGAGCTGACAAAAGCTAGAGTGTGAGCTGAAAAATCAGGACATGATTTCTAAACTGCCACCACTCCCTCATTTTCAAGCCCACCTACACAAATGTTATATCAAAATGTTCAGCTATACCTGCTGCTAGTAAAAATGTCCACGGCTAAGCCATAGTCCTGATAGTTTTCACAATATCACCATTTGTTTGCAATTGAAGCTCCACTCTAGCGACAATTAATGGGTTAGTGTAATGTTTACTATCTTTAGTCACTCCAAACACTCCACACAGTTACTCTGCCCAGTCCAACATTTCCACAGTTACTACAGCCATTCCAACCACACAACAGTTACTCAAGCCACTCCACCCAGTTACTCCGCCCACTCCAGTTGTAGACTACTGGTGGAGGAAAGAACACTTCACACAATTTCCCAAGAAATTGTAGCTATTCTAGTTAATTCCCTCCTCTTTCCTTCCCATGTCTTAAATATCTGAACTATGTCTTGCTTCAGGTCCCTACGTTATTATTCTATGTCTGTTTGATCAGGTTTTGGCGACATCAAACTTTCTTCATTGGGCCTTTTACATGGACCGACAATATAGCCAATTATCAGGGATGAGTGTTTGCAGAATCACCTGATAACTGGCCTATGTAAAAGGTTCTGGCAATCACTCAGTGAACAAGGAAACAATCACCCATCGAGTCTTTCGGCCTGCACCTAAAATCATTATTTCTGTGCAGCCCGAGTAACAGCGATTTGCAGAAACAAAGAAACTCTATGGAAACAATATATCATTGTGGTGATTACTCGTCCCAACACAAGGGAGATGCATCTAAACTGTTGGAACCTCTACAGGTATTACTATTTCTCTCATGATTATCTGGGACTCTTTACCAACTAGTCAAATTGGCTCCACTAACAAGGTCATGTATAGTTTCTGTTTAGTAAACTGTATAAAACCCAACTACAGACTAATACACATGGCTGATTTTGATTTTCTACAATTTTCGGTATGGTATCGCATCTATAAAATACAGATCAGAGAAAAAAAGTAGACCAAGTTCTACGTCTCTATGACAGACTTTGGAACTGCAAGTAATGCCATTAGCGAGTGTTATTTCTATGTAGGACACAAACCAATTTTTATGAAATTCCCTGTAGGCTAAAAAAGCAGAAAATAATCAGCAACCTGGATATTGTTCATCGCCAGGAGGGTGTGGAAGATCTCATATAATATAATATCATCTACTTCTTATTTTCAGTAAATGAACATTGGAACATTTTTAAGCATTGCTATACCTACGGCCAGTATAATTGAAAATATAGACAATAAACATTAAGAATACACAGAAATAATGTCAAAATCTGAAAATAAAAAGGATGAGAGTATAAAAGAACCATTTGGTCCCTGTAATGAAGAATATTCTATAAGCTAGAAGTTGTTTTCAGTGTCCTTCATTACATAACAATACTTTTACTCTGCCATACCTAAAATAATACATGAAATGTTGACAGATCCATCCATCAAAATGCAAAGACAGACAAAAAGAACTTTCTGAAACAAATCATATCATACAGCCTTAGTAGTACAGGTCACAACAAGTCTTGTAAGAAAAATAGCCACTGCTGGTATTTCTGAAGCCATGCAGATAAGATATATTAAAAAAAGCCCTGAAACATAACAACAAATAAAACAGTTCAAAGTAATGTCTAGTAGCACAAAACCTAGTGCAAGACCTTTTATAAAGCGGAGCAGAAAAAGAACACGGTGCAGACCTCTACAAAAATTCCTGTCCATATATATTTTTTCAGATGAGAATATGGTCATTATAGTGAGTTTGGGATACCAATGTGTAAGATTCGGCTACTTTCACACTAGCGTTTTGGCTTTCCGCTTCTGAGATCCGTCATGGGCTCTCACAAGCGGTCCAAAACGGATCAGTTTTGCCCTAATGCTTTCTGAATGTAAACGGATCCGCTCAGAATGCATCAGTTTGCCTCCGTTCAGTCACCATTCCGCTCTGGAGGCAGACACCAAAACGCTGCCTGGTCTTCTGCAGCAGCCACTGATAAAATTCTGACTAACTGCAGCTGTCACTTGTACAATATGGGTTTATTATGGAGCACAAATTGGATAAATTTACTCTACGTGGTTGTTTAGGGGATTTAGAGCTGGTGATGCTAGAGAGCTCCTTTGCAAAAACCATTGTCTAGTTTCTTACTTAGATGCCCAATTGATCCATCCTTGGAATTCCTATATAAACCATGCCCTGCCATATCCTGTTTGCCAGATTATTGTGCTTCCCCCCTTAAAGGGATTGTCCCATGAAAAATATTCCACAGTTTTTAAACCAGCAACTGTATCTGAATACTTTTGTAATTGCATGCAATTAAAAATTTGTATAGCTACTGAGTTATTCAGTAAAACGTATCTTTATACTGCCACTTAATTTCTTATTTTTTTGTCCTGCTCACTGAGAAGGCCGCACATGCTTAGTTTCATCCTTCATCTGCCTCTTGAACTGTGATGGGGAGAGCATGGACACGTCCCCTTAGCTGCAGTGGAATAGACACTCCCCTGAGCTTCCAGCTTGATCTACATCTAGCAGAGCAATGAATGGGGAGATTTCTGGATCCATGTGATGTATCGGGCTGGTTCTAGCTTTGGTAGAAAGAGATAGCCATGTACTAAATGATGACCGATTTTCATATTTTACATTATTCATGAGATAACCCCTTTAACCCTTTCACGCCTGATAACGTAGATGTACGTCATAAGGCGTGTGCTTAACCGCCTCCCGACCGCAGAACGCACGGATGCGTCCAGGCGGCGGCAGGTTTGTTCCGCCTGGACGCATCCGTGCGTCATCTTGCGAGAGACGAGATTTGCTATGAACGCGCGCGCGTTCACAGCAGTGCACAGCTCGGCAGTGATACTACAGGCTGCCAGCGATGATCAAACCGGTATATCAGACGCTGTATTTAATAACAGCGTCTGATATACCTGCTACCTGGTGGTCCCATTTGCTGGGATCGACCACCAGAGGACCAGGTAGCTATGTAAAGTAGCACCAAGCATCACAGTACACCCCCCCGTCACTTATTAACCCCTGATCACCCCATATAGACTCCCTGATCACACCCCCCCCCCCCCCCCCGTCACGGATCACCCTCCAAAACACGGACACCGGCAATGTGCTTTCCGCATTTTGCAGATCCGCACATTGCCAGAACTATATAGAAAATGCCTTTTTCGTAAAAATGCCCTGTGAAATCCTAAAGGTACTCATTGGAATTTGGGCCCCTTTGCGCACCCAGGCTGCAAAAAAAGTGTCACACATGTGGTATCGCCGTACTCAGGAGAAGTAGGGCAACGTGTTTTGGAGTGTATTTTTACATATACCCCTGCTGGGTGTGAGAAATATCTCTGTAAATGACAACTTTTTAATTTTTTTTATACAAAGTTGTCAGTTTACAGAGATATTTCTCTCACCCAACATGGGTATATGTAAAAATAAACCCCAAAACACATTGCCCTACTTCTCCTGAGTACGGCGATACCACATGAGTGACACTTTTTTGCAGCCTGGGTGCGCAAAGGGGCCCTAATTCCAATGAGTACCTTTAGGATTTACAAGGTTGCTCACAATTTAGCCCCGCCCAAAATGCCAGAACAGTAAACACACCTCACAAGTGACCCCATTTCGGAAAGTAGACACCCCAAGGTATTCACTGAGGGGCATAGTGAGTCCGTGGGAGATTTTTTTTTTTTTGCCAGAAGTTAGCAGAAATGGAAACTTTATTATTATTTTTTTTTCCTCAGAAAGTTCCTTTTTTTCACAAGTTAGCGGAAAATGACAATAATACATGAACTCACCATGCCCCTCCGTGAATACTTTGGGGTGTCTTCTTTCTAAAATGGTGTCATTTGGGGGGTATTTATACTATTCTGACATTCTAGCACCTGAAGAAACATGACAGGTGCTCAGAAAGTCAGAGCTGCTTCAAAATGCGGAAATTCACTTTTTTGCACCATAGTTTGTAAACGCTATAACTTTTACCCAAACCAAAAAATATACACTTATTGGATTTTTTTTAATCAAAGACATGTAGAACAATAAATTTTGCGAAAAATTTATATAAAAATGTAGTTAAAAAAAAATAAAAATTACAACAGAAAGTGAAAAATGTCATTTTTTTGCAAAAATTTCGGTCATTTTTTATTAATAGCAGAAAAAGTAAAAATGTCAGCAGCAATGAAATACCACCAAATGAAAGCTCTTTTAGTGAGAAAAAGGAGGTGAAATTCATTTGGGTGGCAAGTTGTATGACCGAGCAATAAACGGTGAAAGTAGTGTAGTGCAGAATTGTAAAAAGTGGCCTGGTCATTAAGGGTGTTTAAGCTAGGGGGGCTGAAGTGGTTAAAGATGACACCTGCTCCTGCCCACTGCGGGCGCCATAGCCTCAGATGGCCAACTGCTTTCTATAGCAGACACCCGCGGCTAATGTCTACAATCGGTAGTAATGCTGATCACAGACATTTAACCCCTCAGATGCCGTGGTCAATCCTTTCACTTTTGGATTTGCACCGGCTCCCCCGTGTGGCGATCGTAGGAGCCGGAGCATGTATGCAGCAGCCCCTGTCTTTGTGAATGACAGGAGGCTGCTGCTTAGTATTTCCTATGGAGCCCTTGCCTGTAATAGGGCTCCATAGGAAAATGGTGAAATCATCATAGATTCCAATGCAAGTGCATTGGAGTCTATGATAATAGCAATTGGATGATTGATTGTTATAGTTCCTTATTCGAACTATAAAAAAAAGTGTGTAAGAAAAAAAGTTTAAAAAATAAATAAATAAAAAAACATAAAAATTCTAATCACCCCCCTTTTTTCAGAATAAAAATAAAAGAACTAAAAAATTAAAAAAATACACATCATGGGTGTCGCAATGTGCGAAAATGATCATAGTATAAAAATATATTCCCCATATGGCAAACAGCAAAACGAAAAAGTTTGTCCAAATGGTCGATTTTTGGTCGCTTCATTTTCTACAAACACTTAAATAAAAAGTGATTAAAAAGTCATAGACACCCCAGAATGGTATCAATAAAAAATTCAGATCGCCCTGCAAAAAATAAACCCCAATACAGCTCTGTACACATAATTACAAAAAAGTTATAGGGGTCAAAATATTGCGACAAAAAAATGAAAGATTTTTTTTCCCACATTTTAATTTTTTTATCACTGTCAAAACATAAGAAAAACTATACATATAGGGTATCGCCGGATTTGTAATGACCTGTAGAATGAAACTAACTGGTCAGTTTTATCGCGCTTTGAACGTTGTAAATAAAAAACCTGTAAAACCGTGGTGGAATTGCTTTATTTATTTTTTTAATTTCACACCATTTGGAATTTTTTTCCCGCTTCCCACTACATCATATGCAATATTAAATGGAGACGTTGGAAAGTACAACTTGCCCTGCAAAAAACAAGTCCTCATATGGCTATGTGAGCAGACAAATAAAAAAGTTATGGCTCTGGGAAGGCAGGGGGCACAAAACGAAAACACAAAAAAAAAAAAAAAAGGCGCATTTAGACGAACAGATACAGTTGCAATTTGAACAATACCAATTCATGTTAAATGATTGTGTTGTGTAAATGTGTGTAGCAACTGAACAATTGTAGTGAAAACGCTCGCTCAATGGTTGTAAAGTCCATAATTGATCATTCTTTGAATGAAAGATCTTTTGTCCGACTACTGGATGAAAAATATCAAACAAACATGGCTGACTTCTTTCCCAGCAATGATGACCGCTAAAATGATCGTTCATCTTTCCAATGGATTGCAAAAGCACATCAAATTCCACATCAAAAACCAATGTTAGAACTTGCAGTTTCACCTTTACATTATTTGTACATTCATAAGGGGAGATAAAACGCAAACAGTATACTTTGTCAGCCGATGCCTCTTGTCTTTGGAAAAAATAATATCAAGAAGGTTAGCTATGAGGGTCAAGTTACCCATGAGTACTTTGTAACTACCACTTCCTGTATATTTTCATGGCCGTTTTTTAGAAAATGTTAGATAAATCATAAATTAAATACCATCTATTTGCCTAATAGTTCTTTGAGGATTCATACATTCCTGCTTTTACTGGACAATTCATAACAAATAATAGACTAGAAAGAAAATTTATTGATAAAATGACATCAAACTGTCACGGTACATGATCTATCACGAGCATTACAGGTCTCCTTGGTTGAATGGACGCAGAATACATGATGACTCACTAAAAAGAGCTTTAAAAACACAAATGGCTCACAAAAAGGTTGAATTATTACGCCATAAGTAATAAGGGCATGGTTAGTATCTGCTGTGGGAACAGGAGGTCGCTGTTAAACTTGCATCAATTCTATAAAAACACAGCCTGTTTACAACAGAAGATAAATGACATCAATGCAGATATTCTTGACTTTAACATACTAGGAAAAATTAGTGTCATCTACTCTTGCTAAAAAAAAAAAAAAAAAAAAAAAAAAAAATCACATCTGAACAAAGCCTTACATTCAACCCCTGTTATTCTAATCGTGTAACATGAGATGATGGTTGACAATTGATAGAAAATGTGAGGGCGATTTGTTTTTTTAGTTACTTAAGGGAACTTTCACACTTGCATTTGTGTGATCCGGCAGGCAGTTCGTTGTCGGAGCTGCCTGACGGTTCCGCCGATGAGTGTGACAACCGACAGCATTTGTAGACAGATTCGGGTGTGGATCTGTCTACAAATGCATTGCAAGAACGGATCCGTCTCTCCGCTTGTCATGCGGATGGACGGATCCGTCTTGCAGTTGTTTCGCAATGTCGGATACGGCACTAATGCAAGTCAATGGGCATTAATGCCGGATCCGGCATCTGATCAGGCATTTTGGACGGACATAATACCGCACCATGCAGTGACTGGAAGGCATACTGATGCAAACTGAACATATTCCTATCCATTCAGAATGAATTGGGATATGCCTGATCAGTTATTTTCCAGCATAGAGCCCTTTTGACAGAACTCTATGCCGGAAAAGAATAACGCAAGTGTGAAAGTACCCTAACCGATTTAGTGCATTTATTTTTGTCCTCCGGCCTTTAACCTTCACCACTGTAAATTTATGGTGGGGGTTTACAGCCCACACTCCCACAATCTAGCAGGAGTTGGGGAATAACCAACACAGATATAGAAATTCACCCACAAGTACCACAAAAATACCAAATGTATTGAATACACAAATATAATATAATTAAAAAGGAAAGGTAAACAAGGGCTAAATGAGAAAAAATAAATAAAAAAATCAGGAATCCCAGAGTACAATATCAACCCTAGGCCAATGGGGCAAACAATACAGTACATAACCAAGACCACATAGAGGAGTCTAAATCACAAATTGCCAGGTGCTCCCTTCATGACAGAGATGCTGGGTCTTAGCATACCCAAATGTGCTCTGCCAATGATTACTGTGACAACAGAGGGCCGTTTCCCCTGTACCTGGGGCTCCTATGGTTGCCTAGGTTATAGTGTAAAATAAAATAAATGAATATATGCTAAAGTTTTATGACATCATGGGGATAAATTATATAAAAAGAAACATGTACAAATACAAATTTCTAAAATATTGCACATGTAAAGAAACAGAAACACTGCCCAAGCCGACTCAAAATGGCGTTATAGCTATCCTGTTTATCTACAGCTATACATATAGAGAAGCCAGACAAAAATTAATTTAGTGTTAATTTAAAGGACAGCCATCATATTTTCACTCAAAAGTCAATTTTTATATATGTTGTTGCTGCTGTGGTGATAATCCATAATCACTAATTATTGTGTTCACATACCACTTGTTTAATAAGATTCTATCCATAGCAACCGCTCCATACAAGACTTCTTTCTGACTATCTTCTCAAGATGGCCGCCGATGCCCTTTCCCTGAGGCCAAGACCTCCCTCCCTAACTACCCAGAATTCATTCGGCTCATCTTGGGAACGTGCAGCCTCACCCCAAACAATCGGCTTTCTCCAGACTTAAACACGCCCTTTTCCTGCTGAGTAGTGTTGATCGCAAATATTCTAATCACGAATTTTTATCGCGAATATTGGCACTATCCCGGTCTGACGGGAACGCGCACGCAGCATTCAAGACTTCCCACTACTAGGTCCTCCGTCTTCTGTATACAGAAGATAGGAGACGGAGGACACCTAGCAACGCTGCGTTAGCCGCACCACTGAAATGCCTGGGGGAGGAAAGAACATGCTGCAATTACTAGGTAATTAAATACCTATACAAAAGTATTAACTAGGGAACCAAGGTAAACTTAGTGAGACCAATCCAATTACATAAAAAAATAAAAAAAAACATGACAGTTACTCTTTAAAGAAAAAAAAGAAGTATATATTTTTGTACAATTTAACCTTTAGAAATACAGAAAATAAAAAAATGATATATATTTATTTCCATGGAAACTTATTTTTGGTACACCAATAAATAAAAAAACTAGGGCAATTAAAGCGAGTTGAAAATGATTTCATATTTAGGTTTTTTAAGGGGTTAAAACCACCTCATGTAATTAGTCGTCAACTTTGATAAATAACTTGTTAAATTACCCTATGACATAGAAAAGTCGAGAGCAATAATTTCTTAACTCTTTAGAGACCTGGCCTGTTTAACGCTCAGTGCTGTAATAGTATGTCACGAAGATGCGCAGACTTAGGAGCTGCTGTTACTGCCGAGATGGGATATAACTCTGATCCTGACAGTTAAACTTCTAATATGCTGTGTATAATAGTGCATGTAGCATATGAGGGGTTTGACTAATAGAGCGAGCACCCCCTGTCCTTCAGTTGGGGGTGTTCGCTATGTTCTCCAAACTGTACTGTTATGTTTCCAATGTTGACACAAAGAAGTCCTACACTTTCCAGTTGTTTCCTAGGTAAGTCTCTTTTTCTGATACAAGTGCTCATGGATATCAAATCATTAAAGAGGTTGTGCACATTTGGGGGGAGGGGTTTACAACCCTTGCCCCCCCCACCCCTCCTGGGCAGACCTGCACAAGGAAGCATACCTGCTTGCCGATGCTGGCTCCCGACTCCTGGGCTCTTTGGCCTCCAAAGCTGCTTAGCTCGGGTTCCTGAATGCAAATTATTAGTTTAAGGCTACATTCACAAGGACAAGAAAAGGACATGCTATATATTTTTTGTGGGGCTACAGAATGGACATACGGATGCGGACAGCACACTGTGTGCTGTCAGCATATTTTGGGGACCCATTGAAATGAATGGGTACTCATCCAATCCGCCAAAAAAAAAAAAAAAAACAGAACAGACATGGAAACAAAATACATTTGTGTGCATGTAGCCTAACACTAATGCAGGCAATCGCTGACCATGCTGACCTATTCCATCTTGTCATACTGTCATATGATGTGAGGGGAGCAGGTCATCACTGCGGCCAGCAATTGGGTGCATTAACGTCATACCAAAAATGTACACTCCGGGACCCTAGCAGAGCAGCGGAGGCCAGAAAATGAAGGAGCGGAGAGCCAACTTCAGGAAGGCAGGTAAGTATGAATTCCTTCACACATCTGCCCATTTAAGCAAAAATGTATCCATGTCTTTGCTTCCTTTCTAAATAGTGTGCAGGATCCTGGAGAAGGAAAACACCTAAAAAATACTCAGTTAATAATAATATTACTGAAATATAGTTTAAAATATTATTTTATTAATGAGAATTAATATAATTACACAATGACATTGTAAATAATTAAAATCTTATGTACCCGTATTTTTCGCCCTATAAGACGCACATGTCCATAAGACGCACCCAGGTTTTTGTGGAGAAAAAAAATAAAAAAAAATATTTTGAACCAAAATGTGTGCTTGTGGTGGGTTTTGAACTAATGGTGGTCTGTGGATGACACTGTTATGGGGGATCTGTAGATGGCACACTGTTATGGAGGATCTGTGGAGGACACTGTTATGGGGGATCTGTAGATGACGCACTGTTATGGTGGTCTGTGGATTACACTGCTATGGCGGTATCTGTGGATGACACATGGCATCTTATGCTATGTGTCATCCACAGATCCCCCCCATAACAGTGTCCCTGTGATGACCACCAATACAGGGGGTGGAGGTCACATTTGCATTTATAATGACAGCGGGGCCCGTGCAGTAACTGTATTCTACTACACGGGCCCCACTCAGCGTAGTGACTCATGCTGCCTGCGCCCATCCTCCTGGCCTGCCTCCTCTTTGCTACCTATTGCAAGTACAATAATACAACCAAGGATTATAAGGATTTTTACTTAATAACAGTGGCTACAATTATAGTAAGCTTATATACAGTGAGCGGGGCCCGTGTAGTAGAATACAGTCACTGCACGTGCCCCGCTGTCATGCCGGCCCCAAGCCCCTCCTCCCTCTTAGCAAATACACCTGCCACGCAGCCTCGCGGCGGGTGTATCATTATAACTTCAGCAAAAATGCAGCATTCGCCTCATAAGAGGCACTGTGTCTTATGGGGCGAATTGATGTCCTCTCTTATGATTATGCTAGAAGCTGAATGAACAATTAATTTGTGCAACAATCTGTGCAAAAAACACGTATACGGTAAATTAATAAACAAAAAAAAAAATCGGAATAAAAAACTACATGTTGACTCAGTAAATCAATTCAAGCTAAAATATACCAGCAATTAGTACACTACACAGATACTTACGTTATATTAAAGCTAAAACAAGGCTGGGACATGCTTTACAGTAAGGTTAATGCTTTTCACTCATCACCTCCCCAGGAGGTGGCTCTATACAACCTGAGGAAGCAATGAGCGAAATAAGGTATTATAGCACAGGGGAGGGCAATCCAGCTGTGTGAAAGTACAATTCCCAGCATTTCTAAGAGAGTTCTAAGAAGAGCAGAGCAAGTATGCATGCTGGGTACTGTAGTTTCACAACAGCTGCGGTGCCACAGGTTGCCTACCCCTGATATTACATATGCACTTTATTAAGTATTTATGTATTTTTTTACCTTGAATTTATCAACTGAGTCATCACATATTGTTTTAATTAAATCATTGCACTGATAAGTTTTATTAAAGGGTGTGACACAGTGAGAGGTTTGGTGGTAAAAAACAGGTATTTTCCTCTCAGCCTGTGCTGCTGGGTTGATTGCAGCCAGGTGAGGGCAAATACTGGACCGGATTTTAGGTGCCGGTCTGGTTTTTTTTGGGTTAATGCCTAGATGCCTTTAAAAGACAGCTGGGTTTTATGCAAACGCTCTCTCTGTGTTTGGGATCTGAGCCCTGTGCTGGGCTGAAAAGCTGAGACCTGTGTGTCAGAAGAGCAGGCCATTTAAAGACGGTCAGTGGACTTTTTGTGTTGCTGAGCATTCAGCCAGGTGTGAACTAACACCTAGGATTTGAGGTGATTTAACCTGGAAACTGCTGGTGTTCCGTGGAGCTCTCAGGGCTGGAAGCAAGAGCTTGCAAAGAGGTTGGACTGAGGTTGGACTTTCCTGCGGCTGAGCTGACAGCCGGGTGTGAACACGCACCTAAACCACACAGGTGAATTTGATTCAGTCTTGGACTTTTGTTTTGCCTCAAGTTTTTGCTATGTGTGTGAAGTAACACTAAGTGACTGTTTTGAGTTTTGTTTGTGCGAGTGTGAAATAAAACACTGTTTGCTGCACTACCTGGACTCTCTTTGCCTCTATACTGCACCCGCACCGCTGTCTACCAGAGCAACTCCCCACAAGGGGTATTCCCATCTTGCGATTTCAGCCTCACCTGCAGCATGCTCTGCTGTTAACTTCCTGGTTTCCTGCTGCTAAGGCTGGGTGGGCTTAGGCAGTGAAGGCCTGCCACGCCTCCTTATGACACCTCATGCCGGCCGCATCCATGGTCTGCGCTTGCACACAAGAAGTTCTGCGATGCAGTGTCCGGCCTCTCATTCTAATTGTGACCGTGCATGCGCTAATCTATATTCTTTTGTGCAGCGTTTACTATTTTAGACGCGGCTCAAAGGAATACAGATCAGCGCATGCGCGGCCGCCTGGCGCCGTGCGCAGTCACAGTTACAGGGAGAGGCCGGACACTGCATCGCACAAGTTCTTGTGCGCAAGTGCGGCCCATGGATGCGGCAGGCGATAGGTGGTCGTATCCATGGGATACCAAGATAAACAAAGCGGTATGAGAGATCTAATTTGGGGGGAAAATACTAAGTTTTTTTTTTAATGAGATATATTTGGGAAATGATGAATAGCATATGTATATTTAAATAAACTAGGATCATTAAGATGGGAAAAACCCCTTTAAGGGCCACACAACCGCATTTTTCCTTCCACATCCGATTCACAATTTTGCGGATTCGATATAGACCCATTCATTTCAATTGGGCCACAAAACATGAGGACAGCACACCATGTGCTGTCCATATCCACATTTCTGTTCCATGGTCCTGCAAAAAAGATAAAACTTCCTATTCTTGTCCATTTTGTGGACAAGAATAGGCATTTCTATCATCGGGCAGGACTTTCCGATATACAAAATGCAGAACACACACGGCCGGTATCTGTGTTTTGTGCAATTTTCAGTCTGCAAAAAACGGGTACGGTCGTGTGAATGGACCTTAATTCTTACACATTGTTTTGCACATATTGCTGCACAAATTGCTAAATATTCAGCATACAGTATTATCATGGGAATGGACATGAATTATGAATTACATTAAATACTATTAACAAAATAATGATATTGTGTTTAATAAAAATCCTCGCTACAGTGATATTGTATCATGAAAGTAGGGCATTTAAGTAGAAGCATGCAATGGTGATTTCCTCATCTCAAACTATTTATTGAAACAAAAACTAACAGTGGTGGGTATACCCCACAAAAAATGTCAATGTCTCAAAAACTCGTTATGTGGCCTTGAGCATCAATTACAGCTTGGCAACAACGTCTCGTACTTTTCACAAGTCAACTTATTGTCTGCTGAGACATGGCATCCCTTCTTCTTGAAGGGTGGCTCAGGTCATTGAGGTTTTGGCGTACAGAGTTATGGGCCTCTACACGGCGACTGAGCTAATCCCATAGGTCTTCAATAGGATTCAGGTCTGGAGAAAGTGCAGGCCACTCCATTTTAGGTACCCCACTCTCGTGCAGCCATTCCCTAATACCCCCAACCTCGATGAACTGGAGCATTGTCATTCGTGAAGATAAAATTAGGCCTGTATTGTTCATGTCGAAGAACAATGACTGGATTAATTATGTTATTCAAGTAGTATGGGCTTGTCACTGTACCACTCACAAAGTGTAGGGAATTTATGTATTGACTAGACACACCTGCACACAGTGTGACACCACCACCAAAGGCTCGCCTGGTGACAACAGTGGCTGATGCATAGCGCTCTCCTTGACGTCTCTAAAATCGTGGCGGCCAACATTTTTGCTCAGCGTGAATCAACTTTTATCAGTGAACAGCACTGAGGCCCACTGGTCCCTTGTCCAGCGTAGATGCTCCCTGGCCCATGCAAGATGATGATGCCTGCCTGTGCGCCTGGTGGTGTGATCAGGTACCCTTGCAGGATCTCTAGCATGCAGACCACGCAGATGTAAACAGTTTCGATTGGTGTGACGTGAACCTTGGGTGCCTCTTACCTCCCTTATGTGTGTCTGGAGTTGTGTGGCATTCATCATCCGGTTCCGCAGGGTATTGTTGCAAAAGACGTCCACTACTATGCCTTTCTGTGACTCTGGTGAGAAACAATCACCTTCTATGCCTAAGGTATGCAAGACTACAGCCAAAGACAAAAAGGATATAGCGAGTACTAATAGTAAGCAACTATTGGTGGGCGATTCTATCATAAGAGGTGTGAAGTTTGAAGAAAAGGGTTTTGTGAGATGTCTCCCTGATGCTACTGCTAACAGGGACAGACGACGTATCCTTAACATTATTAAGCAAGCAAAAATGGAAAAGGAGGTGGATGTTATTGTCCACATTGGGACAAATGATCTGGCTTGCAATGAAGTTTCAAAGGTGAAGGAAGCTTTTCACACACTTGGTAATGATATACGAGAGATTGCATCGACTGTCTCATTCTCTGCAGTTCTGCCTGTGCATAACCGTCAGCATGACAAGCAGTTCTGTATTAAGGAATTCAATGTATGGCTTGGTGAATGGGTTTGAACCAGGGATTTGGCTTTGTGTCTCATGTTGGCTCTAGCTGGAATGGAAAAGAACTGTACAAGAAAGATGGTTTGCATCTTTCTCTCAAGGGAACGAATGTCCTAAGTGAACAGTTCAAAGTTTTTGCAAAGGAACATTTAAACTAGGAAAGGGGGGTACAAAAGAGGCAATCCATCAGTTCGGCTGCCCCCCGAAAAAACAATGCCAGAAGATGCCAGGAGCTGATAGGATAGGAAATGACAAGCTGAGAGTCTTGTCTACAAAAGCTCGCAGTTTAGGGAATAAGATCAACGAACTTGAGTCTGTAATGGCATCTGAGAATATAGATTTAGTGGTTGTTACTGAGACATGGTTCAATGAGAGTAATGACTGGGATATAACAATACCTGGGTTCTCTCTATATAGGAAAGACAGAGAAGGCAAGAAAGGGGGTGGAATGGCCCTATATGTGAAAGATGGCATAAAATCTAATCTAATACAAGCCAGCGAAACCAATTTAGAGTCAGTTTGGGTTACGTTGCAGCTTGGTAATCATAAGGTAACTCGTGTAGGTGTCATATACAGACCACCAAGCCAAGTCAAAAAATTAGATGATCTACTAGTTGGGGAAATAGCTAAAATGACATTGAAAGGGGAAGTTGTCATTATGGGAGACTTTAATCTTCCTGATATAAACTGGAAAACCAAAATAGCTAGTTCTGCCAGGAGTACAGACATTCTAAATTCCCTACTGGGATTATCTCTACAGCAAGTAGCTGAGGAGCCAACCTGGAAGGAGGCCATTTTAGATTTGGTATTCACAAACGGCAATTTGGTATCTAATATTACTGTAGGGGAAAGCTTCAGTCAGTGTGGTTTACTATAAGTACAGTGACTGAGTCGCTCCACACAAAAACAAAAGTTTTAGATTTTCGGAAAACAGACTTTTCTAAAATGAGATCAGTGGTATACGAGTCCCTATCAGACTGGAACAATTTAAATGGAGTACAAGGGAAATGGGACTACTTAAAATTGGCACTACTGAAGGCAACAGAAAAGTGCATTAGGCTCGTCAGTAAAAGCAAAAAAAGGAAGAGACCACTGTGGTACTCAGCAGAAGTGGCCAAAATCATTAAAAACAAAAAGATGGCATTTAGTAAGTATAAAAACACCCAAAACGAGGATGACAGGGAAATCTATAAGATGAGGCAGAGAGAGGCCAAGCAAGTTATAAGAGCTTCTAAAGCTCAGGCAGAAGAGAAATTAGCTCAGTCAGTGAAAAAAGGTGATAAGACCTTCTTCAGATACATAAATGAAAAAAGGAAATTAAAACAAGGAATTACCAAATTAAAAACAAAAGAAGGAAGGTATATGGAAGAGGATAAAGAACTAGCTGACTGCCTCAATGAATACTTCTGTTCAGTTTTTACAAAGGAAAATGAAGGAGAAGGACCTCAGTTAGGGAGGAAGACTAATGAATCCTTTGATGCATGTGTCTTTACAGAGGAAGAGGTTCTAAGTCAGTTGTCTAAAATTAATACAAATAAATCACTGGGGCCTGATGGGATACACCCAAAGCTATTAAAAGAGCTTAGAGGTGTACTAGCAAAACTATTAACAGATTTATTTAACCAATCACTGGAAACAGGTGTCGTCCCAGAAGATTGGAAATTAGCAAAACGTTGTGCCAATTCACAAGAAAGGTAGTAGAGAGGAATCGGGAAACTATAGGCCAGTAAGCCTGACATCAATAGTGGGGAAATTAATGGAAACCATACTCAAGGAGAGGATTGTGGAACATCTAAAAACCCATGGGTTGATTGATAAAAAACAGCATGGGTTTACTTCAGGGAGATCATGTCAAACTAATCTTACTGACTTTTTTGATTGGGTGACTAAAATAATAGATGGCGGAGGTGCAGTAGACATTGCTTATCTGAACTTTAGTAAGGCTTTTGATACTGTTCCTCATAGAAGGCTTATCAATAAACTGCAGTCTTTGAGCTTGGGCTTACATATTGTTGAATGGATTAGGCAGTGGCTGAAGGATAGAAAACAGAGGGTTGTAGTCAATGGAGTATATTCAGACCATGGTATTGTTACCAGTGGAGTACCTCAGGGATCTGTTCTGGGACCCATATTGTTTAATATCTTATCGGTGAAAATGCAGAAGCCCTCAATGGTAAGGTGTGTCTTTTTGCTGATGACACAAAGATTTGTGACAGAGTTGATGTTCCTGGAGGGATACACCAAATGGAAAAGGATTTAGGAAAACTAGAGGAATGGTCAAAAAATCTGGCAAATCTGGCAACTCTTCCAGTCTCTCTGTAGCAACTTGCTGATGACACTCAAAGCTAACTGGACACTTCTGTCTGAGAACATCCTGCTTGAAGCCTCGCAATGACGAGGTACTGATCTATTGTTAGGCATCGTCTTGGTTTCATGATGTCAAAATGTGAACAGCATGATGAGGAGGACTGTTTAAATAACAATTATATCTGAACCAGTTAATCTATTGGGCAATTCATGGATCAAACGAATGTTGGTGAATTTCGCCGTTAAAGGCTATGTACACCTTTGTTCACAATATATATATTTGTTTATTATTATTATTGTATTGTACTTATTTTGAGCTAAAAATCATTTTTTTCAATTGGTCTTTATTAAAAATATGGAATTTTTTTTTTGTGTACATACCCGAGATGTTGTAGTAGCAGCCAGTGGATATTTGTTTTTTCCATTATCTGGGGAGCAGATGGACTTGTTATCTCTGCTCTCTGACCTTATAAACATTCATCAAAGCTCAATCCTTATCTTACTTATAAGAATGTGGCTTAAATAAATGTTTATGACCTCTTAGTGGTTTAGAGAAAAGGGTTATTAGCTGACCAGCACAAAGTGACAAAGTTAGAAAAACAGTTAACCCTTTGTGACAGAATGGCTCAATTGTTTTAATAAAGACCAAATGAAAATACAATTTTAATCTAAAAATGAGTGAAATACAATCATAAACTAAAATTGCATCCAAAAGGTGTACATAGCCTTTACGCTCCATGTTAGAGAACAGCAAGTTGTGCGAAAAGTACTGAAACAATGAACACTTGGACATGTGCATTCAAAAGTTTAGAGAAGGACATTTTAGGTTTATCCTGAAATTTCACACACAACTCAAATATCCCTAACTTTTCTGAGTAGTGTATGTTTTTTGTTTTAATAGGGTAATATCTAATTTATAGGTTTACAGATCTGGAGAAGGGCACAAAAAAAATTCCACTACACTGAAAATTCCTAAATATGGAGGCCCACAATGGCTGTCCTCCCACGGTCCCCAACCAAACTCACAGAGCTTTATCTGCAGAGAAAAATGGCAAAATATTCCCAAATTCAGGTGTGCAAACCTTAAAGAGGACCTTTCATTTTTTTAATTTTTTATTTTAGATAAATACCTTTACCCGCTGATGCTGCCCCCCTGCCTGTTTTTTTTTAAATATTGCTCCTACGCCCCGCTGTGCCCCTCTGTAGTTTTCCAGCTCAGTATGTTAACACTGAGCATCGGTACAGGGAGGAGGAGACGCCAGGGTTTCTCAATCGGCGTCTCCTTCTTCCTTGCTGTGCCGCGATCCAATCACTGCGGAGAGCGTCACAGCCAGTGAGAAAAAAAAAAAGCTCTCCTTCTCCCTGGCTGTGACCCTCTCCGCTGTGATTAACATACTAAGCGGGAAAACTACAGGGGAGGACAGCGGGGAGTAGGAGCGATATTTAAAAAAAACGTGGGCCTCTGCACATGTTTAAAGACGTCACAAAGGGGTTGAACATGCTGTCTAGATCTGGACTAGATCACGGTAGCTCAGGCTGGGCAATAAATGTGGTGCAGGGGCAGACACTCTTTTCTGACTCTTCTGGCTTTTATGTTGTTAAGTGGATACCTCTATACTTGATTCCCTTACCATTATAAATATAAGAAAAAGTGATCAAAGTTGAAGCTTGTATTAAACTACATGAAGGGATTTTCCCATCACAGAAAATGATGGCATACTGCTAGGAGGATACTATCCCCTTTCATTCAATTCTAAGAACAAAGCAGCCAGAACGTGAAACCTATGTTGATGTTTTATATATACCATTTATAAAGATCATTATTTATTTAAGGCCATTTTAGACTCAGCTTTTTTGTTAAGGAGCAACTGTTTCATGTTGACTAGGCTTTGTTTGAGGGGTGGTAATGTGGTCCATTATTGATTTTGGGCCTCCAGTTAAAGTTGTTGTGAGTAACCTGTGCTTACTAACCCTTGTGCAAATGTTCAGATGCAGGCTGTCATGTTGTATCTCTCTCTTATGGGGACACTGTTGTCACTGTTACTGTCACTACTACCCTCACCACTCTGTTATGGGACCACTATTGTCTTGCCACTGCTACTGCTGCCATCCTCCCCACTCTGTCATGGGGGCACTACTGTCACTGCTGCTGACCCCTCCACACTCTGTTATTGGTCGACTATTGTCCCTGTTACTGCCATTGCTGTTGACCCTCATCCCTACTCTGTTATGGGGCCACTACTGTCCCTGTTACTGACACTGCTGTTGGCCCCCATCCCCGCTGTATTATAGGGCCACTATTGTCCCTGTTGATTCAATTGCAAACAAGCCTTACCAATGTCAGAACACTGGTCTTAGTATTTGCTCTCATAATTTGTGTCTCCTGGTCTCATTTAACCCATTAAGGACCAAGCAATTTTCAATTTTTTAATTTTTTACTCCCTGCCTTCCTGGGGCCTTAAATTTTTTTCATTTTTACATTCATAAAGCCATTTAATGATTGTATTTTGCAGGACAAGTTGTAATTTCTAACAGCACCATCTTATATTGCATAGGATGTATTGGGAATCTGGAAAAAAAAAAACTAAATGGGGTGGAATGTGAAAAAAAACACAGTTCTGGAAACATCACACATATACATGGGCTAGCAATATATTCATACAAGACAATGGAGGGCACATTTATTTAGAGCATCAGCTAACTAAGACAACTTTCTTTTGAACTTATTTCCCTATTAGATATGAGGGTTTTATGGCGTACAGATGCCAAAGGCAATTGCATTTCTCTTCTACTCAAGAGGAAAATGTTTCAGAATAATTCTAACTGGCAATCTATTTTTTTCTTACTAGTTTCAACATCAGAAGATGGAAAAAATAACTGGAGTGGATACCACAGGGAAACTTGAAAACACAAACCATAGAACTAAACAATGCTGCTCCCTTGGAATACATTCCCCGTTTCACAATTGCATTAATTGCAATTAGCTTTCCACTCTTTAATAAATCTTTAATTTTGACACCTACAGACATCCTTTGGCTTTAGCTCAACTCTATTTGATTCTTGCCATCATTATTCAAAATCTTATTTTCCTTCCATTCCCCTGACACTACATTTTTCCAACTTGCTGTTTCAGTTAATGCTCCTTTTCGATGAACTCCCACTACACTCTGCTATCTAACACTAATCTTTAGAACCAAATTAACTTTTGCTACTGTTAAAATCAGATGCAAACTTACCATGGTGAAAAAAAAAACTTATTAATTAATGTATCTAGGCGATTAACTCCATGTAGCATAATTATATTTCAAAATATTTTAAAATGCCTAATTACTGAAAAGTAAGGTATGAAGCAAGATAAAAATACAGTGGGAAATGCAGTTTACTATTAAATATATAACTTTTAAGTCATTGCTCTGTCCCTAGATTCCCCCCTCTGACATGTCAGCTGAGGAATTTACTACATTTCAAGCACAAGATCATTACTATTAGAAAGCATTTCAACCAACAATCCCATAAAACTCTCTTTATAGTTACTCAGTGCTCATCACCTGTTGTTTGGTTTCACCATTAATGACTGATAGAAACCTGTCTACAAATCACATTTTACTCCCTGTACACTTGACCAAATCCCATCCAACTTACTCAACCTTACTATTGTAAGTAGTACACTCTAACCCATCTCTCCAACCTATCACTCCCTGCTATCACTTGCCTTAAGCAACATGTCCACCATGAGCTGTTCTACTACCTATCAACCAACTCTCCTTTTGACCACCAACAATCTGCCTTTCGACCCCACCATTCTACTGAAATGGCATTAGCCAAAGGAATTCATTATCTGTGTACTGTCAAAGCACTACACTCCTCTTTCTAGACCTGTCTGCAACCTTCAACTTGGATGATTACTCCACCGATTGTGTTATCCCTTGGCACCACACACATGACCTTCTTTAAGATCACCTCACATTTCATTAAAATTATATTTCAGACTCCCACTATCACACTACCTCCCCTATTCAACCCTCTTCCTTTTGGTGTCACTCAAGGATTCATTCTGGGGCCCCTGCTGTTTTACATCTATAAGCTTGGTCTAGGGCAGCTCATAAAATAAAGGATTCATAAATTAACATACAAGTTCTGAGGAAATGACACTAACAAACAGATTCTGCTACAATTGTGATGGGAACAGAGGCTTACTTGTCCAACCACAATGTCAGGAACTAGGTACACTTCTAGGATGTCAATCAGCATTTTCCTCATCTGCCTTCTGTTTACTAAAACTCAGCATGGACAAAATTGAATTTACAATTATCTTTCTCCCATTTTACTCAACTCTTATGAATGGGGCTGAGCTGCCATACCAAGCACAACGGCTATCTAATGGACGGCACTGTGCTTGCTAAGCTGGAAGAAGGCTTCAGCACTCAAAGGAGCACCACAGACTCCTCAAGTAGCCCAGATGTCAGACCCCTTCCAATCTGATATTAATGATTTATCTTGAGGAAAGCTCATCTACAGCAGAAAACCCCTTTAAGCATATTAATGGAAAATAAATAGACAATTTATTTAAAAAATATCAAAGGAAATTTGTCAGCTACTTCTACTATATGTAAGCAATGTAAATGCAATGTACATCTTTCTACTATTTTGACCATGCCTTTGTTAGCTTTATCTGTATTTTTCAAACTCCAGCAGGGCACCACCAGCAGTTTCAAGGAACGCCTCTTCCAAGTGCCCAAGCTCGCTTCTCACAAGAGCCAAAGAGTGCCTCTTCATCTCTAGCATTACCTCCCCTGTAGTTTGCACGCTTACCCTCTTCTTAGATATGACTATTTTCTTTCAACTCTGCCCATGGCTTTGTAAGAGCGGTGCATACGCTATATCTGCAGTGAAGCCCACTGAATGGAAGAGTGAGTTGTCAGTGAGACACAGGCTGACATCGCGGACTTGAAGCGCAATAGTGATGTCTAAGAAGAAAGGCGGAGTTGAAAGTGCAAGGGAAGGTAAAGCTAGGGAGGAAGAGGGGGGTCTTAGGCTAGAGAAAGAGATGGGCTAGGGCACTTGGAAGAGGCAGTCCTGAGCACTTGAAACCATTGGTGATGCCCTGCTGGACAATTTGGAACTAATTTGCATACCAAACAAAGTACATTTTAAGGAGCTTGAAAATACAGATAAAGCTAATAAAAGTATGGTTGAGATAACTTTAGATTTACACTGCACTGGCTTTGCTTACATATAATTGAAGTAACTGTGGCTCAGTCTATAAATTTATTAGAACAGGAGCTTTTTTCTGTGACACCACTACTGGACTGGAGTATAGGAGCCAGACACTTTGTAAATTCTATTTGCTGAACTGTCCATGTCATCGCCGCATTTGAGAGCACGTCAATGATGTCTGCAATAAAGATGACTCATTGGTGGCCCATTACGTTACCAAACATGGGAGTGACCCATTGTTTTTAAAAGTCCAAGGTAATGAGATTGCACCACCATCCATGAGAGGGGGGGAATTGGAACAAATTGATTTGAAGGAAAGAATCTCAATGGATATTTAGGCTGAATACCCTCAAGCCTAAGAGGAATAATTACCACATATCCTCCTGTTTTATTAATTAAAAGGGTACACTGACCCTCAATATTTTAGTGGTTAATTGCACTCTGTGGAGACTTTCTGCCTGGCTCCCTGGTCACTTTCTTGTGGACCACTTTGTAATTTTTTATTTATTTTTTTGCTATCCATCTATCTTTGATTTCCGGTATCTATACAGTGCACATTTTGTGTCACTGACAATTTGAGTCGCCGGTAGTTAACCCCTTGGATGATACTTCTTTGGATCTTTTATACACCCTGATAAAATACTTGGAGCAACATCTACACGGAGTAGAAATTTTCAGTGCAGAAATTTACCTGCGGTGTGGATTTTAAAATCTGCAGCATGTTTATGCGGATTTTTAGCAGAGTTTATCCTTTGCAATGTATAAACTACACTGCCGTATTCATGTACCCAAAAGAAAATTCTAAAAAAAACAACTTTAACAATGGCATAATATGGGAAGTAATGAAGCACAACTGCTTTATAGAACTCTAATTTGTCAACATAATAATTGTGATTGTTTTTCTTTCCTTTACTGTCATTCAAACTCTAATTAGAACGAGCTGAAGAACAACTGCATCACTGAGATCTAATCGTAAATTGTATACATTATTGCTCCTTTTAGGTCCCTAAAGACCCTGCGTGTTTGCTTCTCTTGCCAATGTGACACTAATTATGACTCCTGGAGCACTTCAATCTGCACGCTAAAACATATTATGGAATTTCCATTAACATTAAATTCTGTGACTTTTCCAAAATTCTATTCACAAAACAAATTTAAAGCCACGCTGGGTCTTGTGTGTTTAATAACTGTTGCATGTTCTCTTGGTTTACATACCTGCCGCAGTAATTACATATATCAGAATGGAATTCCCTCATGACTATTTTTTTACAAATATATAAAATCGTCAGTAAGTTGAAATACAACTATTGCAAAGCAGATATTGTACTATAAATCCTCCTGGACTTTCAAAACTGGTGTGTTGGGCTCCATTCTACGGCCTTGTGCAAACAACAGTATTTTCCATCCGTGTGCTGTCCACATTCATACATCCACAATGTAGAACGATATAGTTCTATCTATTGATGGGAGTGAGTAAAATGCAGAATGCACACAGAAGGTATCCATATTCTGTGGACCAAAATATGTATACCATCATGTGCTTGGAAGACTAAAGGTGATTTTCTTTTTACATTTCTTAATAAATTACAATGTTTTCCTTTTCCTGGTGTGACACAATAGGCGTTAATTAACATTTTAATGACAGGAGATTTTCCATATTTTCGTATTCTACTTATTTTCCGTTCTGCAGCTTGCCATATAGGAAAATATTTTTATATTTTAATAATATGAGCATTTTCACATGTGGTGATGCCCATGATGTGTTTTTTTTGTTTACATATTTTAATTTACATTTTGGAGAAAGGGGGGTGATTTGAATTTTTAGTTTATTTTTTTGTTATCTTTAAAAACATTTTTTTTCTTTTACACTTTTTTATGGTTCCTATAAAAGTTCATATATCAGATTAGCATTGGAGTGAATGAGAATTTTATTATGTTCCTATGGAGTCCCACTACAGGCAGGGGATCCATATAAACTAATATTCAGCAGCCTACTGTAGGACAGGGGCTGCCACATACATGCTCCGGCTCCCCCAATCCCGGCCGGGGGAAGACGGAGCACACCCAGAAGCGTGCGCTTCTGGGATTTAGGGTATCCAGGCATCTGAAGGGCCGGTCATGGACATTAGTTCCGGGTGTCTGCTAAATGCGCCAGCAGGCGGCATTTTTAAATGCCCGCCAATGTAAATTTATGTTGGGCTGTCAAAAAAATGTTAGGATTAGATCGGTTATGCTTTCATTTTCTAGGTTTATTCAAGGAAAATGGTCAGTAAAATAATAAAAAAAAATAATGTTTTCTTCATTTTTCCCAGTCTAGTTTCTACTCCCATTCTTAGGTAGTTTGTTCACAGAATAAGTATTTACCTAAAAAATGAATCCTGTATGAGTGATGATAGATACATTGCACTTAACAGTGCTATACCACAAATGCTCTATGTTAGTTTTGAATATTTCTACTTGCTTAGCTTTAGATGAAGCCGCTGTACATGGATGATAATCATTCATCTACAGTCGGGGAGTAAATACTGTATGTTTGGAGTACAGTACATGATAGGTACAATACCTTAGCACCCATGAACACTGGTTTTATGTCAGGCAGGGTATCTAGTACTAGTACACGTGAGTTCGAAGAGGTGGGGAGTTTATATACATTTTATTAAATTTTGTTCCATCGTTTTATTTTTTTGTTTTAAAATTCGATAAGAATCTCTTTTACACTAGAGATATTCAGGCCAGCAGGGAACACATGTGAGTTGTGTCTCCTAATGTCCACTTATACAGATTTCTAATAACACTAATCTAATGGTTAGCGCCTATGTGATCTCAAATGATTGGTACACAAAAACCGACGAAGAAGAGGTTGAACGCACCTTCTTTGCATACACTGGAGACACTTCTGAATCAACCAAACACAGATACCTCAACTTCTGAATTAAATGGGTATTCCGGTTATATTAACTTTTTCCCTTATCCACAGCCACTCTCCTTATTTTAGGAAGCTCCAAGGGGAACGGTGTCCTCATTTTGATGATTGGTGGGGATACTAACGGTATGACTCCCACCAATATAATAAGTTGCACCCAATCCTGTGGATAAGGGATAACGTAATATAAATGAGAAAAACATAAAAGGTCCACAGTATTGTGGCCTCTAAAGGTTCCGGCTGGGGTTGCCCCTTTCATGGGAGGGTGCTCTGGGTAGATAGGTAGGATGTAATTGAGGTTTCCCACTCATCTTAGGGACATATCAGGGATAGATACTTCCTGATCCAGAAATGCCACCCATACACAGATGCCTGGACCTCACTCTATTTCTTTGCATCTTCTATCATCTGTATCAGGGACCAATTGATCCCCTGTGCAACACCGGACCCATACCTTTGTTCGCTACAGGATCCCATAAGACCGTTCGGTTTTCTCTCTCACATGTATAAGGTTCAGGCACAATAATACATGTGGCGCCGTCCGGACATTTTTCAGTTATCAGCTATGGGGTATATATAACTATTATAGCCCCTGCATACTTTTTGTTTTGCATGTGGTGTTTATTTGTGCACTATTAATTTTAATAGACTATTAAAAGTTACGTTTTAGCCCATTTTTCTTCCCCCCTCAGATTACTTGGTGATAACTTAATATAACCACAATACCCCTTTAAGGGATATCACGCAATAGGATTTCAGTTTCCTGTGACAGTAAAGGATTGTGCTGTCAGTGCGATAGCCCGCTAATACCTTTGTGTGCAGGAGTGCACAGTCCATCAACAGCAGTATGTCACTTAACAAGCACAGGGACAATGCTATTAGCCTGATAATCTACATGGAACTAGCAGGAAGGTGTTAACCTCTGAATAAAAAGATGACCTGTCTGTACAATTAAACAGAACTGCAGAGATTTCCCACTCAGCCCCATTAAGAGCTACTAACAAAACCATATGCCATCTGTACAGTAACCTGCAAATGTCCAATTCAAATTTATACGTTGTAATATACTCTACGAGGCAGAAGTGTCTAAAAGAAAATGGTTGATCACAGTAACCAGTAACTGTACAACTCATTTCTAATAGAGCTCTTGAAAACTGAAAGCTACACTGCTAATAATTGTTATGGGCAACAAAGGTAATTTGTCACTTAGGCAGGTTCATAAATATGCCCATTTCAGTACTGTACTGATGCCATGGCAAAGGTATGACCCAGCGTGCGGTAGCAACTCTTCATGGCCAATGTCAGGTCGGGGAGGGAGATCGCAACTGTATGTACAATTCAACATCAACTTTATTGTTTGATAGGTGAAGGTCCAACCTGAAAAACTCCCGGCCAATTACCATACTGAAGAGTGTGAGACGCAACCTGTGGTTGGTAAAGTAACGGTAAAGCAGCTAGCCCATACAGCCGCACTTGTAAAAGGCAATATAGAGTATATGATGTTAACAATGCCTGATGAAGGGCCAAGTGCACAAAAGGGACAAAGCGCTGAGAGCATCCAGGTTTCCACCCGCTGACCATGTCTGGTATATGAAGGCATCAATGAATTTCCATTTATTATCTACGCAATATTGGACTCCATCGTTGATACAGCTCTCTTGTCATTGCAGACTTGATTGATTATGTGCTTTGTAAGCAGTGCTAAACACCTCCCTGTATATAGGAACAATGGCTGATGTTTAGAGTTTATATATACAATTACATATAAGTTCTGTAATGATACTGAACAAAAAGTTGATTGAGCCACTGGATTTTAGAAGATTAGTTAAAGGCTATGTACACCTTTGGAGGCTTTTTTTTTTTAGGATTGCATTTCACTAATTTTTTGCTAAAAATCATATTTTCAATAGGCCATTATTAAAAATATTGAGCTGTTTAGTCACAAAGGGTTAACTGTTTTTCTGTGTGACTAGTACTTTCACTTTCAGCTAATAACCCTCATCTCTAAACTACTAAGTGCTCATAAAATCTTATTTAAGCCACATTCTTATCAGTAAGATAAGACTTGAGCTTTAATGTGTGTTTATAAGTTCAGAGAGCAGAGATAAGGAGTCCTTCTGCACCCCAGATGACGGAGAAGACAGAAAATCTGCAGGCAGCTAGTAGGGCATGTCAGCTCTGTACACAAAAAAGGTTTCCATATTGCGAATAAAGACCAATTGAAAAAAATATGTTTAGCTCAGAATAAGTACAATGCAATACAAAAAATGCCCCAGAGGTGTAAATAGCTTTTAAGACTATTACCCTAAGTTCACACTTGTGCGTTTTACAGCGCGTTCGAACGCGCTGTAAAACGCCCTACGCATAAACAAGTACTTGAGCTTTTTTTGGGGCGTTTGTCGAGCGTATTGTGATTGACACCACAGTAGTCAATCACAAGAACGCGCGTATGACGTGCGTTTCCTACTTGCAAAACGCGGGTAAAACGCGCGTTTCAAGAACGCTCAGGTCTGAACCCAGGGTTAGGGATGTGTCTGACACATGTTTGTTGTCTGTTTCCAATGACAACCAGCAGAGTCAGTGCAGCTCTAGGATATAATATAGGATGTAACTTAGATTATAGCAAGAAAAGTAATGCAATGTATTTACAAGTTATATCTCTTCATTTCAACAATGCTATTTTGAACTGTGTATTCACGTAAAAATACTATTCAATATAAAGCACAGGCACGGTTTATAGAGTAACAGATGGCAATGATACAACACACAGGATGTATACAGCATAAAAACGCACTGTATACCCTAAGAATAAAAGGCTATAGATAAGGAACCTACACTTTATTCTATTAATATTTATCCTTTCATCTTGTAATCATGATTATGGCAACATGTTAATAGGCGTTATATAGATTAAATGGTAAAAAGCTCTAAACCAGCGATACAACAATAATAATGTGGTGGCTTTACCACAAATAAGAATGTTACTTACAGCTTCATTTAAAAGAATGGGAAAAGAGGATGCAGTAACTGAAGCCACTTAATGTGCCACTTAAAATTCTAGGCATTCATAAGATCATGTGTTGAAATGAAACAATAATTAAGTGAATGCTGAAATCTTTTCATTTCATAAGCTAAAAAATCATGCCCAGCTTTAAAGCAAACACATTAGTTAGAAGACCATATGTCTGCATTTAAACAAACAATATCACAAATTGAAAATGATCTGACATGGGCAAGAAAGAATGAGAGCCTGAAGCATTTATCTACCAAGCCTGTACATACTTACAGCCAAGGTTGTTTCCAGAAACAATTGTCCTTGCAGAGAGGAACTAGAACAAGTTGAGTTTTAATAGTAGGACACTTAAACTAATTAACATTACAGTAATGAACTCTTTATCAATCTAACAAATATGCTTTTAATTGCGTCATCCAGAAGAATAGGACAGTTACCAAGTTTCAGACAACAACGAGGGAGACCATCCCTAATTTGTTTCCCCAATAAAATAATCATTTTACCATATTCTAATCATAAAGTTGTGGGAGAAATGGTAGCTTTTTATCTGGAACACATTTTTTGTTCAATTTTTTTCTGGAAGTTTAAGGCTAGATTCGAATGTAGCACTTAGGTCAGGTTTTTGTGGTGTCCTTTGCCAATATAAAAAGATAAGTCATTTATGTGCATAAAATACATTTATGTGCATGGGCGTAGCTATAGGGGGTGCAGAGGTAGCAGTCGCTACCGGGCTCAGGAGCCTGAGGGGGCCCAAAGACCCTTATGCCGCATAAGACGACACACAAGGCACTGAGGGAAGGGAGGCCCAAGCTGAACTCTTGCACCAGGGCCCATGAGCCATTAGCTACGCCCCTGTTTATGTGCCTTAGTTTGTGCCTTTTTTGCAAGAAATTACCAACACCAAACTAGGCAGAGGCATGTTTTCCATACCCTAATAGGAGGACTTCATAGTTGGGTGCTCGAGGGGCCTTCCATAATGCTTGGTATATACAGCACTCTGGCCTTGCATAAGGCTTCCAACACCTAATTCCTGTATTTAATGACCTTTCAGTCCAAGACACAACCATGATGCTACAGTTTTATACAAAGCTTCTGCTCCAAGACAACTTCCCCTTTCTCAGAACTTCATGCCATCTATTCATTGCTTTCTGGCAGGTTCTGAAATTATAATTTTAGCAGGGGCACAACCCTGTATTCCCGTGTGACAAACATGACATTTGTAACTGACTCTTGAGGGGAGAGTTATCATCTTCCTACGGCAGAAAATTGGCTTTAAAAAGTCCCAAAATTAGTTTTATGCCATCCTCATGACTTTTTTTCAGAAAGAGGATGTGGCAAGGGTGAGAAGGGGGCAAGGCCAGCAGCTGCAACAAATTTATCTTCATTTATGCCACTTTTCAGTTCCAAATAAAAGGCAGAAATCTATAGCTGCTCTGAACTGCCATAGATTTCTGTTTAGCCTCATGGACTTCCAAAGGAAGTGCCTCATTTATGATGAGGTGCTGATCTTAATAAATACAGTGGAGGAAATAATTATTTGACCCCTCACTGATTTTGTAAGTTTGTCCAATGACAAAGAAATGAAAAGTCTCAGAACAGTATCATTTCAATGGTAGGTTTATTGTAACAGTGGCAGATAGCACATCAAAAGGAAAATCGAAAAAATAACTTTAAATAAAAGATAGCAACTGATTTGCATTTCATTGAGTGAAATAAGTATTTGAACCCCTACCAACCATTAAGAGTTCTGGCTCCCACAGAGTGGTTAGACACTTCTACTCAATTAGTCACCCTCATTAAGGACACCTGTCTTAACTAGTCACCTGTATAAAAGACACCTGTCCACAGAATCAATCAATCAAGCAGACTCCAAACTCTCCAACATGGGAAAGACCAAAGAGCTGTCCAAGGATGTCAGAGACAAAATTGTAGACCTGCACAAGGCTGGAATGGGCTACAAAACCATTAGCAAGAAGCTGGGAGAGAAGGTGACAACTGTTGGTGCGATTGTTCGAAAATGGAAGGAGCACAAAATGACCATCAATCGACCTCGCTCTGGGGCTCCACGCAAGATCTCACCTCGTGGGGTGTCAATGGTTCTGAGAAAGGTGAAAAAGCATCCTAGAACTACACGGGAGGAGTTAGTTAATGACCTCAAATTAGCAGGGACCACAGTCACCAAGAAAACCATTGGAAACACATTACACCGCAATGGGATTAAAATCCTGCAGGGCTCGCAAGGTCCCCCTGCTCAGGAAGGCACATGTGCAGGCCCGTCTGAAGTTTGCCAATGAACACCTGAATGATTCAGAGAGTGACTGGGAGAAGGTGCTGTGGTCTGATGAGACCAAAATAGAGCTCTTTGGCATTAACTCAACTCGCTGTGTTTGGAGGAAGAAAATGTTGCCTATGACCCCTAAAACACCGTCCCCACCGTCAAGCATGGGGGTGGAAACATTTTGCTTTGGGGGTGTTTTTCTGCTAAGGGCACAGGACAACTTATTCGCGATTAACGGGAAAATGGACGGAGCCATGTATCGTGAAATCCTGAGCGACAACCTCCTTCCTCTGCCAGGAAACTGAAAATGGGTCGTGGATGGGTGTTCCAGCACGACAATGACCCAAAACATACAGCAAAGGCAACAAAGGAGTGGCTCAAGAAGAAGCACATTAAGGTCATGGAGTGGCCTAGTCAGTCTCCGGACCTTAATCCAATCGAAAACCTATGGAGGGAGCTCAAGCTCAGAGTTGCACAGAGACAGCCTCGAAACCTTAGGGATTTAGAGATGATCTGCAAAGAGGAGTGGACCAACATTCCTCCTAAAATGTGCGCAAACTTGGTCATCAATTACAAGAAACGTTTGACCTCTGTGCTTGCAAACAAGGGTTTTTCCACCAAGTATTAAGTCTTTTTTTGTTAGAGGGTTCAAATACTTATTTCACTCAATGAAATGCAAATCAGTTGCTATCTTTTATTTAAAGTTATTTTTTCGATTTTCCTTTTGATGTGCTATCTGCCACTGTTACAATAAACCTACCATTGAAATGATACTGTTCTGAGACTTTTCATTTCTTTGTCATTGGACAAACTTACAAAATCAGTGAGGGGTCAAATAATTATTTCCTCCACTGTATCACCACATTTTTTATATTTCATGCTTAGTGTTTCAAAGAACAGGAACCCAGCCACAATTCTGTTTAATCCAATCATTTAACCTCTCAGGTGACTCGATCAACACCAGTCGCAAGCACCTGAGAGGCAAGGCAGAAGGATACAGATCCCTCTGCCTTCCAATCTGAGCCCCCGCAGTAAAATGGCAGGGATATGATTGGTTACCAATGCAGCCTGGACGCTGCTGAAGCCTTCCATGGCTGCTATGGTAAGCTCCCTGCTGCTCTTTGCATGAAGCACAGCTCAGCAGGGACAGTGTCAAAATCCTATTCACCCCAATAGATCTCTGTTAGGGTGAATAGGCCAAGAGATCAAAAATCCCAAGTTCTAAACCCCTAAGGGGGCTAAAAGTTATTAAAGAAAAAAGAAAAAAAAAAAAATAAATAAAAAACATTAAAAATTGAAAGCTTAACCACCTCCCAGCCGCCTAACGCATGGATGAGTCCTGCAGGCGGCCGGGATGTTCCTCCTATACGCATCGGCGCGTCATCTCACGAGAGGAGAGATTTCCTGTGAACACGAGCATGAGCACGCGTTCACAGCTCCGTGCAGCAGACAAGTTATACTACAGCCTGCCAGCTATGATCATTTGCTGGCAGGCTGTAGATGTAAAATAAATCGCATTAAAAAGGTATATCAGATGCTGTTTTGTTAACAGCGTCTGATATACCTGCTACCTGGTCCTCTGGAGGTCCCATTTACTTGGATTGACCACCAGAGGACACAGGCAGCTCTGTAAGTAGCACCAAGCACCACACTACACTACCCCCCCCCCCCCGTCACTTATTAACCCCTGATTACCCCATATAGACTCCCTGATCACCCCACTGTCCTTTATCACCCCCATAACCCCCCCCCCCCGGTGAGGCTCCATTCGGACTTCCATATGTGTTTTGCAGATCCGCAAAACACAGACACCGCCAATGTGTTTTCCGCATATTGCGGATCCGCACGTTGCCAAAACTATATAGAAAATGACTTTTCTTGTCCACAATTGCGAACAACAATAGGACATGTTCTATATATTTGCAGAACGGAAGTGCGGAGCCGGAAGTGCGGACCCGCAATTCCAGATCCGAGCGGGACAAAGTCTGTCCCCATAGAAATGAATGGGTCCGCAATTCCGTTCCGCAAAATGCGGAACTGAATTGTGGACATGTGAATGTGGACTAAGAGTCTCTTATCACCGCCAGTTAGTTAGCTACTTGTTAGGTAGTTAGCGCCCACCGCACCGCAGACACTGATTAGTCGCTGATTAGCGTCATCGCTGTCGCTAATCAGCACTAGTACTATATAGTATCTGTAAGTGATCAAGACTGATCGCAATCAGATCTATATCAGTGCATTACGGTCACCTTAGGCGCTACAAAAAACGCAGTGTTCGCCCGATCAGGCCTGATCTTGTGCGCCCACCCCAACGCAGTGTCAGAATATTTTTTTCTGATCACTGCAAAAACACTGTAAAATCGCTGCGGCACTATAAAGATCACTTTTTAACTTTTTGGATCTTTAGTAGCGATCACAGCTTACTTAATCGATGCGAATGAAGAAATCTGTGCCGTTCTTTTTTTTTTTTCAGCCCAGAGGCTGAACGGAAAAAAAAAAATCTCATTACCCGTGTGTTTAAGATAAGGAGAATAGCAGAAACTCCTAATGCTGGCCATACATGTAATAATTACAGATACCCTCAAATGCCAGAGCAGTAAAAACATCTCACATGTGACCCCATTTTGGAAAGAAGACACCCCAAGGTATTCGCTGAGGGGCATATTGAGTGATGAAAGATAGATTTTTTTTTTGTCACAATTTAGCGGAAAGGGAGACTTTGTGAGAAAAAAAAAAGATAAAAAGTCAATTTCCGCTAACTTGTGCCAAAAATAAAATCTGGGGTGTCTTCTTTCCAAAATAGGGTCACATGTGGGGTATTTATACTGCCCTGGCATTTTAGGGGCCCTAAAGCGTGCGAAGAAGTCTGGAATCCAAATGCGTAAAAATGCCCTCCTAAAAGGGTATCTCATTGGATTTCGGGCCCATTTGCACACCTAGGCTGCAAAAAAGTGTCACTCATGTGGTATCGCCGTACTCAGGAGAAGTAGGGCAATGTGTTTTGGGGTGTATTTTTACATATACCCATGCTGGGTGTGAGAAATATCTCTGCAAATGACAACTTTTTAAAAAATGTTTATACAAAGTTGTCAATTTACAGAGTTATTTCTCTCACCCAGCATGGGTATATGTAAAAATACACCCCAAAACACATTTCCCTACTTCTTCTGAGTACGGTGATACCACAGGTATGCCACTTTTTTGCAGCCTAGGTGCGTAAAGGGGCGTAAAGTCCAACGAGTACCTTCAGGCTTTACAGGGTTGCTCATAATTTAGCCCTGCCCAAAATGCCAGAACAGTAAACTCACCCCACAAATGACCCCATTTCAGAAAGTAGACACCCCAAGTTATTCACTGAGGGGCATAGTGAGTCCGTGGGAGATTTTATTTTTGCCAGAAGTTAGCAGAAATGGAAACTTTTTTTTTTTTTTCAGAAAGTGTCATTTTCCGCTAACTTGTGAAAAAAAATGAAATTATACATGAACTCACCATGCCCCTCCACGAATACTTTGGGGTGTCTTCTTTCTAAAATGGTGTCATTTGGGGGGTATTTATACTTTCCTGGCATTCTAGCACCTGAAGAAACATGACAGGTGCTCAGAAAGTCAGAGCTGCTTCAAAATGCCGAAATTCACTTTTTTGCACCATAGTTTGTAAACGCTATAACTTTTACCCAAACCAATAAATATACACTTATAGCATTTTTTGTTTTATCAAAGACATGTAGAACAATAAATTTAGAGTAAAATTTATATAGAAATGTAGTTTTTTTTGGAAAAATTTTACAACAGAAAGCGAAAAATGTCATTTTTTTGCAAAAATTTCGGTAATTTTTTATTAATATAAAAAAAAAAGTTAAAATGTCAGCAACAATGAAATACCACCAAATGAAAGCTCTATTAGTGAGAAGAAAAGGAGGTAAAATTCATTTGGGTGGTAAGTTGTATGACCGAGCAATAAATTGTGAAAGTAGTGTAGTGCAGAATTGTAAAAAAGTGGTCTGGTCATTAAGGGGGTTTAAGCTAGGGGGGCTGAAGTGGTTAAATCACCTCTTTTCTCAATTTTACATATAAAAATATCAACAATAAAAAAAAACATCAGGTATTGCCGCATCTGAAAATGTCTGAACTACCAAATGGGTTGGAATTTAAAATAAATAAATAAATTTCTCCATCGTTTTATGGGTTTTGTTCCCACAGGGTTCTGTTTGCGGCAAAACTGACCCATGCCCTTCATTCTCTGGGTCAGTACGATTACAACGATACCCCATATGTATTGGTTTTTATGTCTAAATAGTGTAAAAATAAATTAAAACTTCGAAATAAAATAATTTTTACATCACCATATTCTGACCATTAATTTTTTTTATAGTTATAGCTACTGAGCGGTGTGGGGGCTCATTATTTGCAAGACTATCTGTATTTTATTGACACCATTTTGAAGTGTGTGTGACTTTTTGATCACATTTTATTATATTTTTGGGGTAAGAGAAGCAATGAAAAAATGGCAAATTGGCCATTTTGACCCGTTTTCCTGTTACGCTATTTGCCATATTGGAAAAATATTTTAATTGTACTGGCGTTTTGGGTCGTGGTACCCATGATGCTTAGATTTTTTGTTATTTAGGTATTTACTTTTTATTACATTTATGTATATTCATTATTTATATTATTTTTTTTTACTTTTTTGTTGTTTTTTGGCAATGATTTTGAAGATCGTATTTGAGCCTACAAAATCTATTTTTACATTTTGAATTTTGAAAAATCATGTATTTTTAAACTGGAATTATTAGTGAGATTTGCTCATTTCTGGGCTGCCATCTGGTGGCCAAAATAAGAATTGCAGTTTAAATGTTCTTAGCCTCTACAGCGAGGCTGAGAGCATTAAAACCAATTACCAGCATCCCCATTGTCCGTAGGGGATGCCAGTAGTACTACCGGAAGCTCGTGCGTTTTTCTACATTTAGAAGCCGTGATTTCACTTCATCACGGCATCTAAAGGCTTTAATTACTGCGATCGGCATTACTGCCAATAGCGGTAATTTTCAGCAGGTCTCTGCTGTTTGAAACAGCAGAGACCTGACGGCCATGACGCCTGCTGCATGTGTGAGTCATGCCATGTTTCCCAATGGTTCCAGCACCGTATAGAAAGCGTTAAAACAGGGCCCTTAAAGTCCTATATGCACATAGGGTGGGCTATTAAAATAATTTCCTCTGGTAGGCCCAAGGGGTTTCAGTCCCACTCTGAATACATGATAGAAAGGAAAAGACCGATGTTACTATTTCACTACATTAAATTTGTTATTACTATATCATTGGCCACTTATGAAGGAGTCGGAGAAGGGACAGGAATGGGAGTCTTAAAATGCAGCAGTCAGTCGGAGCTTGCCAACTTTAAAGCCCTGGCTGCACCGCTGGTATCAGGGTCTCATATATGGCAGCAAAATTGAGTGACAAATTCCCTTTAACAATAATTGTTCAGGTATTTCAAAATTTGTTATATTAGGGTAATTGATAGGCCGATATAGAAGTAATGTGGTATAAAACAATGACGTATTTACCTCAAATTTTGAACATAATCATTAGATTTTTAGTCTAAATGTTTTTTGCCCTATAGCAGTATTTGGTCTCTACCATTATCTAAAGGCATATATTTTGTTAAAAACATTTCTTTACATAACCCCAGTATGTCACATTATGTTTCTACTACCTCTCTTACAAAAGTATGGCTTTTGAATATTTCACACATTATTGCAGCACAGTGTAAAACTAAATTATAATACAAAATCTGCATCTATAACATGTAGAACAAAGCAAGAATGTAATATCAGATCTCAGGCAGAACGATGAATTTGGGAAAATAGAAAAGCACAACAATCGACAAAATACTGGTAAATCGTATATAAAATTGGGAAGCGTAAACATAAAGAATGAAGCACACTTTGTATATTCAGATTCAAGGTCATTAGTTGCCTGCCAAATTAATGTCTGATTAATGGTAAAACAAATGTTTTATCCTACAAAACTATAAAGTAACGCCTCTAAAAACCAGCAATATACAAATGAATTAAAGGCATAAAATATCTAGTGCTGCTGTGATCACAGATATGGTAAGAGTATATGTGGTGGTCACTGTACGTAGAACATAAAAGGTGTTTCACAAAACAGAATAAAAAATATTAAACGGTGGAAAGAAACCCCACTTGTATTTGGCAAGAAGATAAATATGTATTTGTGTTCACCTATGATCTCGACACAGATGCTACTGCATTAACCGTCACTTGGGTCCTACAATGCAAGTTGCTGGCAAAGTAGTTAAGACAAACTTATTTACCACATTAATTAAATGGTCTATTTAACATGGAATATCAATTCTCTAATCACATCTCAGCTGAACTTCTTATTTCAATTAACAACTCGAAAGTCTTCCAACAGAGATCCAACTGCTCTAGGATCATTAAGAACATTTTCATTATCTGTCAAATGAGGGAGTAAAAGGCAAAAACTGCAAGCACTCTCAGGAGTAGGCCTCTACCCTACTTAAGAGATGATTAGGGAGTAAGCAGCAGTAGTTCTCATTAGTTGCTAAGCAATGAATAGACCGCCAATGAAACAAGAATTGGAAACAAAGAAAAAAGGTGTTTCCATGCAAATCCAAACTCAAGGGCAGCTTGCCCTTTTCTATTAACACTAAACGTGACATTACCACTCAGTGCAATCATCAGAAGTCAGGGAAAGGTGAAATGGGGAACTCTATTAAGAGCAGCTATACCTCCCTGCATAAACGTTAGCGGATTTGTCCTTGGGAATTTGTATTTACTAGTATACAACATAAACTTTATGCTAAAAACAGCAGCTGTGCCTTACATCATCCATACAGGTTTTCTCTAAGCTAGGATTGGATAGGGAATAGCTCCAGCTTGTCTACGGTACACCAAGTTAGGAAACGGGGAGGGAAGAATAAAGTTAAAGGGATTGTCTTATCTGAGAGAATGGGGGCATATTGCTAGGATATGCCCCCATTGTCTGACGGGTGCAGATCCCAGCAAACAGAGCCCCATGGAAGGGAATGGGAGCGCACCGCTCATGACCAGCCGACGCTCCCATTCACTTCTATGAGCCAGACAGAAAGTCAGCGCTCCGCTATTTTCGGCAGCCCCGTAGGAATGAACGGAGGGTGGGTGTGCATGCACAGTGCGCCCTCCACCACTTTCAGGGCTCCGTACTCGATATGGGTGTGGGTCCCAACGGTGGGACCCGCACATATCAAACAATGGTGTCATATCCTAGCAATATGCCCCCACTGTTTGAGATGAGACAACCCCTTAAAGGAATAGATAATAAAAGTAACAGACTGTAAATAAATATTTTGCCATCATATAAATTCATAAAACAAACAGTGTTTTAAACATTTTTAAAATTTCCTGTTAGACCAAACATGGTGCATTGTATAGATAGCTCAGCTGGATTTAGTGATACCTTTCACTCAGCAATCTGTTACTTCTCTCTGGAGAAAAAGTACTTTTAATCCATATGTGAATGTGCAGTTAAAGTGGTTGTCCGAGTTATTATTTGTTCTTTGTACTGTATGTTCCTAACTAGGCAAATGTAAAAGCTTTCCAATTAACTCACGTTATCTCCAGTGGTAGGTTTCTCAGTTTTTACTGAGGGTCACATGACCTGTGATGTCAGCTTCTCTCCCTGCTCTGATAATGTTTGTGCACAAGCCTGTACACGAGACGTCACTGTGCTGGCCACGCCTCCCTTCACTGCCAGCTGCTGCTTATTGCTCTCTCTCAGGACTTATAACCCCTTCAGCTGCACAGACTCAGGGCTTAAGTGTTTACTGTGTAGCTGCAGGCAGTGAGGAGTCAAATGCCGGGCAAAGGAGCTGAAAGAGAAGTTCTGCAGAGCATTGCAGGTAGAGGGAAGATCATGTGTCTATTAGCAGTGTCATTGTACAACTAGGACTTGTAGTTGTACACATACAACATGCTGCTGAGTCTCCCAGCAGGCAGACATGTCATTCATGGCAGCACATGTATTCACTCCCTTAGCAGTGCAGGGGGAGGGGCAGAGATTGTTGTTACTGCAGGTAAACAAAGGGCCAGAAGAGAACCAGGGAAATGAGAAAATAGATATTTTTTGCCTAAAACTTGCTTAGCTTAGTTATATATTGCTGACCATCAGATTTAAAGTGCTATATTTTTCTTTCCATAACTCGGACAACTCCTTTAAGTGGACCAGATCGACTGCGCCTGCTTCCTCTGCTAGCCCCTTCCTCGTTTTCTTGACTGACAGGGCCAGGAGACATGACTATGCAGGAACCTGGCTCTGTCAAACAAGGAGAGGGAGGGGCTGGGTGAGGAAGCAGGAGGAGGGGTGAACAGAAAGTCTCAAGTCTGTCCTTGGTGCACTTAACTTTCCATTTGCATATGAATATAGATGAGCGAACTTCAATTTTTAGTTCGGCGTCCAAAGTTCGGGTTATCGTAGCATCCCGTTATGGATTCCTAACGGCATTTGGAATCCATAAGGGGCTGCTTCATTGAACCCGAACCTTGGACAACCCTAAGGACCTGGGGTGACGTCACCGTCATGTGATCAGTGCAGGGGGCGTGGCTCAGCATTCGATTGGATAAGAGGTGATCCAGTGCTGAGCCACGCCCCCTGCACTGATCACATGACGGTGACGTCACCCCAGGTCCTTAGGGTTGTCCAAGTTCGGGTTCAATGAAGCAGCCCCCTATGGATTCCAAATGCCGTTATGGAATCCATAACGGGATGCTACGATAACCCGAACCCGAACTTTGGACGCCGAACTAAAAATAGAAGTTCGCTCATCTCTACATATGAATTAAAAGTACTTTTTCTCCAGAATAAAGTAATGGATCTCTAGGTGAAAGATATCATTACATACAGCTAAGCAAGCAATACAAGGAATTTGTGCCTAACTTAAAGGAGTCAACCAAGTATATATTTTTCCCTTTCCCTGTGCTTCACCTGTCAGGCCTTGCAACTTACTAATGTGCTTGCACTACTTTTTCTATCTCACATGAGAGATAAAGATAGTGGTCACTTGACTGTGCCCTCTGAGCAGACTAGATTCCCTCTAATGTCATGACCAGGCCTCCCATGATGCCCTCCATCAAAATCACTGGTAGTATTGTAGGCAGAGTCCACTGCTTGTCTTATGGAGGCGGTGTCGCAGGAAACATATGAACGGTCTAGTTGGCAGAGTTTTTGGCCCACAGAGAAGCGTAGTAGGAGTTTACATTGCTGGCGGACCTAATGCAGCACCCTAGACTTAGTGGGTATCTGAAAATGTTAATTATGTATTGTTAATTAAAAATTTTCATGCCATGTATATTTATTTATTTTTATAGAAGAGGAATGGTTGGCAATGTCTAGTAACAGGAATGGAACTTACCATCTTACTATCTTGGTAAGGAGTGGGCTAGTCCTGCTTCCTGCCAGGGGGCGGGGGGGGGGAGGGGTTGGGGGTTCCAGTTGAAAAGGCAAGGAGTGAGGTAGCACATGGAAGGGCTTCTACTCCTAGGGACTGTATCCCATTCCCATGTAAGACCAACACTCCAGAGGGATATTGAGAAACCAGATCCAGTTCTTCTGTGAGAACCCCACTTCAGAGAGACCATCAGAATTCAGAACCCAACCATCAGTTGCAGGAGACAGCAGAGTGACACTGCTGCAAGGTGAAGGATTATATCTCCGGCATCATCACCTACAACCAGGCCAGACAGACATCAAGCTAATATTACAGAAGACACCTATATGCGCAAATGCCTGCTAGTGCCAATCAACAGCCATAAAAGCAGCCACCATACCTCCTCAGCTGGTGTCAGAGAAGAATCGCTCTAAAGCCTGCCGCTACTGTATATATTTCCAGTTCTACGTTGCACTTAGTTAAAAGGACTTTGTTACGTTTAACTCTGGCCTCATTCTACAGTGCTACAACTTTCACAGCAACGGACCCAGGGAGCGATGGCCTGAGGTAGGACCCTTCACCTTAGGCTCCATTCACACGACCGTATGTTGTCCGCAAAAAAACGGATCCGTGTCCGCAAAAAAACGGATCCGTGTCCGTTTTTTGCTGATCCATAGACTTCAATAGGACATGGCCCTATTGAAGTCTATGGATCAGCAAAAAAACGGACACGGATCCGTTTTTTTGCGGACACGGATCCGTTTTTTTGCGGACAACATACGGTCGTGTGAATGGAGCCTTATAGAGTTCACAGTGCGGGAAAAACAGGGATAAAGATACCCTTCACTTTATAGGACTCCTTGTGCAGCTGCAATTTTAAGAAGTCAAAGGGCTAGGAATTCCATCTGTAGGCCAACTACTCAAGCCAGGGACTTTATAGCATCATAGGAAGGAAACCCGGGCTCAAGACAAAAAAAAGAAAATCAGAAAAATTATGACACCCTATGAAACACTTAATAACATTTCCAAAAAACGTAAACTATGTTTTCTAGGGCAGTATAAGGATAATGTAATTTGGATACAATTACCTTATTTACTACAGTTCTGAACTTGTACAAACACCGAGATTATTTTGAAGAAACTTACCAACGTGTTCCCCAATAAATACTACAAAGAAGGGTGTAACAAGGTCATTTATCCCTTGAACATATCCACTCGCTGGATGTCGAATTGCCCATATAAACAAAATCCTTTCAAAGATCTGCAAAGTAAAAAAGATCAAGTACTTTAGATACCTTAGATTTCAGATATAGACATGTTCAATCTTTAAAAAAAAACAATGGTTAATCTTTAAAAAAAACAAAACAATGAATATAAGAAACTATGCAATATGTCAGAGAAAAACACCCCTCTCTCCACTTACCATATTTTAAGGCCTATAAGACACACTGGACTATAAGACATACCTAGGATTTGGAGGAGGAAAATAAGAAAATAAATATTTTCCATCACACCTCAGAGCAGACCTCAAATTAGACCTTCATTTTTAATTAGACCCCAAAACTTTCAAGCTCCATTAGCCTCAGATTAGAGCCCCCCCCCCAGTCCCAGTTAGGCCCCCCATCAGACCCCCCAGCCCCATCAGATTTAGATCAGATACCGAATCAGACCCTATCAGCCTCAGATAGCAGCCCAGACCTCAGATCAGACGTTACAAAAATAAATAAATAAACAAACTTATCTTGCTTGCTCTGGATGGTGCCGCAGATCCAGGACACACCCTTCCATTGCTTCTTCTGGGTCCCGCTGTGTACCGTGACCTGACGGCGCACAGCGTCATGCCGCTGTGCGTGCTCAGGACACCACAGAGGAATCTGGAAGATGATCGGGGAAGGCGAGTACTGCCAGCGTATTGCTGCCCTCACCTCCTGCATGCTAATGACTGCTTCCATAATGGAAGTGGTCTTAAACATTCTATAAAACAGACTACAAAATGCGCTGCCATCTTTTCCCCATTTTTTTGCAAGAAAAAAGTGCATCTTATAGTCCGAAAAATACAGTACCTACTGCAAACCCCTGCTTCACTAAGGTCTTATTCACACATCTGTGTTTGTTCAGTGATTTCCATCAGCCATTGGGACATAAAACCAGGTGCGGCTCAGAAACACAGAGCAGGTGCAGATCAATCCCGTATACTTTATCTCTGTGCAGGCTCCAACCTTGGTTTTGACTCACAATCGCTGATGGAAACCACTGATTGAACACTGATTGTGTGTATAAGACTTAACTTATAACCCACTGCTCAAACCCATCTTCATTAAGTTATCGGCTCACAGAAGGGTAAGATTACATCTGCAGTCCACAGATATCTATGGAGAGGAGAGGGGGGAAGAGCTGCTGGAAAGAGGTACAGGCACAGAGATGCTGCTGCTGCGTGATTTACTGAGTAACTTACACACACAGTACTACTGCATACACACCTGCCAAACACAGCACTGCTACATGCACACTTACAACCCTGCTATATGAACACAACTGCACTACATGCACACAAATACAGCCGTGCTATATGCACTCACACACAGCTCTGCAACACACACAGATATAAGGAACAATTTTATTAACAGACATACCTGTAGAGTGCATCTTTAGCAATAGGGTACATCTTTTAATAGAACCCCCCCCCCCCCCCCTGCTGAAGGTCCTCCCCAAGTGGCAAAATAAAAGTTTTGTACTGCAAAGACCTTCCATGTCGTCATCCATGGGCAGGGCAAAATGGGAATTTCCTGCAATTCCCATCTGGTCCTGCCCACTGGTGACATGGAAGATCTTTGCAGTACACAGCTTTCCTCTCATAGCTTGGGTAGTGCCTTCGACCAGAGGTTTTTGTTTCTCCCTTTCACAGTCCTCTGCTCCACGTGCTGAATGACTGTTCAGCCTTCTCGCCTTCTCTTCCTCCTATCTCACACAGATCGGTGACAGGCAGGGAGAGAGAAGTGTGCAGACTTCTATCACTAATCGGGCAAAGGTATATATGGGGTCTGGCACTGGCGGATCACCCTGATTGTAGACTATAAAACAGACACTTTTAGCAAGATTTTTTTCTAGCTAAAAAGTGTGTCTTATAGTGTGGGAAATATGGTAACTATAAAATTAAGTGCAAGCTATATAATACATTTGACATAAGTCACTGCATACAAGATAATGTTATCTCCCTTATCTAATGGCTGCCGTACATGTATGTAAGTAATATGCACATTAAAATGATTGATGAATTTTTTTTAGTATGTAGAAACAGTCATGTGATGTTTATTGTAATAAACTTTATTAGGGAAATATGTGTACTTTTATTAGAAAAATTCCTCTACAGTCTGCCCAGCTTTCATTAACTAAGCAGGGATGCACTTTAGGCTACATTCACACTCGCGTTTGGTACTGATCCTTCATGGATCTTCACAAACGTATCCGTACAGATAATATAACCGCATGCATCCGTTCAGAACAGATCCGTTTGTATTATCTTTAACATAGCCAAAACAGATCCGTCTTGAACAACATTGAAAGTCAATGGGGGACGGATCCGTTTTATATTGTGCCATATTGTGTCAGTGAAAACGTTTGGCTCAGTTTCGTCAGATGGACACCAAAACGCTGCAAGAAGCGTTTTGGTGTCCGCCTCCAAAGCGGAATGGAGACTGAACTGATGCAAACTGATGCATTCTGAGCAGATTATTTTCCATTCAGAATGCATTAAGGGCCAAACTGATCTGTTTTGGACCGCTTGTGAGAGCCCTGAACGGATCTCACAAATGGAAACCAAAATGCCAGTGTGAAAGTAGCCTTACAGATTGACAGAGGAAAACAGCACTGCAGAGATCAGAGCAGGCCATAGGACAGAGAGTTTTTAGTAACATATCTAAGTTAGAATATTAAAAGGAGACTGAAGCAGGGAGAACAGAGGCAGGCTTAGAAGTGTGCTTTTGTAGATTATATATAGCCATCTTCAGAGTTCACGTATAGTTAACTGGTGACAGATTCTCCTTAGCAACTTTCGGTTAGGGAAAGGGAAGAGGGTTGTTACATTCTAAAGGGAATAAGTCACTGAAATATGTTTTATTCAGGCCAATGAACTTAATAATAGGCTAACAATTCTGTTCTACAAAGATCACATTTTACACCTTGTCTTTTAATCGTCACAGGTAGGAATTGTAACTAAAGGTAATACTTTATTATATTGCAGGTAGCATTTAAAACAGAATTACCCTGTTGAAAATAGATGATGGTAACAACTCACCGGCCTTTCCCCTCCGCACGGATCACACGGCAGGTCTAGAACACTTTACCATAGATATAAACGAGTCTATGGGTAAAATGGTCCATGTGGCTGCTATAAAGCATATATTGCCATAGAGGCCCCAAAAGAGAGAAAGAAAAAAAAAACGACGACACAATTTTTGTATTCAAGTCGCGGTATGTTCGATATAATAATTGTGCCCCATTATTTTATTTACTGAATGGAATGCAGAAGAGTTTACTACCTTAGTTTACACTGAAAAATATCAGACACGCTGTGGAATCAGCCTGAAAAGTTCTACACAAATCTGTATGTGATTTTTGTTGCGGATTTGAAATTCCACAGTAGGTCTAGAATATTCTGCAGATTTGTTTCCTGTCTGATAATGGAGTTAAAACCCCTTTCACTTACATGCACTGTTCTTTGCAGTAGAATTGCAATGAGGAAATGTGAACACTTGAACATAGCCTTATTCCCATTACATTCCACCACCACCATACTGAATGAGATAATCTCATATACAGTGATCACTGCCAGTCAAAATGGAAGGCTTCCTGTGTGTACACGGAAAAAATATGCTTTTCTTAGTTTTGTGCTCAAAACAAAAAAACAAAAAACAAAAAAAGGTGTTGGCTTTTTCAAAAACTATGTCGTGTTCAATGAAATTCTTTGAAAAGACAGGACTATTGGCATTAAACATTTTATTAAAGCACCAACAACCAATCTAAAGCCAACAGTATTGCTACTTTCACATTAGCAGCAGCCTTCTCCGGCAGGATGTTCTGGTGGGTGAACAGCCTGCCATATCCGTGCTGCCGCTAGTGCACGCGTGCCGCCGGAGGTCCACTCCGGCCCAATTCACTATAATGGGGGCGTGGTGGAGGTCCCGCCTCTCAGCACGGCAAACATGCAGAGAAGCGGCCGGAATAAAACTACATGTCGTAGAAGGCTCCATAGAAGGAGAAAGCTGCCGCTAATGTAAAAGTAGCCTGAGTAGCCCCTTCTATAACAGGACAACACAACCAAGATGCACACAAATTCTTCCACATCTCATGTCATTACAAATAGGCCTCATGCACACGGCCGTGCGCGGACAGTGGTATCCCGGCCTGGAATCCAGCTGACAGCAGGAGCGCACGGTGTCATTGGTTGCTATGACGCCGTACGCTTCATGCCGCCGCTGGACTACAGTAATACACTCGTACTGTATTACTGTACTCCAGCGCCGGCATGAAGAGCACGGCGTCATAGCAACCAATGACGCCGTGCGCTCCTGCTGTCAGCTGGATTCCAGGCCGGGATACTACGGCATCCGGCACCTGTCATGTATGGCATGTGCTCATAGACTCCCTTCCGTTGTATGTGGGGAAGGGGTTAAAGATCAGAGTGAAAGATGTAACTCGTAAATGAAGTGACAACAGATTTTACAGTAGACAGCCTCGTCCTACTTGGATCTATGATTTACAACAAAAGATATAGCAGTCAAATACAAGGCTGGCGGTTAGCTGAGCAAAGATAAAAGAACTCCGCAAAGATCCTCAAATGTAATCGTGTCTAGAAAGACAAAGATCAGTATTGTCCAGTGTATGATATTCTCTGTGGTTCCTAACAGATGGAACGACGAGCAGGTAACATTCATGCCTTTGATATTCGGCACTGCAGTAGACTTTTGATGTCATCATGAATGCTATCAAATGATATAAAATGAGCAAGAAATACGCATATTACGGTTTATTATTAGGACTTAAATGGACCAGTCCTCTCTCCTGACACGTTATAAAATTCGTTTGCGCTTCGTTTGGTGGTAAAAGCAGAATTGCATTATGGATTTCGTTACCACGGATCATAACGCAATTCTATGACGAAATGCATAACTGAATGCCTTTAGAGGTATTCCGTTTTTCATTCCGTCATAACAGAAGTCTATGGCTTGCATAATGGATCGGGCCCGTTTCCGTTATGCAGGGGAGAACTCCCCTACATAACGGAAACGGGACGGATCTGTTATGCAGCCCATAGACTTCTATTCAGTGGTAACGGAATCCAGAACGCAATTCTGCTTTTATCACCAAATGAATTTCAAAATTCATCTCTAGTTGTTGTAGTGTCTTCTCTTCACAGGTCTTCAAGTTTTAGTAGATGCTTTCATTCCTCATGAAATGACAATTCTGGACAATCTTTTTGTATAACTGTCAGTTCTGCTGCTCCTCTATTATTCCTAATAAAAAGGACATCTAGATGTTACCATTTAACTTGTTAACAGGAAGGTTGACAAGTTAAATAGACATTTTGAGATTTCACAGGTCCTTAAAGGGGTTGCTTTATCAAGACAACTCCCATCCATATGTTTAATTAGGACACATCAATTACTGACTGACAGCTATCTATGTATACACACTTACACAAACAGAGAATGCTATCAATCACTGATAACACCTCCCCTGTGTATAACCATCAGTGATTTACAGCTATCTATGTATACACACTTATACAGAGAATGCTATCAATTACTGATAACACCTCCTCTGTGTACAACTATCAGTGACTTAAATCATTCTATGTATACAGACTTACACAGAGAATGCTATCAATCACTGATAACACCTCCCCTGTGTACAACTATCAGTGACTGACAGCTATCTATGTATACACACTTATACAGAGAATGCTATCAATCACTGATAACACCTCCCCTGTGTACAACTATCAGTGACTGACCGCTATCTATACATACACAATTACACAGAGAATGCTATCAATCACTGATAACACCTCCCCTGTGTACAACTATCAGTGACTGACAGCTGTCTATGTATACACACTTACACAGAGAATGCTGTCAATCACTGATAATACCTCCCCTGTGTATAACTATCAGTGACTGACAGCTATCTATGTATACACACTTACACAGAGAATTCTATCAATCACTGATAACACCTCCCCTGTGTATAACTATCAGTGACTGACAGCCATCTCTATATACACACTTACACAGAGATTTCTATCAATCACTGATAACACCTCCCCTGTATATAACTATTAGTGACTGACCGCTGTGTATGTATACACACTTACACAGAGAATGCAATCAATCACTGATAACACCTCCCCTGTATACAACTATCAGTGACTTACCGCTGTGTATGTATACACACTTACACAGAGAATGCTATCAATCACTGATAACACCTCCCCTGTGTACAGCTATCAGTGACTGACCGCTATGTATGTATACACACTTACACAGAGAATGCTATCAATCACTGATAACACCTCCCCTGTGTACAACTATCAGTGACTGACAGCTATCTATGTAAATACACTTACACAGAGATTTCTATCAATCACTGATAACACCTCCCCTGTGTACAGCTATCAGTGACTGACCGCTATGTATGTATACACACTTACACAGAGAATGCTATCAATCACTGATAACACCTCCCCTGTGTACAACTATCAGTGACTGACAGCTATCTATGTATACACACTTACACAGAGAATGCTATCAATCACTGATAACACCTCCCCTGTGTACAGCTATCAGTGACTGACCGCTATTTATGTATACACACCTAAGGTGGATTTCCATGGCCCAATATTTGGGCAGATTATCAGGAACTAACGTCCCTGCGAACGTTCATTCCCGACAATCTACCTGTCTAAATGTGCTGCTGATCACCTGACAAATGAGCGAAATGCTTGTTTGTTGGGTGATTCCGTAGTTCGTGCAGGCACATAAATTATTGTTTCTGGGCAGCAGATTGTGCCGTCTAAACAGCGATCTGCTGCCAATAAACAATGCAGCTATATGGGGACGAGCGATCTCAATAGTGATCCCTTGTCTTTATACTGTGGAGGCGATCGCTGCACGTGAATGCAGCGCTTCACCTCCACTTAACGAGCAGCCAACTGTCCGCGTATACAGCCAGTCTAAACTTACGCCATCTATAGCATTAGTAAATCTACCGCATTGTTTTATAAAAGTAATTATTATTATAGCAGTCATTATTTTTCATATTAGTGGTGTCATTTTTAATACATGATACGTAAAACCGTAAACAGCATCTGTTATAACGCATGCAAAAACAGCACATGGAAATGTAACAGGTTTCCTTGTAAACATAGCTTGTACATACCAAGCAGAATGAAAAAGTAGAATTGCTCAATGAACTTAACCCCCCCCCCCGTGCAGAGTCAGACTATGTTCTACAGAGACTGACAGAGCAGTTCAGCCACAGCTCAGACAACACTCAAGCTTTATCATTTAACTTCTTTTTTTCCACTTGAAGAACTATAATAGGCATCTAAAATGATTTCTCACCTTCAAATGTAATATTGAGCTAAATATGCTAAGTCACAACAATTTCAAAATAAACTGCATATTTCTATGCATTATTCATAAAACTATATTTATGTTTTTATGTCTAGTTTTCCATGGTGTGTGAAAATGAGATAACACTTTCCTTCTGTATTACATATTTGAAAGTGTCCCCTGACTTGCAGGGGCATTTCATATTTGAATGATACTGTAATGAACCACTCAGACTGATTTGCATTAGTTCTCTGTTTGAAACGACAGGACAGTATAACATCCGCAGGAAAATACGAGCACCAAATGACTTGTCAGACAACCTGCAATATAGTCAATGAGGTTGCACTTTAATTCCAAGTAATAACACAACATTAAAAATGGGGGGGTGGGGGCACAACTATTCTAGGGGTCACCTGGCTGTTTAATGGGTCACATTTATTACTGAAATTGTGTCAGTTATTTTTGTCCGACAGGGGGTGTGGGTTAATAGAATTAGGACTCATGCACTCAAACGTATTTTCTTTCCGTGTCTGTTCCGTTTTTACCGAGGACCGTATACGGAACCATTCATTTCACTGGGTCCGCCAAAAAAATAAAGTTACTGTGTGTATTCCGTTTCCATATGTCCGTATTTCCGCTCCGTATTACGGACAAGGATAGTACTGTTTTATTAGGGGCCCGCTGTTCCGTTACTCAAAATACAGAATGCACATGGACGTCATCCGTATTTTTTTTCAGTTTTTTGCAGACCGCTAAATATATATACGGTCGTGTGCATGTGACCCCTTACCAGTAGTTTTGCAAGAAAGGAGAAATGGCTTAAATGCATCTTTATGCACCAAAAAAATAGATCAAAATCTTGGCATGTTGTTGGAGTAGACTATCCTATAGGTGGTGTACACTTAGACTACACAGCGAGAGATTTATCATCCAGTATCAGCCACTATGATAAATCTGGTAGTTTAGGACCATCATAATCGCCTTACTTCCCTGATCCTCCTCCGGTCTCTATTTCTTAGTTCCTCTCGACTTGCAGGTAAAGACCACCTGGCCAATCACTGGCTGCAGCCTCGGCCAGTAGTTGCCGAGTGGTCTTTTCCTGCACATTGAGATAAAGAGAGGCATTATTTTTACTTGCATGACTGTTTGAAAAGGCTAATATTTTGTGGAATACTTTTCTGATAAACACCGTTAACAGTTCCTCATCCACCCAGTGGAATTTAGAATTGTAGGTGGACCCAGGAAGCAAAATAGGTTCTACTGACTAAACTTACTACAAAAGACAAAGTACATTGCTTCAAAGACCCCAAAGATGTGTCGGCAAGTATGTTTTGGATCACTAAACATACTGGGGCAGATTTACTAATTATGACGGTGTCATAACCTTAGACAGGCTGTCTAACGGCACCAGATTTATTACCGTGGCTCAGGATGAATGATAGATTAGATGCATAGATTAGACACTTTTTCCTGAGGACCCTTCACCTCACTTGACATGTCTGGTTTAATAGCTTCATGCATTTCCCATGTAATAACAATTCTGGAGCATCTAGGCTTATGACTCTACATTTCGCCATCCCTTTATTATTTCTACTAGAAGTTAAGAATGAATTGTTATTAGCCTTCAATAAGGGTACAGAGGGGTGCTAACCAGTTCTTCTTGCCGGCTAAAGGACCTGTTATGACGTCACTGCGCTCATCACATGGTCCAATCACATGGTCCATCACCATGGTGATGGACCATGTGATTGGACCATGTGATGTGACGTCACCACAGGTCCTTTAGACGGCAGATATTGCTTGAAAAAGAGAGAAGAGATCGGCAGATACGCGATCAAGTGGATAAGGTGAGTTTATTTTTTTTATTTTTAACCCCTTAACCACTACAGGACCGCCTAATGAACAGATGCGTACGGCGGGCGGTCCTGTAGTTCTGAGTTGACGCGTCGGCAACGAGAGCGTTCACAGTGCCGCGCGTCTCACAACTTGTAGTACAGCCTGCCAGCGATGATCAATCGCTGGCAGGCTGTAGATGCGAAATAAATCGCATCAAACAAGTATATCAGACGCTGTTTTGTTAACAGCGTCTGATATACCTGCTACCTGGTCCTCTGGTGGTCCCATTTGCTGGGATCGACCACCAGAGGACCAGGTAGCTATGTAAAGTTGCACCAAACACTACACTAACCCCCCCCCCCTCACTTATTAACCCCTTGATCACCCCATCTAGATTCCCTGATCACCCCCGTCATTGATCACACCCCTTGTAAGGCTCCATTCAGACGTCCATATGTGTTTTGCGGATCCGTGGATCCACGGATCTGATCCACGGATCCGCAGATCCTCAAAACACTAACACCGGCAATGTACTTTCCGCATTTTGCAGATCCGCACATTGCCAGAACTATATAGAAAATGCTTTTTCCTGTCCGCAATTGCGGACAAGAATAGGACATGTTCTATATTTTTGCGGAACGGAAGTGCAGACCCGGAAGCGCGGATCCGTAATTCCGGATCCGAGCGGGACAAAGTCTGTCCCCATAAAAATTAATGGGTCCGCAATTCCGTTCCGCAAACAGAATTGCGGACGTGTGAATGGGGCATAAGGGTCCCTTATCACCGCCAGTTAGTTAGCTACTTGTTAGGTAGCTAGCGCCCAGCCCACTGCACCGCAGTCACTGATTTTAGCAGAGATTTTTTCATCCACATTGATCGATGCGAATGAAAAAATCTGTGCCGTTCATTTTTTTTTTTTCAGCCCAGAGGCTGAACAGAAAAAAAAAATCTTATTACCCGTAAGTTCAATATAAGGAGAATCGCAGAAACTCCTAATGCTGGCCATACGTGTAATGATTGCGGAGACCCTCAAATGCCAGGGCAGTACAATCACCCCACATGTGACCCCATTTTAGAAAGAAGACACCCCAAGGTATTCCGTGAGGGGTATGGCGAGTTCATGTAAAATTTTATTTTTAGTCACAAATTAGTGGAATATGAGACTTTGTAAAAAGAAATTGATATATATATATATATATATATATATATATATATATATATTTCCGCTAACTTGTGCCAAATTTTTTTTTCCTGTCCATGCCCCACACAGAATACCTTGGGGTGTCTTCTTTCCAAAATGGGGTCACTTGTGGGGTATTTATACTGCCCTGGCATTTTAGGGGTCCTAAAGCGTGAGAATCCAAATGCGTAAAAATGCCCTGTGAAATCCTAAAGGTACTCATTGGAATTAGGGCCCCTTTGCGCATCTTGGCTGCAAAAAAGTGGCACACATGTGGTATCGCCGTACTCAGGAGAAGTAGGGCAATGTGTTTTGGGGTGTATTTTTACATATACCCATGCTGTGTGTGAGAAATATCGCTGTAAACGACAACTTTTTAAATTTTTTTATACAAAGTTGTCAATTTACAGAGATATTTCTCTCACCCAACATGGGTATATGTAAAAATACACCCCAAAATACATTGCCCTAGATCTCCTGAGTACGGCGATACCACATGAGTGACACTTTTTTGCAGCCTGGGTGCGCAAAGGGGCCCGAATTCCAATTAACACCTTTAGGTTTTACACGGCTGATCACAATTTAGCCCCACCCAAAATGCCAGAACAGTACAAACACCCCACATGTGACCCCATTTTGGAAAGAAGACACCCCAAGGTATTCGCTGAGGGGCATAGTGAGTCCATGAAAAATTTAACGTTTTGTCAAAAGTTAGTAGAAAGGGAGACTTTGTGAGAAAAAAACAATAAAAAATCAATTTCCGCTAACTTGTGCCAAAAAAAAAAATCTTCTATGAACTTGCTATGCCCCTCATGGAATACCTTGGGGTGTCTTTGTTCCAAAATGGGGTCACATGTGGGGTATTTATACTGCCCTGGCATTTTAGGGGCCCTAAAGCGTGAGAAGAAAAATGTCCTCCTAAAGGGTACTCATTGGAATTTGGGCCCCTTTGCGCACCCAGGCTGCAAAAAAGTGTTAATCATGTGGTATCGCCGTACTCAGGAGAAGTAGGGCAATGTGTTTTGGGGTGTATTTTTACATATACCCATGTTGAGTGAGAGAAATATCTCTGTAAATTGACAACTTTGTATAAAAAAAATTAAAAAGTTGTCGTTTACAGCGATATTTCTCACACACAGTATGGGTATATGTAAAAATACACCCCAAAACACATTGCCCTACTTCTCCTGAGTACGGCGATACCACATGAGTAACACTTTTTTGCAGCCTGGGTGCGCAAAGGGGCCCAAATTCCAACGAGTACCTTTAGGTTTTACATGGCTGCTCACAATTTAGCCCCGCCCAAAATGCCAGAACAGTAAACACACCCCACAAATGACCCCATTTCAGAAAGTAGACACCCCAAGGTATTCACCGAGGGGCATAGCGAGTCCGTCTGAGATATTTTTTTTTTTTGCCAGAAGTTAGCAGAAATGGAAACTTTATAAATTTTTTTTCCTCAGAAAGTGTCATTTTCCGCTAACTTGTGAAAAAAAATGAAATGATACATTAACTCACCATGCCCCTCCGCGAATACTTTGGGGTGTCTTCTATCTAAAATGGTGTCATTTGGGGGGTATTTATACTATCCTGGCATTCTAGCACCTGAAGAAACATGACAGGTGCTCAGAAAGTCAGAGCTGCTTCAAAATGCGGAAATTCACTTTTTTACACCATAAATTGTAAACGCTATAACTTTTACCCAAACCAATAAATATACACTTATTGGATTGTTTTTTATCAAAGACATGTAGAACAATAAATTTAGAGAAAAATTTATATAGAAATGTAGTTTAAAAAAAATAAAATTACAACAGAAAGTGAAAAATGTCATTTTTTTTTGCAAAAATGTTGTTAAATTTTTATTAATAGCAAAAAAAGTAAAAATGTCAGCAACAATGAAATACCACCAAATGAAAGCTCTATTAGTGAAAAGAAAAGGAGGTAAAATTCATTTGGGTGGTAAGTTGCATGACGGAGCAATAAACGGTGAAAGTAGTGTAGTGCAGAATTGTAAAAAGTGGCCTGGTCATTAAGGGTGTTTAAGCTAGGGGGGCTGAAGTGGTTAATGCACATTTTACTAAGCATTCTGTAGTGAGAATGCTATTATTTTCCCTTATAGCCATGTTATCAGAGAAAATAATAAAGATCGGGTCCTGTCTTTTAGCAACCTTGCAGGAAAACCGCACTGCATCCGCACTTGCTTGCGGATGCTTGCGATTTTCCCGCAGCCCCATTCACTTCTATGGGGCCTGCGTTGCGTGAAAAACGCAGAATATAGAACATGCTGCGATTTTCATGCATTGCAGAAGTGATGCATGAAAATCACCGCTCATGTGCATAGCCCCACAGAAATGAATGGGTCTGGATTCAGTGCGGGTGCAATGCGTCCACGTCAAGCATTGCACCCGTGCGGAAAACTCGCCCGTGTGAAAGGGGCCTTAAAGTTACTTTTGTTCAACCAGCAAGTAATTTTTTGATGGGAAATGACATAGGTGTCTCCCAAAAGATAATAAGACGATGTTCAAGAGGCATTATTGTGGACAAAAAAAACATTTCTCAGCTTTTATTTACATTTGAGCAAAAATTATCCAGTCCAAAATTATTCATACCCTTTACAAACTGTCACAGTCTGTGGGAAAATCCAAAGTTCTATACCATTCCAAATAGTCTAAGCCAGGCATGCTCAACCTGCGGCCCTCCAGCTGTTGTAAAACTACAACTCCCACAATGCCCTTCTGTAGAATGATAGCTGTAGGCTGCCAGGGAATGATGGGGGTTGTAGTTTTGTAACAGCTGGAGGGCCGCAGGTTGAGCATGCCTGGTCTAAGCTTTTCTAAAGCATCCTAATTACCCTGATTAATTGGGAACAGCTGTTTTAATCAACTCAACAGGTGAAAAACAGCAGCTCTCTGCAGTTGGTTTGTGGACAGTCATGGCTAAGACAAAGGAGCTAAGTGAGGACCTGCGGCTGTGCATTGTGGCTGCTCACAAGTCAGGAAACTGCTACAAGGCCATTTCTAAATATTTTCAAAGTTCCAGTGGCTACAGTGCAAAGTATTATTAAAACATACAAGATGTTCCGCACTGTGGGAAATCTCAGAGGACGTGGTCGGAAGCCAAAACTGACACCTGTGCTGGCCAGGAGGATAGTTAGAGAGGTAAAAAAGAATCCAAGGATCACCACCAAGGCCATCCTGGTGAATCTGGGCTCTGCTGGTGGCAATGCCTCAAGGCAGACAATCCAACGGACACTGCACACTGCTGGGTTCCACGGATGCATACCAAGGAGGACGCCACTTCTCCAGATAAGGCACACAAAAGCTTGCTTGGTCTTTGCAAAAGCTCATCTGGACAAAGAAGAAGACTTCTGGTCTTCTGTGTTATGGTCAGATGAAACAAAAATTGAACTGTTTGGTCACAATGATGTTTCCTTCATTTGGCGTAAAAAAGGAGAAGCCTCCAACCCAAAGAACACCATCCCCACTGTCAAACATGGTGGCGGGATAATGCTTTGGGGGTGTTTTTTAGCCAATGGACCAGGGAACCAAATCACAGTAAACGGCACCATGAAAAAAGAGCAATACATGAGGATTCTCAACGAGAACATCAGGCAGTCTGCAGAGAAACTTAACCTTGGGCACCAGTGGACATTTCAGCATAATAATGACCCAAAACACATAGCAAAAGTGGTGAAGAAATGGTTTAGCAGACAACAACATTAACGTTTTGGAGTGGCCCAGCCAGTGTCCAGACTTGAATCCAATTGAGAATCTGTGGAGGGAGCTAAAGATCAGGGTGATGGCAAGAAGACTCTCCAACCTGAAAGATTTGGAGCTCATTGCTAAAGATGAATGGGCAATTATAGGAAGTGTTTGATTGCTGTAATAGCCAATAAAGGCTTTTCTATTGATTATTGAGAAAGGTATGAATAATTTTGGACTGGACACTTTTTGCTCAAATGTAAAAAAGAAATGGGTTTTTTTCCACAATAATGCCTCTTGAACATCGTCTTATTATCTTTTGGGAGACATCTATATCATTTCCCATCAAAAAACTACTTGCTGGCTGAATAAAAATTTGCCAGGGGTATGAATAATTATGGGCAGCACTGTACATGATTTCACCAACAAAAATGCACACAACAGATGCACAAACATAAAAAAGAAAAAACTCCAAATGAATTAATCTTTTATGAATAAATAGAAAAAGCAATAATAAGAACAAAGAAATAGTGTTGAGAGGTAAGATTATAAAATTCTAGAGTGGGTATGCTTGTATTTATTTATCTCAGGTACAATAAATGTGAATTTAATGTGCAATAAAAAGGTGCACTTTTAATTTAACCAGAGGAAATCTAAAAAATAAAAACACCTCCTCTGGGATTTTATCATCTTACCTCAACGCTATTTCAGAAAATAAATTTAAGTTAAAAAAAAGTTTTTTTTTTTAATATAAAAAAAAGAATTGGAAGTTGAAATTATTGCCCCCTTCCCCAATTTACATATAAAAATAAACAAAATAGAAAACTTATTGGTATCTTCCCATGTCTGTAGTTGAAATATAAAATCAGTAATCTGATACGCTGAATGCAATAATGGGACAAAGAAAATCAATGTCGCTTTGCCATCCAAAATACAGAAAAAAAGTGTTCAAAAAGTCATTCATACCCCAAAAAAGTCACCCTGCAAAAAAATAGCCCTTACACAGCTCCATAGAGAGAGATAAGAAAATTACGGTTCTCGGCTTATTAACGAGTATTAAAACAAAATGTACATAAATTTGACATCACTAAAATAGTAATTCTAAAGGGGTAGTCTAACTTCACTAACTAAAAATGAATGAAGCCAGCAAAGGAGGCAATATGGAGAATCACAATATATTAGTAAGTGCCTTGTAGTAACTTCCTCTACATGATACATGCCATTTGCTGAAGTGAGACAACCCCTTTAACTGGACAGTGAATTCTGTATATAAAAAAAAAAAGGGCACAATTGTATTTACTTTCCTATTCTACCCCATTAGTCTTTTCTAAGTCTTTTTCTGTCTATTAGACATTCAAAAGTACAACTTTTTCCACCATAAAACAAGTCCTCTTGAGGCTATATTAATGCAAAAATAAACAAAAAGGCAAAAATGGCTGCAGCGGAAAGAGATTAACGCTTGCGTAAAATAATATATACTACAGAGGAGTTGGCACAAGCTATTATTTTCTAAATGCATTTGAGTGGCATCTTTCCAAAAGATATCACTTAGTCTAATATTAATGAATGTTTAATGCTAGAGATGTAATCACCTCTCTCCATATGTACCTCATCATTATTTTATGGCGATAATTAACGCTCAGAAGCATTATGTACATTAAGGTAAAGATACAAACAGATGAAAGAAATATTTATACACGAGTTGGCAATATAATTACAGCCTAAGGGGGCCATTTATCATTCATAGTAGTCTTTTCTCTTTTTTTTGGGCGGCAAATTGTCACGTGTTTAGGCTCATGTCTTTTTTTTTTTTTGTGCAAAATTCTGCGACATTTACCCATCAAAGCCAGAAGCAGAAATTTTCAAAGTGGTCTTCATTTTGGAGAAACTATTGTGATTAGACCAGTCTCCTGGTGCATTTACTATGTGCAACTTTTGTAAAAGTTGCAGAAAAGTTGCATCTTTACGCCAGTCCATTATAACTGTGCCCCATTCCATAAATTAGGAACAAACCAAGGACAGAATTAGGGCTCATTCACACGAATGTATAGGTTCCGTTTCCGTATTGTGGGCAACATATGCAGATCCGCAATAAACGGACACCGTTCCTTCTGCATTCCGCATCATGGATACGGACCCATTCACTTTAATGGGTACGCAAATCAGGAAATGCGGAGCGGTGCCGAAGCATGGAACGGAACCCTACGGAAGCACTACGGAGTTCTTCTTTGGGGTTCCGTTCTTCAGTACCGCAAAAAGATAGAACATGTCCTATCTTTTTGCGGAACGGAGGGATTGAAGTTGAATAGGTCTGGATCCGTCCCAGAGGCCTCACGAACGTTCTCCGTGCAAATTGCGGCCCCAATGCACGGAACGGAACATATACATTCGTATGAATGAGCCCTTAGGGCTTATACACACGAACGTATGGGTTCCGTTTCCAGACCGCATATGCAGTAGGTTTTTGTTTCGTGCATTGGGGGCGCAATTTGAGATCCCCAATGCACGAAGAACCATTGTGAGGCCTCCGGGACGGATCCAGAGCCATTCAACGTCAATGGGTCCACATCCCTCCGTTCTGCAAAAAGATAGGACATGGTCTATCTTTTTGCGGTACGGAAGTACGGAACGGTTTGTGGCAAGGCTTCCAAATGAAAGTTCACTATCTACATCATGGCTCACTTACTTCTTGCTTCAGTCCTGAACAGATAAGAAACATAGTGCAGGAAAGAAAGGCAGACTTTCGGCTGAGAACGTAGGACTAGAGAAAGGAGGAACAAGTGTAGAGTTCAGAGGACAGCCAACATAAGAGGAATGCGATGTTTCAAATGCATTCATTGCGCCTGTGACTGATATAAAGAGTGAAAGATAGCATTTAACAAAGGAGCGTTAACATAAAATATCTTTTTTACACTCAGGGCAACCCAAAGGTTATGCCAATAGTCAGCAAGCTCCACTGAGTTGGACAAAGCAGTGAAGTTTAACACAGAACAGAGAGAAAAATCCATTTCACTTCTAAAGCATCTGCTACATAAAAAGTGCCGCACTACTAACTGATAAAAAAAGGAACAGGGGAGCGAGAGGCAAAGACAAATTGGCATGTCTGGGAAAAGGTTAGGTACATTTAATAAGAATGTGATTTCCCATTAAGCCAGTCTGTGGTACATGAATTCGGGAAGATTTACAGAACACCAGGCAATGCAGACGTAATTACATCTGAGTGGTCACAAGGTTTCAAGCTCCGGAAGAATGAATGCAGGATATCAGTCTTCCTGCAAAATACCGGACTGATCCTCTCACTTTATTTAAAGGATTTTTAATTTAATTTTTTTTACCTGTGATATGTTGTAAAAATGCAAAATGTTACTACTATCACTGAATAAACTCATTGGCGTCAAACTTATACACACAATAAAACGGTCTGTCTACGACTAGACATATATTCAACTGGGGGGAGTAAATGCCCCTACTGCAGCAGGATTGGGCGGAGAAACCTCACAGAAAGCTGTACTATACCACATGCATAAAACGGAACCTGCACAAATATAGCCCCAACACAGCAACTTCGCCCTCTCTTTCCTATACATTGTCCCAGGGGATCAGCAGGATATCGCACAGTGCAACGGCAACCAAGAAAAATCAAAAGCAACTAAGCAAACACATTTAAATACTGATGGCAATGTAGGACCACAGGTCCCAGGATACACTTATGAAACACAACAGGGGAAAAAAAACAAGATACTGAATCTGGAAACAAATGCACAGAGCACACGCTGTCCCCAGCGGCAGAGAAGCAAAAGACCTAGACGTACAAAGGTTAAGCCATCAACAGCTCCAGCCGAAATTTACCAGCCTAAGCTAGACCATAACCTATCCCAGATTCACATGCGAGGCTGATGCATAGCAATTGCCCCACCAATGCAACAGATGAACATGAAGCAACAGGGAGATTCCTGATGCTCTTAACACACAAACTGTAAGAGTACAGCAGCAAAAAGTAAAAAAAAAATAAAATAAAAGATTTGGCTTATTGCTTCATTGATAATTCAAAAACAGTACCCTGCTGTCTGCAGTAAAAAACTAATTATATTCATGACAGAATGTGTAAAGGCATCAATTAAAAAACATATGAAGTGCAGCATACATTTATTTAACATGGACGAGAATGTGTGATGGATGGCACTCAGTTGCATCTAATAAATCCACACACCCAAAGCTTCTGTCGGGAGGACCTTAAAGAGAATCTGTCAGCTGACTCAGCTGAAGGCATCTGTGTTGGTCCCATGATCACATGAGAAAAATGATGTTGTAATATATGCAAATAAGTCTCTAGGAGCAATGGGGGCGTGGTCATTACACCTAGAGGCTCTGCTCTCTCTACAACTGGCATACCCTCTGTGCTTTGACTGACAGGTCCAGGCAGTGTAAATGTGATCATGCATGGCCCTGGTTTCTCCTAAAGTCAAAGTACAGAGGGCGCAGCAGCTGAGATTCTAGGAGTAATGCCAACACCCCCATTGCTCCTAGAGGCTCATTTGCATGTATCAAAACATAATATTTCTCAGCAATGCGGGTACATATGAACATGGGACCAACACAGATGCCTTTGTAGTGTCCCACTCTGCATCAGTAGTGGGGCCCTGTATACGTTTGGGCATTGGCAGTATGTAATTTCATTATATCCATGTATATTCCTGCAATTCCTTCTAAGGCTAGATGCAGATGTCCGTTAAACCCGGACGTGACCAGTCCGTGGTAACCAGGACTGGATTTTTTCTTTACAACCGGAGCGCACGGTGTCATTGGTTGCTATGAGGTCGTGCGCTCCCTGCCGCCACTGCACTACATGGCGCTGATTTCTCCTAAAGTCAGAGTGCTTATAATACACTCATATACATCATACCAATGTATTACTGTCCTGCAGCGGCAGCAGGGAGCGCACGGCGTCATAGCAACCAATGACGCCGTGCGCTCCTGCTGTAAAGAAGAAATCCAGTCCTGGTTACCACGGACTGGTCATGTCCGGGTTTAACAGATGTGTGCATCTAGCCCAACAGGCTGTTTACATGCTGCCCGTCATTACATCCATTCATCCCTAGGTGGTGCTGGCACCACATATAATATATATATAACAGGGTGTAGCCATGGGCGTAGCTATAGGGGGTGCAGAGGTAGCAGTTGCTACCGGGCCCAGGAGCCTAAGGGGGCCCAAAGACCCTTGTGCTGCATAGAAAGACACACAAAGCACTGAGGGAAGAGGGGCCCAAGCTGAACTCTTGCACCAGGGCCCATGAACCTTTAGCCACACCCCTAGGTGTGGCAGTGCAGAGTAGACTAAGAACAGTGCAGTGTTAAGTGTAGCAAGGGTAGCACATGTTTAGCCCCCAGCTACGGGAGGTTGTCTCCGGCATCAGACCCACAGAAATCAGACGCCATAGCCAGACTAAAGCGGGACAGATGAAGGAAGTGGAGGACCAAGGTTAGGGCTGGACCTGCTGTACCTGCAAGAGATGACATTGAGCTACCCTTGTGAGTTGTGCTCAGACCAAGAGTAGGCCTTAATACAAGGATAAACGTGATCCAGTGTGATGGGAGAGTATAGAGAGAGACTAGTGGAGACGCATGTGTTTTCCTTATGGACCCACTAGCAACCTATGTGAGAGAGGAGTTAGCCTACAGTGCCTGTTCACAGTCTACAGTGAAGTACAAGCTGTATACAGAGCCACATTCCTCTATGGACAATGTGGACACACTACTTATGGAATTGTGCCAGGAAGGCAAGACAAATGCATAATGGCCATGTGAAGCAGTTTATTGATATATACTCTCCATCCAGAAGTTATAATAGTCTCAGTGTGATCAGAATCTATACCTCACCAAGAGCCTGTTACTAGGATTGCAGCCACAGCTAACTGTGATGTGTATGGATTACAACTACTACAACTGCCAATGATCTGTACATCTACTTCTAGGCAAGTGATCATCAGTAAAAGTTCCAGTTCTTTGTAAAAACTGACTACTCTTTATTTTACACTTCATTTGCACCCAAGGGTGCTGGCGTCACAAACAACAGGGACCCCTGCCTTCCCTGCTAACTGTACCACCAAGGGCACCTCAACCAATATCCGGCAGAAGATCCCTCAACACCATAGTGTGCACTGAAGGAATCCGATGCTGTCCTTCCCATCACTGCACACCGGCCCAGGGAGCTGCTAACCATGAGTAACAACTACTACACCCATCGGCCCACCGCACTCACACGTTGCCCTGCGGTCCTGGTTGCTGCACCTTCAGCTGCTAGGTGCACACGTAACAGGTCAGCCAGTTTCATAGGTACAAGTCTGCTGACAGATGCATAATAATGGTCCCTAAAGGTCTTTAAAGGGCAAGTCTCCCACAGGTATATCACAAGGAAAATCCGGCAGCACATAAATGTTCTTCATTGCTTCTTTATTCTCTCATACAATACAGAATAAAATCAGGAAGCGTTTTGGCCCTTCCAAGCCTCTATCAACCGATCTCCGATCATATACACTGTTTAATTCACAATATACAACCAATAGGATTTTTCTGACGTCTAAAGTCCAGTCCACATTTTAGATAGGTCTTTGGCATTTAGACGCCTATTTGTTGTTTCTGCTATCTATTGTGAATCAAACTGTGTATATTATTCATTGATAACGGCTTGGATGGGCCGAGACGCGTCCTGATTATATTCTGTATTGTATGAGAGAATAAAGAAACATTAAAGAACATATATGTGCTGCTGAATTTTCCTTGTGCTATATACTGAAACTCTCCGCAGCAGCAAACCTGGCATTGAGTGCTGAGCACATGTGGCAGAGCAATCCGGCGCCCTCCAGCATTTATGCCGGGATTAAGCCGGACATAAACTGTCATGCACAGTGATATTTGTCCAGCTGACTCCAAACATAAATGCAGGGATTACCACCACTATAGTCTGTGGGGGCCAGCAGGCATGTGGCCCTATCCAGCTATGCCAGATCCGGAGAACTCCAGCAGGCACGTGGCCCTATCCAGCTATGCTGGATCCGGAGAACTCCAGCAGGCATGTGGCTCTATCCAGCTATGCCAGATCCGGAGAACTCCAGCAGGCATGTGGCCCTATCCAGCTATGCCGGATCCGGAGAACTCCAGCAGGCATGTGGCCCTATCCAGCTATGCCGGATCCGAAGAACTCCAGCAGGCATGTGGCCCTATCCAGCTATGCCAGATCCGAAGAACTCCAGCAGGCATGTGGCCCTATCCAGCTATGCCAGATCCGAAGAACTCCAGCAGGCATGTGGCCCTATCCAGCCATCCGGGTCATCGCCGAGCACTATACCCTATGGTAAGTTTCCTACAACATCTGCATCTATGCATACGCTCATGCATTTATATGAAGCCTCCTCCAGCCCATACGTTTTCCACGGAAACTATGACAAGCTTTTGTTATACCTATGTGTTTATACCTTTGTATATAATCCCCTTCTCCTGCATCCATGGCTATACCGATTTAGCTATTGGACTATATATCCTATACAAGAGAGGGCAGATAAAACTTTTATAAAGAGAGATTATATATACTGTACTATTATCTGCATAGCGGATTATACCATATTGTTCATTCCAGGAACACCATATTTATGGGAACCACCTGTCCGGTGATCACTGGATATCTACAGCTGGCTGAGTTTTCTTTCAACCTGTGATGTCATTTTTTACCTTCGCCATCCCCTAGACATACCTGAAATGCTGTATCTCTATTTTTTATACACTTCCGCTGTACAATTGATCTGTCCGAATAATATTGTTATTGTTTAACTTATGGACTGTATCTGTTCTATTTGCTACCACAGGCCGTGATCAAGGTCCGGAAATAGGACCGAAACGTTGGCCACTTATTTACTATGTCATAAAAAAACAACCTGGATGGATTCTATGACACTTTAATAATAAAAAAGCAACCTATCTTCATATAAATGAGTGCCGTGGTCTTTTCCATTGTGATTTGATACTTTACTACCACTGAGCACCTCCCATTAACAGGAGTAGTGTGCCGTCCAACACAGATCGAATATTGCCCTATCCAGCTATGCTGGATCCGGAGAACTCCAGCAGGCATGTGGCCCTATCCAGCTATGCCAGATCCGGAGAATTCCAGCAGGCATGTGGCCCTATCCAGCTATGCCAGATCCGGAGAACTCCAGCAGGCATGTGGCCCTATCCAGCTATGCCAGATCCGGAGAACTCCAGCAGGCATGTGGCTCTATCCAGCAGGCATGTGGCCCTATCCAGCTATGCTGGATCCGGAGAACTCCAGCAGGCATGTGGCCCTATCCAGCTATGCCAGATCCGGTGAACTCTAGCAGGCATGTGGCTTTATCCAGCTATGCCAGATCTGGAGAACTCCAGCAGGCATGTGGCTTTATCCAGCTATGTAGGATCTGGAGAACTCCAGCAGGCATGTGGCTTTATCCAGCTATGTAGGATCCGGAGAACTCCAGCAGGCATGTGGCCCTATCCAGCTATGTAGGATCTGGAGAATTCCAGCAGGCATGTGGCTTTATCCAGCTATGTAGGATCTGGAGAACTCCAGCAGGCATGTGGCTCTATCCAGCTATGTAGGATCTGGAGAACTCCAGCAGGCATGTGGCTTTATCCAGCTATGTAGGATCTGTAGTACTCCAGCAGGCATGTGGCTCTATCCACCTATGCCGGATCTGGAGAACTCCAGCAGGCATGTGGCTCTATCCACCTATGCCGGATCTGGAGAACTCCAGCAGGCATGTGGCTCTATCCAGCTATGCTGGATCTGGAGAACTCCAGCAGGTATGTGGCCCTATCCAGCTATGCTGGATCCGGAGAACTGCGGAAGGTTATTCTCTGCTGGAACATCCTGTCTAATTGATCTGCGGCATGTGTGAGAGAAGCCTTGCACTTTTTCCTTCAGTAATGTCTTCATGGACTACAGCACCATATCCCTTTAGATACAAAGCTGTATAACTTAATTTCAAGTACAAGAACTAAGATAGCCTAGTCGTGCAGCTTTTCATATAACCAGTGGAGGCAAAGTGCAAAATCTCCACAGTAAAGCAATATGTATGCTACTAGTTACCTCTATAAAGCACTCCACTTACATTATGCCATCAGATTTCACATTAGCTTATACACTGACTGGGACCATACCTGAGATAAATATCACTATAACCTATTTACCATTTTAGTAAATGACATTTCAGAAAAGGGACATAAAAAGGCTTATTTATCTGTTCTGGCATAAATATCAAATTAGATGCAGTATTAATGGCACAAATAATAGACTGTAATATGAAGAAGTTATCCCAGACTATTATGCATGAGAAGAAGCCCATCATTTCTCCATCACAAGAAATACAGGATAATAAAATACACGCACATTTCAATAGAAAGATTGGTTAGACCTCTGATCAACCATGACAAAAGCTGATGTATCTGTCAATCATGAGGGAAAAGAAATAAAATGCATTTTACTAGGCAGCGATACATATTTTGGGTAAGCGCTCTCTTGTGTGAAGTGTGACTGATGATTATTATTTGCATTGCGCATCTATTAATATTCTAGAGACGCCTATCAAACTGGACAACCAAGAGGTGCAAAATGTGAGATATCGACCGGGGTGAAGGTACACAGATAATGACTGGCTCCATTCACACGTCCGTAATTTGTGTCCGAATCTGTTCCGCAATTTCAGGACCCATTTATTTTCAATGGGGCTGAAACTGATGCAGATCCGCATTTTCGGGATCCTCATCCGTTTTTTCGGGATCCTCATCCGTTTTTTCGGGATCCGTTTTTTCAGGATCCGCAATTCTGTTCCTGATAAACATGGCATACGGCATTAGCGTACGTTTCTATATTGGTCTGCAGATGGCTTCCAACAGCTGAGTGTCCTTATGTGTACACTGTCGGCTTTAGGTGGTTTTGTGTAGATTTCCATTACATTTTCAGGGGACATGCTAAAGGTGGCCATGTAGATCATCCCATGGACAATCTAATATGTATGGGGCAGCCTTATTCAGCCCTTACATCTGCAATCAGGGAAAACAAGGTTAAGATCAAGACCAGACATAATTAACATGGGGAGACTGGCAGTTCCTTATCGCCTTCACTCTAGGCAAGTAAACATGCATGCTCAGTCAATCTGCACATGCATTTCTACTGCCAAGAGATAGCGTTTATGCATATGGCTGGTTAAAAAGATCATACACTACACACAGTACACTATCTATAGATGCTGCACCTGTGACCACATTCATGGAACCAGTAGAATAAGAGCCCATTCATAAGAACCATTTACATACAGTAGGTTTCCCTGTTCTAGTGTGTGTGGGGGGATGCACGGCGACTCTTGCCACCACCGCCACAGTGCATGCTTGAGCGCTGCGGCATCTTCATCTGCGGCCTATTCCAGGGATCAGACACATCCATCACTCCAGCAGCTGTTCTGAAACTACAACTCCTTTCACTTCTATGCAAGTTACAAGAACAGTCAAGTAATTGTGCATGCTGGGAGTTGTAGTTTGACAGCAGCCTGAGAGCCAAAAAGTAGCAAAAAGTAGCGACAGACACTAAAATCAGCCGTCTATCAGTTATTTGCTGAAGAAACACTGCCGCTGAGAGTGTAACACTTTAACCCTTTAAGGACCAGATTTTTTTTTGATTTTTTGCGTTTTTTTATTTTTTGCGCTCTTCCCAGAGCCATAACTTTGCTTTTCTTACCCCAAAAAATGTAATAAAATGTGATCAAAAAGTCACACACACTCGAAAATGGCACCAATAAAAACTATAGATTTTCCCACAAAAAAGGAGACCCTAAACAGCTCAGTAAAAAAAAATGTATAAAAAAAAGTTATGGGGTCAGAATATGGTGATGTAAAAAAACCTATTTTTTTTTTTTTTTTTAAATCGAAGTTTAACCCTTTCACGCCCAGGTTTTTTTTTGTTTTTTTTTCTCGTTTTCGTTTTGTGCTCCCTGCCTTCCCAAAGCCATAACTTTATATTTGTCTGTTCACATAGCCATATGAGGGCTTGTTTTTTGAGGGACAAGTTGTACTTTCCAACGCCACCATTTAATATTGCATATGATGTAGTGGGAAGCGGGAAAAAATTCCAAATGGGGTGAAATTGCAAAAAAAAAAAGCAATTCCACCACAGGTTTAAGACGTTGGATGCACGATAAAACTGACCAGTGACTTTTATTATACAGGTCAGTAAGAATCCGGCGATACCTTATATGTATAGTTTTTCTTGCGTTTTGATGGTGATCAAAATCAGTTTTATTTTTTTGTCGCCATATTTTGACCCCTATAACTTTTTTGTAATTATGTGTACAGAGCTGGGGGCTCATCTTTTGCGGGGAGACCTAAGCTTTTCAATGATACCATTCTGGGGTGTGCATGACTTTTTAATCACATTTTATAAAAAAAATTGTAGAAAATTAAGCAACTAAAAACGGCGAATTGGGCATTTGGACGCTTTTGCTGTGAGCGTTTTCTGGTTTGAAATTTTTTTAGTTTACTTTTAATTTGGTAAAAGAGATTTGAATTTTTATGCATTTTTTTTTTTTCTTTTTATAGTTCCCATGGGGAACTATAACAATCAATCATCTTTTTGCTTTAATCATAGACCCCAATGCACTTGCATTGAAATATTTGATGATTTCACTACTTTCCTATGGAGCCCGATTACAGGCAAGTGCTCCTTAGGAAATACTATGCAGCAGCCTCCTGTCATTCACAAAGACAGGGGCTGCTGCACACAAGCTCCGGCTCCTCCGATCGCCACACGGGCGAGCCAGAGCACAAGCGAAAGCAACTGCCAGTTGCGGACATTAGCTGCGGGTGTCTGCTATAGGAAGCGGGCGGCCACCCACCCCTATGGCGCCCGCAGCGAGCAGGAGCGGGTGCCATATTTAAACACACGCCCGATGACATACATGTACATTATTGGACGTGAAGGGGTTACATTTATTTTTACACTATTTAGACATAAAAATCCTATACATGTGGGGTATTGTTGTAATCGTAATGACCCAGAGAATGAAGGGCATGGGTCAGTTTTGCCACAAACAAAACGTCGTGGGAACAAAACTCGTAAAACGGTGGAGAAATTGCGTTTATTTTTCAATTCCACCCCATTTGGAATTTTTTTACCGCTTCCCGCTACATTTTATGCCATAATTAATGGTGGTATTAGAAAGTACAACTTGTCACGCAAAAAATAAGCCCGCAAATATAAAAAAGTTACGGCTCAAGAAAAATAGGTTAGAAAAATGAAAACAAAAAACCTCCGGTATCCTTAGGGTTAAAGTAGAACTCCCACCAAAAAAAATTAAAAAAATTCTCTGACCTGTTAAGGACTCATTCACATCACCACCGTTTCTCCTTTAAGTTCTCTAGCTCCGTTAAGGAGCAGGACAACGGAAAGGACAGATTCTGCAGATAACTGACACCTAACTGAGCCCAAGGACCCCATAGACTATAATAGGGTCCATTAGGTGTCCGCTCAGAACATGATTTTTGAGTGGAGACGAAAGTCCTGCATGCACTACTTTCATCTCCGCTCAAAAATCACGTTCTGAGCGGACACCTAACGGACCCCATTATAGTCTATGGGCTCTTTAGGCTCAGTTACGCTCAGTTAGGTGTCAGTTATCTGCAGAATCCATCCTTTCCGTTCTGCTCCTTAACGGAGCTGGAGAACGGAAAGAAGAAACATTGATGATGTGAACGAGCCCTAAGAAAGGTGCATGATGTAATCTGTAGTGAATGTAATCTTCTCATCAGTGACTGTATTTGTGAGCTATCCCCTTTTAGCTGTGTCATATGACCAACTGTCTGATCTCCAAATGACACAGGACAGGAAGTCAGTTACTTCCTATAGAAGAAACTGACTTCCTGTCCACACATAAGAAGCTGTGTCAGTTGTAGAGTCCGATTGCTGGTCACATGACACAGCTGAGTAGCAGAAGGAAGGGGATAACTCAAAAAATACAGACACTGGTGAGAAAATAACATTCACTACAGATTACATCATGTACCTTTCCAGCAGGTCAGAGAATAACATTTTTTGCAAGTTGTCCGACCAGATATAGTGATGACCTATCATCATAATAGGTCCTCAATATCTGATTGGTGGAGGCCCAACCACTGGCACCCCCGCCGATCAGCTGTTTGAACAGAAGGCGGCTTCCTCTTCATTACACTGCCCACAGTCTAGGAAGTGCAGTGTAATACAAGTACTCGTCCATTCACTTGAACAGAGTGAACACTTGTAATCACACTATGCCGCCACTCCGCAGGAGGCGACCCGTAGTTTAAAGACCAGGAAGAAGCACTCACAAGGAACGCCACGATCAGATGCTGATGACCTATCCTGAGGATAGTAAGAATGATGAAGCACGGCAGCATTCCCCATAATCTTCTTTTATTGAGACATCAAAGCATCCATATAAAGGCACAACGTTACTGAGGATAGCTCATCAATATATATGGCTGGACAACCCCTTTAATGAGGACAGCATAAAAGATGTGACCGGTTCCCTTTCATCAATGACTTTCGGGGTGTATAACCACATCATATATATCATTAAATACACACAACTGTGTGGTCGTAACCCGTTATTCAGGACAGCACAGTGGACCATACATGATCTAGAGAAGAATGCTCAACCTGCGGCCCTCCAGCTGTTGTAAAACAACTCCCACCATGCCTTGCTGTAGGCTGTCCGGGCATGCTGGGAGTTGTAGTTTTGCGACAGCTGTAGGGCCACAGGTTGGGCATGTCTGATCTAGAGGAAAAGGAACAATATGATGCCTAGCCATGAGCAGGAAGGACAGGCACCAAGAATGCAGAGAAGGAAGGGCAAATTAAAAAGGTCATCCAGAAATGTGTATCAGTGCTGGGGTTTGTGTACTTCTGGTATGCTTTTGGTAAATGAATAGACTGTGACCACCTAAACGGAGTGAAACGTTGCAGAACTTACCTCAGTAACGACTGGCTGAAGAATCAAGGTCTCTGGACTCATTCTAGGAATATCTATATGAATCTGAAAGCACAGAAACAGCAGGGTTTGAACTGTAACATGCACACAATTCAGTTTTCACAAGCACTTGCTCTTTAGCAATAAACCCTGAACTGCATATTGCATTAACAATTCATTTAGACAACAAGGCATGCCCGTGCTTTCCATTTATACTGCCGTAATATATTTGCATATTTACAAGTCCTCTGTTGTCCTGTGTCTAACAGATGAGAAATATTTGAAGGGCGAGTGGAGTCGTGTGAAGAAGATGCTTCAATTGAAACAGTAAACCCTGCTCACGACTACATCAGCTAAGGGACGTAATAATAGGCTCAATGTCTTTTATGAGCTGCAACTGACCAATTAGTTTACATGAATAGAAGGGTTCTTGTTATTGAAAAGCGGAAAACCTCTGCTTGCAATGTCATGTCACAAAATATAAGAGCTACTGTTCCAAAACTAAAACTTACATACACTTAAAGGTATACTGTGCGGCATAGACCACTGTATAGGAAAGTAGTCTAAAAAGTTATGGCTGTGCATACCACCCCGACAAAGGCAAAACAAGACTTTTTGGGCCTCGCTTGGGTGTACCAGTGTATGTGCATTTCCAGTGCATATGCTGAAAATGTCCACCGAAAGTGGTGCGAACGAAGCCTAATGTCTCATGCACACGTCAGTGTCAGTTTGGGATCAGTGGTAACACAGACAGTCCAGTGTTCAATCCGTGTTTCCTCCCGTGACAGATCCGTGTTGGGTCTGTGGGAAAATAACTTTCAAACAATCTCATTTTAATGATCCGTGAAACATGGATGCAACATGGACGGCATCCGTGTTGCATCCGTGGTTTTCACGGACTCATTGACTATAATGGGCGTGAGGGATCCGGGAACACGGACAAGATAGGACATGCATCCGTGCTGAAAACACGGACCCACGGACTGTGCTAAAACACTGATGTGTGAATACACACATTCAAATGAATGAGGACGTGTGCTGTCCGCGGAGAACACGTACAGCACACGTTCGGGAAACACTGATGTGTGAATGAGGCATAACCTGAATATCAGCTGGATATTGAAAACTTAAAAAAAAACTTTCTCTATATTATAAACAAGATGTAAAGGGGTTTTGCCATCACACACAATGGGGGAATATCGCTAGGATATGCCCCCATTGTCTGATAGGTGTTGGTCCCACCTCTGGGACCCACACCTACACAGAGAACGGAGCAGGGAAAGCAGTGGAGGGTGCACTGCAAATGCGCAGCCACCCTCCATTCATTTAAATGGGGCCGCCGAAAATAGCCGAGCGCTGATTCGGCTATTTCCGTTGTTTCTACAGAAATGAATGGGAGCGGGGGCCGTGCATGCTCAGTGAGCTCCCTTTCACTTGTAGCAGCGGGGATCAGCGCTTGGTGGTGGACGGACCCCGGGAAACCCAGGGTCATCCAGCCACAACTCTCCCCGCTCCGTTCTCGTTGAAGGTGGGACCTGCACCTATCAGACAATGGGGCATATCCTAGTGATATGCCCCCATTGTCTGTGATGGGAATGACCCTTTAGGAGGGTACATATAACCAGGCTTATGCTGCCCTATCTGAGGGCATAGTAAAGTAGAGACAGTCCCCCTGATATTAGCAATGAGTCTTATACTTGTGAAGAAGTCATGCTTCTCATTCAGTGTAATGACAGCACTGTGAAGCACGAGTCTTCTGCGCTGGTCTTGATATCCCCTGCACCGCCGGAGGATACTCCTAATTCATGACAAGGTGCAGGCCTAGCCATAAATTAGGGGCACCCCCCAGCAGTTTGTGCGCCAAACACAAATCCGTGGTAGCTCTGAGCTGCAGTAGATTTCTGGCTTCATTTGCGCCATTAAACTGCCAAAAATGAAGATAAATTTGTCGCGGTGGCTAGCCATGCCCCCTTCCTGCCCAGTGGTGAGGAATTTTTATAAACTCGCATTTAAAAAGTTGCAAACATGCAGTTTGAGACTTTTAACACCACTTTTCGGGCACAAAGCACATGATAAATCTCCCCAAAGTCTCCCCCTCTCCCTCCAGCCACTGATCGGCAGCTTTCTCCATATGCACACGTTGTTTGGCTCCGCATTAGAGCCGCATTTGTTGCGGCTCGGGTGCGGACCCATTCACTTCAATGGGGCCGCAAAAGATGCAGACAGCAATCCGTGCTCCGTTCCGTGGCCCCGCAAAAATAATAATAGAACATCTCCTATTCTGGTCTGCATTGTGGACAAGGATAGGCATTTACAATGGATCCGCAAAAGAGGATGTCATATGGACGCCGTCCGTTTTTTTGCCGGATCAGCAATTTTCGGATCGCAAAACACAAACGTTCGTGTGCATGTAGGCTAACAGAGAGAATGATGTCAGTCAGGAGAAGGAGTGCAGGAGAGGACTGAGCCTCCTGATTCACAGCACTGACAGTTCCCTGCAACGATTCAACCATGGCTGCAGCATCTTCACAAGTAAAAGACACTACTAAAATCAAGGGGACGGTCACTATCATGCCCTCGGACATGCTGACAGGTTCCCTTTAAGCACAATTTACTTAGATTACAGACCACACAATTTTGTCATCTGTAAGCTCATGTAGATCTTAATACTGGCTGCAGCATACATTATAGAGAGATAATCAGTCGTATATTTCTGTCCGCATCCATTTTGCAATTTTGCAGATAGGATGCGGACCCATTCATGTCAATGGGACTGCGAAAGATGCGGACAGCACAGCGTGTGCTTCCCGCATCCATACTTTCGTTCCGCGGCCCCGCTAAAAAGATACAACATATCCTATTCTTGTCCACAGATAGAAATGCCTATTCTTGTCCATACTATCATAGGGCTGGCCGTTCCGCAAAATGCAGAACTCACACAGCCAGAATCCGTGTTTCGCGGGTCGGCAATTTGCGGGCTGCAAAACAGATATGGTCGTCTGAATGATCCTTTAGTAGTAGTTTCTTGGAGAAGGTGGATCTATATAGCTACACTGTGTATGTCATTCTAATTGTACTTCTAAAATAGCCCGCTCATCTTTATCAAACACTTCCTTCTGGGATTGGCGTCCCCACCTATCCCTTGGTTGAACTTGATGGACGTAGGTCTTTTTTCAACCATATTAACTATGTAGAGAAACAGTTCATTTACTGCAGCACTCACCTCCAATTTTTTTAAAGGAGACACGGACTATACTGGTCCAGACGTGGCCAAGTGAACAATCCAGAGCAGCCATCCAGCTGTTGAAAAACTACAACTCCCACAATGCTGTGCGGTAGGCTGATACCCGTAGGCTGTTCGGGCATGCTGGGAGTTGTAGTTTCGCAACAGCTGGAGGGCCGCAGTTTGAGGATGCCTGATCCAGAGATTTAAAAAAAATGTCCAGCTCCTTTTCCTTAAGAACCAGTGCTTTATTCTTGCACATATTAATTTAGAATCCATGTGTACAAACGGAGAAACTATAGTAGAATGTGACGCGTTTCGGGCCACTTGCATATGGGCCCTTTATCCAGACATCAAAAGCGTCAGATTCTACTATAGTTTCTCCGTTTGTACAAATGGATTTTAAATGAATATGTGAAAGAATAAAGCATTGGTTCTTAAGATAAAGGAGCTGGACGTTTTTTTTTGCTCTATCTATATTAACTATGTAACTATGTTACTTACCTGTCTGTAGGTGCTTTGATTTGCTTCATCATTCCTGGAGTTATAGTATTGCTCTATGAAGGCAAAATACTCCTTCTGCTTTCTTTTCAGTGTCCCATCCCTTCTTTCCACATTTGCTGGAAGATAACCCTAAGGAATACAAAGGAGTGCAGAAATAAGTAATACATCCCATGGTCATCAGTGCGTCAGTCACCACCACCAAATATAACCGGGGTTCTGTCGTCTCCGAGAAAGATCTCTCCATACTCCAGGTGCGCAGGTTAATGTGAATATGAGAACTAGGCCCGGCACAGCGGAGATGGGGACAAATGTCACGGTGCAGGCCAGTCTTCCCTGAGAGCCACAAATGCTAAAGCAGCTTCACTTATAGAGGGAAACATAGGGACATTCATCATCCCCAGAAAACAGGTGGCAAAAAGCAGAGCATGCTATGGTTATACAAAACCAGGAAACCGGTGGACATTATAGCTGAAAAATACACCAGATCTTTTGCTGGTATAGACTGCCAAGCCCAGATGGACCACAGGTAGCCTTTTTTCCCGGAGCCAAAAACAGGTTCAGATCTTTTCCTTATACCTTATGTCTGTGGAGGCTCAAACTCTGGATTTGGCTGACAAATCACTGACTGAACTCTGATGTGTGAAAAAAAAAGCCTCATTCACACGTCCGTGTTTTGGTCAGTGATTTCCTTCAGTGATTTTGAGACAAAACCAGGAGCGGCTCTAAACACAGAACAGGTGCAGCTCTTTCCCTTATTCCTTATGTCTGTGGAGGCTCCAGTCCTGGTTTTAGCTCATACTCACTGATGAAAATTACTGACCGAACACTGGCGTGTGAATGAGGCATTAACCACTCCCGGACAGCCGTACGCAGGTATGCTTCCTGCGTCCCATTTGCTGGGATCGACCACCAGAGGACCAGGTAACACAGTAAAGTTGCACCAAACACTACACTAACCCCCCCCACCCCCCCCTCACCTATTAACCCCTTGATCACCCCATCTAGACCCCCTGATCACCCCCCTGTCATTGATCACACCCCTTTATGTGTCCATATGTGTTTTGCGGATCCGTGGATTCACGGATCCGTGGATCCGATCCGCAGATCCGATCCGCAGATCCGATCCGCAGATCCTCAAAACACGGACACCGGCAATGTGCTTTCCGCATTTTGCAGATCCGCACATTGCCAGAACTATATAGAACATGCTTTTTCTTGTCCGCAATTGCGGACAAGAATAGGACATGTTCTATATTTTTGCGGAACGGAAGTGCAGACCCGGAAGCGCGGATCCGTAATTCCGGATCCGAGCGGGACAAAGTCTGTCCCCATAGAAATGAATGAGTCCGCAATTCCGTTCCGCAAACAGAATTGCGGACGTGTGAATGGGGCATAAGGGTCCCTTATCACTGCCAGTTAGTTAGCTACTTGTTAGGTAGCTAGCGCCCAGCCCACCGCACCGCAGTCACTGATTTTGGCACAGATTTTTTCATCCACATTGACCGATGCGAATGAAAAAATCTGTGCCGTCTCATTTTTATTTTTTTCAGCGCAGAGGCTGAACGGAAAAAAATCTCATTACCCGTATGCTCAATATACGGAGAATCGCAGAAACTCCTAATGCTGGCCATACGTGTAATGATTACGGAGACCCTCAAATGCCAGGACAGTATAAATACCCCACATGTGACCCCATTTTAGAAAGAAGACACCCCAAGGTATTCCGTGAGGGTATGGTGAGTTCATGCAAAATTTTATTTTTGTCACAAGTTAGTGGAATATGAGACTTTGTAAAAAAAAAAAAAAAAACAATTTCCGCTAACTTGTGCCAAATTTTTTTTTCTGTGAACTCGCCATACCCCTCACAGAATACCTTGGGTGTCTTCTTTCCACAATGGGGTCACATGTGGGGTATTTATACTGCCCTGGCATTTTAAGGGTCCTAAAGCGTGAGAATCCAAATGCGTAAAAATGGCCTGTGAAATCCTAAAGGTACTCATTGGTTTTAGGGCCCTTTGCGCATCTTGGCTGCAAAAAGTGTCACTCATGTGGTATCGCCGTACTCAGGAGAATTAGGGCAATGTGTTTTGGGGTGTATTTTTACATATACCCATACTGTGTGTGAGAAATATCACTGTAAACGACAACTTTTAAATTTTTTATTCAAAGTTGTCAATTTACAGAGATATTTCTCTCACGCAGCATGGGTATATGTAAAATACACCCCAAACACATTGCCTACTTCTCCTGAGTGCGGCGATGCCACATGTGTGACACTTTTTTGCAGCCAAGATGCGCAAAGGGGCCCAAATTCCAACGAGTACCTTTTAGGAGGGCATTTTTACGCATTTTCCTTCTCACGCTTTAGGGCCCCTAAAATGCCAGGGCAGTATAAATACCCAACATGTGACCCCATTTTGGAAAGAAGACACCCCAAGGTATTCGCTGAGGGGCATAATGAGTCCATGAAAAATTAAACTTTTTGTCAAAAGTTAGCGGAAAGGGAGACTTTGTGAGAAAAAACAATAAAAAATCAATTTCCACTAACTTATGCCAAAAAAAAAATCTTCTATGAACTCGCTATGCCCCTAATGGAATACCTTGGGGTGTCTTCTTTCCAAAATGGGGTCACATGTGGGGTATTTATACTGCCCTGGCATTTAGAGGCCCTAAAGCGTGAGAAGAAAATGCGTAAAAATGCCCTCCTAAAAGGTACTCATTGGAATTTAGGCCCTTTAGCATCTTGGCTGCAAAAAGTGTCACTCATGTGGTATCGCCATACTCAGGAGAAGTAGGGCAATGTGTTTTGGGGTGTATTTTTACATATACCCATGCTGGGTGAGAGAAATATCTCTGTAAATTGACAACTTTGAATAAAAAAATGTAAAAGTTGTCGTTTACAGCTGATATTTCTCACACACAGTATGGGTATATGTAAAATACACCTAAAACACATTGCCCTACTTCTGCGGAGTACGGCGATACCACATGAGTGACACTTTTTGCAGCCTGAGTGCGCAAAGGGCCCTAACCCTGGGTTCAGACCTGAGCGTTCCAAAACGCGCTTTACGCAGCGTTTTTGACGCGCTTATTTGCGCGCTTTTGCAAATAGGAAACGCAGCGTTACAGCGCGCGTTCTTGTGATTGCTACTGTGGTGTCAATCACAAAGCGCGTCAAACGCCCCAAAAGAAGCTCAAGTACTTGTTTATGCGTTGGGCGTTTTACAGCGCGTTCAAACGCGCTGTAAAACGCTCAAGTGTGAACCACTCCCATAGGGATGCATTGGTTTTAATCTGTTGAGCGTTTTACAGCGCGTTTGAACGCGCTGTAAAACGCTCAGGTGTGAACCCAGGGTAAAACCAATGAGTACCTTTAGGATTTCACAGGCCATTTTTATGCATTTGGATTCTCACACTTTAGGGGCCCCTAAAATGCCAGGTGAGTATAAATACCCCACATGTGACCCCATTTTGGAAAGAAGACTACCCAAGGTATTCCGTGAGGGGCATGGTGAGTCCACAGAATTTTTATTTTTGGCACAAGTCAGCGGAAATTTTTTTTTTTTTTTTTTTTTTTTACAAAGTCTCATATTCCACTAACTTGTGACAAAAAATAAAATTTTACATGAACTCACCATACCCCTCACAGAATACCTTGGGGTGTCTTCTTTCCAAAATGGGGTCACATGTGGGTATTTATACTGTCCTGGCATTTTAGGGGCCCTAAAGCGTGAGAAGTCTGGAATCCAAATGCGTAAAATGCCCTGTGAAATCCTAAAGGTACTCATTGGTTTTAGGGCCTCTTGCACCCAGGCTGCAAAAAGTGGCACACATGTGGTATCGCCGTACTCAGGAGAGTAGGGCAATGTGTTTTGGGGTGTATTTTACATATACCCATACTGTGTGTGAGAAATATCTCTGTAAACGACAACTTTTAATTTTTTTATACAAAGTTGACAATTTACAGAGATATTTCTCTCACTCAACATGGGTATATGTAAAAATACACCCTAAACACATTGCCCTACTCTCCTGAGTATGGCGATACCACATAAGTGACACTTTTGCAGCCTGGATGCACAAAGGGGCCCAAATTCAATGAGTACCTTTAGGTTTTACATGGCGGCTCACAATTTAGCCCCGCCCAAAATGCCAGAACAGTAAACACACCCCACAAATGACCCCATTTCGGAAAGTAGACACCCCAAGGTATTCACTGAGGGGCATAGTGAGTCCGTCTGAGATTTTTTTTTTTTGCCAGAAGTTATCAGAAATTGAAACTTTTTTTTTTTTTTTCTCAGAAAGTGTCATTTTCCGCTAACTTGTGAAAAAAATGAAATGATACATGAACTCACCATGCCCCTCCGCGAATACTTTGGGGTGTCTTCTTTCTAAAATGGTGTCATTTGGGAGTATTTATACTATCCTGACATTCTAGCACCTGAAGAAACATGACAGGTGCTCAGAAAGTCAGAGCTGCTTCAAAATGCCGAAATTCACTTTTTGCACCATAGTTTGTAAACGCTATAACTTTTACCCAAACCAATAAATATACACTTATTGGACTTTTTTTAATCAAAGACATGTAGAACAATAAATTTAGAGAAAAATTTATATAGAAATGTAGTTTTTTAAAAAAAAATTTACAACAGAAAGTGAAAAATTTCATTTTTTTGCAAAAATTTCGGTCATTTTTGATTAATAGCAAAAAAAGTAAAAATGTCAGCAGCAATGAAATACCACCAAATGAAAGCTCTATTAGTGAGAAGAAAAGGAGGTAAAATTCATTTGGGTGGTAAGTTGTATGACGGAGCAATAAACGGTGAAAGTAGTGTAGTGCAGAATTGTAAAAAGTGGCCTGGTCATTAAGGGTGTTTAAGCTAGGGGGGCTGAAGTGGTTAAAGGAGTTGTGCAGCGCAAAGATATTCATGACTAGAGATGAGCGAACTTTAAATAAAAGTCCGGTGTTCGGCGTTCGGGTTGTGGTAAGTCGCGCATCCCATTATGGATTCCACTATAGCGGCATATGGAATCCATAAGGGGCAGCTTCCACCAACCCGAACTGTTGAACAGCCGAAGGACCTGGGGTGACGTCATCGTCATGTGATCAGTGCAAGGGGTGTGGCTCAGCACGGGATCAAATCCAGTGTTGAGCCACGCCCCTTGCACTGATCACATGACAGTGACGTCACCCCAGGTCCTTCGGCTGTTCAACAGTTCGGGTTGGTGGCAGCCGCCCCTTATGGATTCCATATGCCGCTATAGTGGAATCCATAACGGGATGCGCGACTTACCACAACCCGAACGCCGAACACTGGACTTTTTTTTAAAGTTCGCTCATCTCTATTCATGACGTCTTGGCATCCCCACTCATGTGTCACCTCGCTTGAAGAGGGTGGCAGTGTAATTAGACCTGCGCCATTCCATTCAGCTGAATGGGTCGAGCAGTTGAAATTACACTGCGCAGCCGCTGCAAATGAGGCAGGGCACAGGTAAATTTGAAGTGCCGTCACATTAACGCTGATCAGCTGAGATGCCGGGCGTCCTGAGGAGAGGTCATAAATATCTTTGCACTGCACAACCCCTTTAAGAGGTGTGCAACACGTGATTGTGGATCGTCTGAAGGCAGCATGGGATAGATTAAGATTGGCGAATAATACACCAGTCTTAAGAAGTGTTCCCCCTTAGCATTTACATACAAAATACATTTAGGCAAAGTAAATGTAATAAAAACAAATAAGAAATATAAAATGCTTACAACAAACAAATATACCTGACATGTATATAAAAAATAAAACTATTACAGTGATGTGCCGTAGAGAATAATGTATACTGGGACACCAACCGCCAAGCGGAAATCAGAGGGCCTCATTTATCAAAACTGTCTAACAGGGAAACCGTCTCACTTGCCCATAGCAACCAATCAGAGCACACCTTTCATTTTTTTCAGAGCACTAAGAAATGAAAGGTGAGCTCTGATTGGTTGCTGGGGGCAACTAAGACAGTTTTGTTAAGTTACACAGTGATATTTTGTTGCTGAATATATAGTAAAAACGCATTTGGATCACAGCTACGGAGAGCTACTCATGTAGAGGACATGCTCTATGAATGACAGGACTCTACATAGTGAGCGCCCTCGATAATGATTCAAACAGAGCGCTGCTCCTGTGTTATCAAAATAAATGCTGATGGTAAAAGGAATCAAAACTTATTTTTGGCTGCTTTGCACGAGTAAAAATGGCTAGAACATATCATTTCTATTATTTTTTTTCTCTTCAGTATTTCCGAACAGCCAAAGCCTAAACCAGTTTGGTACAAAATTTGTTCTCACCACAGAGTGAAAACCTGAACAAGCGGTTTCAATGCAAACGCGGTCACTAACGTTACTAGAGGAAAACGTATTGGCAGATGTTCATAGCACCACTGTGATAGAAAACCAGTACTGGATGTAAAGACTGTGAGGGTATATTCCGTTCTTGATGTTACAGTACCCCCCCACTGTAGTGAATAGGGAAAAATAAAGAAAATGTTTATTGGAAGGCTCAGCATGTCTGAGCATTACACAGGCAGCCCATTGATTTCAATAGGCAAAGCGTGTAATGTATTATTCCTCTGTGGAGATCCTAAGGGGACGTATAAGACTTACTACTTTTACTGCTTTTCTCTCTCTCTCTTATATATATATATATATATCACAACGAGATAGTGATTTTTTAAATATTTTGTTGCTATTCTCAGAGTTCATTTTTTTCTGCACGATTATGGAGACCGCCATCGCACTGCTCCTCTGTACTGAGTACAACATTTCGAGCTCGCTGCTGTCACATGGAACCTGCAGATTGGTTATGACTCGTTGACATCTATGGGAGGGTGTTCCAGACATGCTCTGTGACCTGTGCAGAAACCATTGTGCAGCACTGGCAGCTCACGCAACTCCTGCCTCCCCACCGTCACGACGCATTGGGATGTAGTATGTCCCAATGTCTACTGTATGTGCATCCTGAAGATGGTGAAGCGGGGAGCCGTCTTCTATCTGCTTTACCTTTCTCTGGCCTGTGCGCTCCCCAATTGGCAGGCACCTTGCAGTGACGTCATTGTGCCTTCTGCACTGAAGATTGCAAAGGCCGGTGAATGATGTGCTCCAGTGAGGCAGCAATATTATGAGGGAGGCATAACTAAGGTGAGGGGACACATCTATTGTGTGGGGGCATAACTACTGTTCGGGAGCACTAATGGGACATAACTACTACTAGGAAGCACATCTATTGTGAAGGGGCACTAAGAGGGCATAACTACTGTGAGGGAGCATATCTATTGTGAGGGGGCATAACTACTGTGTTAGCACACCTATTGTGAGGGGGCACTAAGAGGGCATAACTACTGTGAGAGAGCACACCTGTTGTGAGGGGGCACTAAGAGGGCATAACTACTGTGAGGAAGCACATATTTTGTGAGGGGGGCATAACTACTGTGAGGGGATCCTAAAGATGCAAAATTACTATTGGGGAGCACACCTATTGTGAGGAAGCACTAAGGGGGCATAATTACTATTGGGGAGCACACCTATTGTGAGGAAGCACTAAGGGGGCATAATTACTATTGGGGAGCACACCTATTGTGAGGAAGCACTAAGGGGGCATAATTACTATTGGGGAGCACACCTATTGTGAGGAAGCACTAAGGGGGCATAATTACTATTGGGGAGCACACCTATTGTGAGGAAGCCCAAGGGGGGGCATAAATACTATTGGGGAGCACACCTATTGTGAGGGAGCACTAGGGGGGCACAACTACTATTGGGGAGCACACCTATTGTGAGGGAGCACTAAGGGAGCATAACTACTATTAGGGAGCACTAAAGGGAACATAGCTACTGTAATGGGGTCTTAAGGGGGCATAACTACTGTGTGGCGGCACTAAGGAGGGCCCACTCATACCATTTCTGCACTGGTCCTACCAATGTGTTATAACGGCACAGTCAGGGAATGGCTAGTAAATGTCACCCGAGTGAAAGCTGCTGAATGAGATAACCCTGTAATGAAGGGCACAAATCTCTTTTGCAGTTGCCACATCTGACAGTGAAATTACCAAACGAGAAGTGCCGCTAACTGATGTGTTTTCCTACGGCGTACAGAACGTGTAAATGTTTCATTTTCTGTTCAGGCACTTTACATTATTAACCATTTAAGAATACAAAATTTAGAGGTGCTCAGCATGTTTTATTACAATAACTGCAAAGTTCTTTCTATTTCACTGAGCAAAAGCACTTTGTAGGCAATACACAGTTGCAGCGCTTGTACTTTATGGAACATGTAAAATTCTTTGACTGGAATATGAAAGCGGTAGGCTAAATGCCTTAACCAGCCAAGCTTTGTATCTCTTCATAATTAATTGTGCAAGAGGTATAAAAAGTTAGATAGGAGGAAATGTTTGCTCAAGTAGCATGCTGACACGGGCTCTGCGGCCGAATCGGCGCCCATTCCGATCACGTATCTTCTGAGAGACAATATTTTCTTAAGAGAATAATTGTTCTGCGATGCTGCAGGAAGCAGACATCAAGGCCTTCCTATTAGGCATTAAGAAGCAGTCATTTATTAGGAGTTTGCCTCGTTTAGATTGTAAAGGAACATTCTCCACGGCTCATATAAAGAGCAGCAGAGCTCCAATAAGAGACGCGCTCTCGCTAAGAAAGTGGATGCAACCTCACAAATGCGTTTTTTTTTTTTTTTGTATTTACTGGAACTGAGGAAATTTAAGGCATATTGTTTCAATGTTCAACTTAATTAGCCTTTAAAAATGTTGAGCAGATGTTTGCAGCACAAAGATACCTCTGGAATAAATAACACACGACAGGTAGAATCTCCAAGACCCGATGAGTCAGTTCATTAGACTGTCATGTGACCTTTCCAGCTCTTCCGATGGATCCGGGAAAGGCACCTCGTGTGAAAAGCTCATCAGAAACCCATAAGTTGTGCCTAAAGTGTCACGGTTAGGCATATTTACACTACGGGAATGGGAGCGCAGTTTGCTATAAACCTCAGTGGTGTTGTACATCCTGGGGCGTTTAAAGCCTGCAATTACCTGCACCTTGATGAGCTCAATGGAAGAAGTAAATGATTACATATAGAGATAATGTCAATGGTTATTAACACGGGCAGACCATTATGATATTACTGCTCTGAACTCAAGTAGAGAGTCAGTTTCCATACAAATCTGCACGGCTAATTTCAATGCAGTAAAAGCGCTCACATTTCTTGAAGCAGTAAGCTAAGAAACTTAAAGAGCTGCAGCAAGACTGAGTGTTGGCCATTTAGATTGAGTCTTCAGCTAGCAGATAATATATGATCAGATCTACTATTGATAAAAGCTTTGAATAACACTACTTACTGCATCCCATAACATTAAGATAATCCTTACAGGCTATGTCCACTTTCACAGCTAAGGTTTATCGTTCCTATGCATCTAAGGGCTCATGCACACTGACGTGTGCAGCCCATGCCTGTGTTGTGGCCCGCAAACAGCGGGTCCGCTATATACGGACACCGGCCGTGTGCACTCCGTATCACGGATGTGGGCCCATTTACTTGAATGAGTCCGCAATGTGCAAGAATGCTTGCATGGGATTTCGGTCCGTTCTACGGAGTGCTTGCATGGGATTTCGGTCCGTTCTACGAAGTGCTTGCATGGAATTACGGTCCGTTCTACGGAGTGCTTCCATGGGATTTTGGTCCGTGCCCCTGCATCGCAAAAAATTACATGTTCTATTTTATTTTTTATTTTTGCTGTGCGGACTGAATCTTGAAGATCGTGGACCCATTTAAGTGAATGGGGCCATGTCCACAAATGGCGAACACATGGTGGCACACACATTCGTGTGCATGAGCCCTAAATCAAAACTGAAGCAACTTTGCAAGTAATCTTCATTAAAAATCCTCTATTACTTTGTTCCCCCTGAGGGGAGAGTGCAGTCTCTGTGACTGTGACCAGGGGAAGTAGAGCAGAGTAGAAATGGCATATACAGAGTATAATAAAGAGTGGCAGTCGTTAGCCAGGCTTCAATCATACCCTAGATTGTGGTGCAATGTACAGGCTGTTTTATGGGGACCGTCAACCAGAGCTGCAAGAAGCTTTTTTCTTTACACCAAGAATATAGTGTATTTTTCAACAGGATCATAAGGTAGGTTGTTCTTTGTGTCTACTTAAAGGGTTATTTGGGAATTAAGTACATGAAAATACTAAGAGTAACTAAAACTTTGCATCAAATTCTAATATGATGTCCCTAAAGCCCTAAAAAAAACTAATTCTAATATACTTTATTGATTAGTTTAATATTTATTACAACACTTTTTCCTCTCCAAGGCTTCGTTCATTCACATCACTGTTCGGCCTTTCTGTTCTCCTGCTCCGTTTAGGAGCAGGAGAACGGAAAGGACAGATTAGGCACATAACTGAGCCGAACAGAACCTAAGGACCCCATAGACTATAATAAAGTAGTGCATGCAGGACTTTTGTCTCCGCTCCAAAATCATCCTCTGAGCGGAAACCTAACTGACTCCATTATAGTCTATGGGGTCCTTAGGTTCTGTTCGGCTCAGTTATGTGCTGAATCCGTCCTTTCCGTTCTCCTGCTCCTAAACGAAGCAGGAGAACGGAAAGGCTGATTGGTGATGTGAACGAGCCCTAAAGTGCACCATTCATTGTGCACTTAAAACTCAGTTCTCTGTACACCGCTGACAGCTCAGCAGTGTACGCAGTACGGAGTGTGAAATTTATGAATAGACAGCAGCAGCGCTGTGAGTATGGGCAGCATCTCATATTGCTGCTCCTGTCCGTGCTCTTCGGAGGATTACTTAGGCCTCTTTGACACTTGCGTTCTGAGGATCCGGCGGACACTTCCGTCCCGCCGGATCCGTCAGAACGCAAGTCGTCTGAAAGCATTATCAGTCTTCAATATACTTTCAGGTAATTATGGCAGCCAGGAAGCTACTGAAGTCCTGGCTGCCATGGTAAGTACTCCGCAGCAGTGTACTTACCTGCGCTACGGCCGCCGGGCTTTCCTTCATGACGTCACAGGTCCCTGCGGTGCATAGATCAATGCGCCGCCCGGACCTTTGACGTCATGAAGAAGCGCCCGCAGCGCAGGTAAGTACACTGCTGCGGAGTACTTACCATGGCAGCCAGGACTTCAGTAGCATCCTGGCTGCCATGGTAACCGATCGGAGCCCCAGCTTACATTGGGGCCCCGATCAAAACTGCTACTGCGCATGTGCAGAGCTAAACGTCGGATCCGGCGATGCGCCGAAACGACGTTTAGCTTAATTCCGGATCCGGATTAATGCACTTCAATGGGCAATAATTCCGGATCCGGCGTTACGGCATGTCTTCCGGATTTTTGGACAAAGACAAATCTGCAGCATGCTACGGTTTTGTCGACGTCCAAAAAACGATCACATACTGAACGGAAGACATCCTGATGCATCCTGAACGGATTTCTCTCCATTCAGAATGCATTAGGATAATCCTGATCAGTATCTTTCCGTCCTAGAACCCCGAGGACGGATCTCTAGGACAAAAAGCAAAAACGCTGATGTGAAAGGGGCCTAACTCCTCGAATAGCACATGGGTACCCTGTACCCATGTACTTTGCCAGGATTAGCCGAGCAGAGCGGGCTACTGCCTGCTCCGCTAAGCCAACAGCTGACATGCAGTTCTCAGTTTAGCGAAGCAGGTGTCCGCTCAGCTAATCCTGGCATAGTACATGGGTACAGGGTACCCATGTGCTATGCCAGGAGTTAGTAATGCTCTGAGGAGCATTGGCAGGAGCAGCAATATGCGCTCCTGCCCATACTCAGAGCGCTGCTGCGGCCCCATTCATAAATTTCACACTCTGTACTCCGTACACCGCCTAGCTGTCAGTGGTGAACGGAGATCTGAGTTTTAAGCGCACAGTGAATGGTGCACTTTAGGGAGGGAAAAAACTAAGAAAAATACAAAATTAAAAATTATATTAGAAAACGTTTTTTTTAGGGAATTAGGGACATCATATTAAAATTTGATGCAAAAGTTTTGTTACTCTTTAAATATTACTGCATTATAAATATATTCCCAAATACCTTTCATTAGTTATAATGGCTTATTTTGTTTGGGGAGCAATCATCAGGAGAAATAAAATGGCCGCCGTCCTATTAGTAAACAGCAGGACAAGTTACTTCACAACACAAGCTAAAGAGCTGCCCCATCCTCCTCTCTGCTCTGTTTGACAGGGATTATGATCCTGAATGCAGATGAAAAGATCTTCAGCTGAATCTCTGTGGGAATGTGGTTCATGAGGAGACATGAAGTACAGCGAGGATAGACAGGACAGGCTGTGGCAATGGAGACTGCATACAAGTGCTGCTGCTCATTATGCTCATCCCCACCCTCCTCTCTGTACTTCATTTTCATCTGTATTCAGACTCATAATCCCTGACAAGCAAAGGAGAGGCTGAGTGAGCTCTTTAGCTCAGTGTTCTGAAGTAACCTATCCTCCTTTGTGATTAGGACAGGTATTGCCTGTACTAATAGAATGGTGGCCATTTTATTTCCCGATAATATAGTTATTATATAATTATGATATAGTTATAATTAAAAATTAGCATTCATTTTATTTTCTTAATTCCCCGGAGAACCCCTTTAGGAAACCTATCTGGCAAGCTGGTTTGGCTCTATATTAAAGAGGTGGTGCAGGATCCTACAAAATGTCATTTGATTGTGTAAACCTCATCTAGTCTCCTACAGAGGATAATAGTGTACCTGTCAATATATCCTGAGTCTTCACACTTCCGCTGAGCTCTTCTGTTTACAACCTGAATTTCCAGGTTGTGGGTGTAGATGAGTTGCGCCCACAACACTTCCCATAGTGCTGTGTGCTGCAAGATCAGCCAGAAATGTAAATGCTTACCACACCTTTCAGTGGGGCAGAAAACTCTGCACACTACAACCTTCATCATCCCCTTGCTGCTTTCTCCTACACAGCTTTGATATGACAAGCAGTTGACTCCACCTACGTTTCCTGAGAGCGTCGATGAGCCCATTCCAAGATCACATGGGTCTGACATCATAAACATTCAGTGGGGATTCTGACAGAGAGGATCATGGGAGGCCTGGTCGTGATGTCAGAGGAAATACAGTCTCCACAGAGGGCACACTCAAATGGCCACTCTTCTGATCTCCAGAGTGAGACAGAAAAAGTAGTGCAAGTACATTAGTAAGTTACAGGGCTTGGCAGAGGAAGACCTGGAGCGAGCAGGGAAAAGTAGCAGATTCCAGCACAAATCATCTTTGCGCCGCAATCAGCGGCAGAAATCCGCCTAATATAGGCGTATTTCTGATAGTAAATGACCCTATGTTACAAACAGAACACTTCCCTGGTGACCTCCTTTTCATCTTTTTTAGCTGCATATCCCCTAATTCTGAGACTCCTCTTCCACCATCCAAGATGGCTGCACAACCTTTCAGAATGCCTGATACACACTGTGCATTTGGTAGCCCAGAACACTTCCTACTCACCTTGGATTGGCTAGCAGTACTCACATGAGCAGTGCTAGCCAATCCAAGAGCAGGGATGGACAAGTAAAAAGTGTCTTGGGCTACCGATCTGAAGTGTATCAGGCAGTATGAGAAGCAGTGCGCCATCTTGGAGGACTGAGAGGAGCCTGATAATTAGTGGATCCAGTTAAAAAGATGAAAATGAGGCCACCACATAATGTTTGTTTCCCAATTAATGTGTTGCGTTTTGTTTTTTTTAACCGGAGTGCAGCTTTAACAAATTCTTTCATCTGGTCTCTAGAAAAAAAAATGTGTTAGTGTAGTTGATCATTCTTGTCTTGTTCTCTCTGGTGGGATACTCAATATCGTGGCGTGGACACAGAATTTTTTAAAAAAAAGGCACACGGAGGTGCACTAATCATTTGATTGCAGCAGTAGTTACGGGGTTCCAGATGTTTGAAGGCTTTCAGGTGACTTCTTGCCACAGACTCTACTGACAAGTGACATGTCTGAAGGGGTTATCATAAAAGGCCTGGGTTAGCAAAGGAACAAAGCCAGACAGCCGATCCCTTTCGGGGAGGAAGCTCCCTGCTTTGTGAGGCTGTGATAACACATCAGCGCTTTACCTGAAAGCCTCCAAACTTCTGCGACCACATGACTGTGGCTGTCATTGGGCGATCTGTGCAGTATAGAAAATGAAAGTCAACCAGTACATGGCTATGATTTACATTTTAATATCGCTCATAAGTGCTTTACAAGCAGTAGTGAGAACAAGGCATATGTGACTACCCTCACCTACTAAGTCCTCATGCACACGTATGTATCTTCTTTCCGTGTCCGTTCCTTTTTTTTTTGCGGACAATATGCAGAACCATTCCTTTCAATGGGTCCGCAAAAAACGGAAGGTACTCCGTGTGAATTCAGTTTCCGTATGTCCGTTTTTCTGTTCCGTAAAAAAATAGAGCAGGTCCTATTTTTTTCTAGTTTGCGGACAAGGATAGACATTATTACAATGGATTCGCAAAAATAACGGATCCACAAAAAAAACGGATGCCATACGGAACGTCATTTTTTTAAAATTTTTATGGATCTGCAATTTGCGGACCGCAAAACACATACGGTTGTGTGCATGAGGCCTAATACTGTGCAGACAGACAACACTTCAGAGCATATAATGTATAGCTTTCCTGGTTCAACTGCAGCCAGAAATATCTTCTGTGATCTAAGTCACATCATACCGGGATTTACGAAAAGAACTGGGTGGGGAAAATTTTGATCTTTTCTACGGCGCGGTCATCAAAGGAATGGATATTAGTATATTTGGCAAGGTAACGTTATGGGTGAAAATAAGATGCTTTCCGGGACTCTACCAGACCCTTCTTCAGGTTCATTCAACAGTCCCGAAATGCGCCTGTTTTTCCGCAATACAGTTACCTTGCCGAATATCTATATTTAAGCCATTCTTTTGACAAGAACGCTGAGAACTAGTTCACTGCTTAATCATTATTTTTTTTTTTTTACAGTAATTACATTAGTTCTTAGGTAATCTGTGTTAGAGGACTTCAGCTATGAAGACCGGCAAGGCTATGTGCAGCTCTGAATCCTTCACTTCTGTACAGAAATCATTTTACAAGAAATAAATTTTTTTTCCCCACAGATAAAAAAAAAAAGAAAAAAGGAAAAAAAAACCTGTCCTTTTCTGACATTTTGTAACATTTTAAGGGATCACAAATGTTGCGGTAAGCGATCCATGAAACCCCCGTTAATATTCCCATCCTAAACCTTAGCTAGCTGCTGATTTAATTTGAATAAGTGCTTGTCATTTTATGTGCTATCATTTAAATTACAACTCCTTTCATGCTTTCTGGACAAGCAAAAGATCACAGTGAGTGCACGAAAACCTTGTAGCTCATAAACTTAAGGACGGACTAAAACCTGCATAAGCATTCCATCATAAAATTTTAAAGATCTCACCGCTGACACATGACTTCATTTAATAATGATCAGTAACCCATTACTTTGATTATACTCACCATAAAAGCTTCAATGCAATGGTATTGAACATTAACAAATACATATTTCTTAGGTAAGGCTTTTCTTCAACCATTAAAAGTATGCAGGAAACCACTCTGCACATGCCGAGTGCCTCTGATACTGGAAACTAGCTGGCATAACATTCCTGGTGTCCTCACCCAAGAACTTGATCTCATCCTAAGCCCTTTATTAATGCTGAAAGGCAGCCATACGTGCTGCATAATCAAGGTTAAGCGTATTCTGCACAGGCCAGCCTATACCGCCATGTCATGTCAATTAGGACCAGTCTGTTGCCAGTGTTACAGAAGTAGCAATCCTCATCTTGATTCTTAATGTCAATGTAAAAGACGGCCAGGAACTTTTCCTCGATAACGCTCATCAGTGACGTGTTCTCCCACTCCGTTTCCGAGCTGCTACATCTATTGGCAGCCAAATTAAAGCCGCACTCATGTTATAAGCATTTACCTTTTATCCACTGGATAGGTGATAAATGATAGATCGGTGGTGGTCCAAACTGCTGGGACCCCACCAGTTCCCACAATAGGTGACCTTGGTTGACCATTCTGCCATCAAGACTGTTGCTAGTTAAAGGGGTATTCCCATCATAGCAATCCGAGTTAACTAGTTATTAGATAATGTAAATACAAGGATTTTTACGAATACCTTTATTTTACAATTGTGCATCATTAGGGAGATCTTGAATGCTGTGATCCCTTGTCCGCACTCTGCGGATATCCACTGTCACCTATGGTTATGGCCACAGTGTATTTCACACTGCTCTGTGCATTTTACTAAGAGGGTGGCCGGGTTCTTGGACCAAAAAAGGTAACTCATAGAGTGTACAGTATATAAAACTTGCATAACCGCTTTCTCTGATAAACTCCGACTCTGATAAAAATGCCAGAGTGAGTTTAAAAAGCCAAAAGAAATTGGAGCAATTCTGAAAATCTATCAAGAGAACTGAACCGCATAACATCACATCTCAAAAGAAGACGGTATGCTCCATGGATGCTTAAAAGAGCACAAAATATAGTCCAACATAGAACTAGGGATGCTTTATTGTTAGACACACATCGTATTACTAATCCGGTGGATAAACGCACAGTAGCCTTGCAGTCGACAATTCCCTTTCATTAAACAAACCGCATTTAAAGGGGTCGTCTCACCAAAACGATTAGTGTTAAATGTTACTTTAACGTCGCTATGATTATTTTTGCAAATACCTTCAATTTTCTGCACTGCATCCCTTGCTTGGTATATGAAGATTCCTGCCCCCTAATTTTTGCTTGTTGCCAAGGGGAACCGGGCACCGCTATAGCACTAACAGTGGTGGCCGCGCAGGCGTGGTGTCACATCTTCTATGTGTTTTGAATCTGGCAGATGCTCACTAGCTCCCGACAGCTCCGGAGCCAACAGTGCGCAGCCGCCCTTCAATCACTTGTATGGGGCTGCCGGAAATAGCCGAGCGAGCTGCTCAGCCATTTTCGGCGCTCTATAGGAATTAATGGGGAGAGCACTCCCCATACATTTCTATGGGAGCCGCGAAAACAGCAGAGCAGCGTGCTCGGCTGTTTCCGTCAGCCCCATACAAGTGATTGAAGGGCGGCTGCGCACTGTTGGCTCTGGAGCTGGAGCAGCGCACTCCCCTTTCATTCCTAAGGGGGCAGACGGAAATAGCCAAGCAGCCGACTGGTGGATTTAGTGCATCTCGCCTGCCAGCGCTGAAAAGAGAGAGGAGAGCAGCCAGGGACCAGTAAAAGGTGTAAGGCTTCGTTCACATCACCGCTCAGCCTTTCCGTTCTTGGAGCAGGAGAACGGAAAGGATGGAGAAGGCACATAACTGAGCCGAAAAGACCGCATAGACTATAATAGGGTCGGTTAGGTTTCCGCTCACAAGATGATTTTGGAGCGGAGACAAAAGTCCTGCATGCACTACTTTTGTCTCCTCTCCAAAATCATTTTCTGAGCGGAAACCTAACTGACCCCTATTATAGTCTACGGGGTCTTTAGGTTCCGTTCGGCTCAGTTAGGGCTCAGTTATGTGCAGAATCCGTCCTTTCGCTCTCCTGCTCCTAAACCAAGCAGGAGAACGGAGAGGCTGAACGGTGATGTGAACGAAGCCTTGAAATACAAAGCAGTGCAGAGAATGAACAGATCGCGATAATCTGTTTACCATGGCTTGTCGCGATCCGTTCTAATCAGCCAAGGATACTATACTGTACTGGCTGAAAGGATGCCTTGTCAGGAACGCCCACATACATAGTGGGCTGGGGTTACATGAATAAGGGCCTGCACCTCATTGGACGATCAAGCTTGTTATTCAAACGCCCATATCCAGCCTAAAAGGACCCACTAGAACAGGGGTGCACAACCTTTTCTGTTTGGGGGCCACATTGTCAGCCTGAACCAATTCCAAGGGCCGAAAATAAAACTTAAAGGGTATTACCAACTGAAATACTGTATTTTTGGCATATTGAACATGCAGTATATTCTATAAATGTCTAGTTACAGTTCTAGGACTCCCATCTAATAGGAGAATACATGAAAGATACATGTAAAAGGCATAAGACATAGTCCTACATGTCTTTTACCAGATGTTTAGGGGCCGCACAGAATGGTATCCAGGGCCGCATGTGGCCCCCGGGCCGCAGGTTGTGCACCCCTGCACTAGAAGGACCAAGGATGACAAAACCCCTTTAAAGGGGTAATCGAAGAGTAAAACATGTCCACCATATGCCAGGACCCTCACACTGATTCTACTTACCTGGCTCCCCGCACCACTCCTGGTCCCCACACCGCAGATGAAAACATCCAGTGTTGGGGGGAGAAGCTTGTCCCAGTGCGCGGACGAAAATATCCGGTGTCGGGGGGAGCAACCAATGGAAGACGGTGACTGGGATGAGCTAGGGAGGCTCATCACCGTATGCCATTGGATAACCCCCCCCACCCCCCCCCCCAACACCGGATGTTTTCATCTGCGCATGGGGAGAAGCAGCAGCGACAGTGCGCGGACCAGGAGCGATGCAGAGAGCGGGGAGCCAAGTGTGACGGGCCCGGGCATACGGGGGACATTTTTTAGTCTCTTATAACCCTTTTAAGTATCAAACTACAGTATATTATTTGAAAAGGACAAACTGAATTAAGATTCAGATGGCACAAATTGCTAGAAAATTAATGAGTACATCAACTGCAACTGTGATTTTTGTAGTTTGTGTAGTTCTGCGAGCACATCCAGATCACTCAACGTCCAAACTCTGGAATATATTAGGTGTCACAACAGGTCAGTGAAACATCTTAAAGTGTTTGTGATAGAAAATAAATAAATTAGGAAACCATTCAAAGGGGAGATCTGAACGGAAACCTCCTCGATATGAAAACTTTAGGATGTTTCATTTAAAGTAGCACTCCCGCAAAAAATTGTTATTCTCTGACCAGTTAGAAAGGTGCAAGATATAATCTGTGGTAAATGTGATCTCATCAGACTGTATTTGTGCGGTATAACCTCTCTTCTAATTGTAGCTGTGTCATGTGACCAACTCTCTGATCTCCAACTGACACAGGAGAGGAAGTCAGTTACTTCTCTATTCATTCCTATGAAGCCGACATTGAGGCTGCCATAGGAATACATAGAGAAACTGACTTCCTGTCCACACATAAGAAGCTGTGTCAGTTGGAGAGTCTGATAGTCACATGACACAGCTGAGAAGCAGAAGGAAGGGGATAACTCAAAAAAATACAGACATTGGTAAGAAAATGACATTCACTACAGATTACATCATGTACCTTTTTTACAGGTCAGAGAATAACATTTTTTGCGAGAGTTCTTCCTTAAATAGCAGCTTTGCTCCAGTTCTAATTCTCAAAATAGAAATCATGTTTCATTAGTAATACAACTCTTTGTATTTCCATTGATGCAGTTCTTCTGTTCTGATTTGACGACCATTTTAGTGAAGTCATGTTGCAGTTATACTTTTTTACTATGCTGTTTTATTTCACCATAAAATCTGCAATTCTCTTAGGTCTCTTGCACGAGTTTTTCGTCCGGATGGGATACATGTAGTGGCCAGAAAGCAACCAAATAAGACTGCTGACCTAATTTTTGTGAAAAATGGAAGCCATTCGGATGCAATACATTTTTCAATGATGGCTGCTAGATGTCGAGTCTTAAGTTCTTCAGTTTTTCTTCCCGCGTGTGAAAAACGCATGCAATCTGGATACAATCCAGACAGAAAAATGCACACACTGACCACAATTACAGAAAAAAAATTGATTGAACTTGCATGCAAAAATCATATTTTAATCTGAGCAGATACTGACATATTGCTTGTGTGAAAGAGGCCTTAAATGTTATGTACACCTTCGGGGGAAATTTTTTTTTTATGATTGCATTTTACTCATTTTCGGCAATTGGTCTTTATTAGGCCTCTTTCACACTTGCATTGTGAGGATCCGCATGCACTTCCGTCGCCGAAATGCCCGCCGGATCCGGCACAGCGCAAGACAAGTCAGAGCGCCCCACGCGCATGGATCACGTGATCCATGCTCATGGGTCGCTCTGACGTCATTGTGGAGTGCCCCGGGACTCGGGAGCCGCACGGACAGTAAGTATACTTCTCCCCACTACACTTTACCATGGCAGCAGGGACTTTAGCGTCCTGGATGCCATGGTAACCATTCACAAAAGGTAAACGTCAGATCCGGCGATGTGCCGAAACAACGTTTAGCTTAAAGCCGGATCCGGATTAATGCTTTTCAATTCCGGATCCGGCGTTACGGCATGTCTTCCGGATTTTTGGATGGAGACAAATCCGCAGCATGCTACGGTTTTGTCAACGTCCAAAAAATGTTCACATACTGAACGGATGACATCCTGATTCATCCTAAACGGATTTCTCTCCATTCAGAATGCATTAGGATTATCCTGATCAGTATCTTTCAGTCCTAGAGCCCCGAGGACGGAAATCTAGGACGGAAAGATAAAACGCAGATGTGAAAGGGGCCTTAAAAATATTGAGCCGTTAAACTGTCACAAAGGGTTAACTGTTTTTCTAGCTGTATGACTGGTACTTTCATATTGAAACATGGTTTCATGGACATTTGATAAAGGGAACTGTTCTGTCTTAAACCAACTCTGGCTACTCTGGTAAATTGATACTGTTTCCACTTCATAAATGGTCATGTATGTACATCATAGAGCTATTCACAATTTAATACCGCCGCTATTATTCACATACAGTTGCGACTCCCATATTTTAACTGTGTTTTCTCACTCAAAACACAGTCGTTAGAATAAAGGCATAAGTTTTTATAAGGGGTTAATAAACACTTCAAGGGGTTAATTTGGGTTGCCGTACATGACATTTTTCTCATTGCCCATGCCAACTGTTAACTTTCTGTCAAATGAACAACCCCAATTCCAAAAAAGTTTGGACACTATGACGCCTCGTGTAGGGACCTACGAGACGCTTCCTGGCTGTCACATGATGTTAACTCCATTGGTAATGTATGTACCTTCATTCTAAATGTAGTCAGGACTACAGTTGAAGTGTTGATATAATTGTGTATTATGTTCTTTATCCCTTGTGTATAGATACAGTGAAAAGGGAGGATGTTGTATCTCTTTATGCACATACTACTTATTATATTTAATAAAATCATATTCTAAACCTCTTTGAAGTGGAGCTATATAAAGAGAGCCTCTCTTTAAAGAGTATCCGAACCTGAAGTCTTGCTCTTATCAGCAAAACAGGCAGTCCACAAGATTGCCATCGTCTGAATGCAATCATTTGGACTGCAGCTGTAGTTCAATAGTTAAAATAAATCACTTGAGCTACAAAAACTCGCCCTGCAGCTCTAGCCTTACCGCTGTATGTTTTCTTCCCTTGGAATTTAACTTGTAACTAATAAAGATCGGCTACTGCCTTTTAGCCTATGCAGGACTACTTTTTAAGTCCCACTGAAGTGGCTCGAGGTCGGAGCATTGCCCATGCAGCAGGGAAGGAATCAGCCTGCAAGATCTGTGAGCTGGAGTTTTCTACTCTTTGTTCACCTGTAGGCACTGCAGTAGGTATAGGCCAATCAATTCGTCTCATCAACCAGAGTTCTACACGTGCGAGGGGGTGTCCCACCAGCTGAAGACGCTCTCCCTGACAATCTTGCACTTGTACTGCTGCTCTGAAGCTAGCTTCACACTAGAGTTAGGGCTCTTTCACACAAGCGGATCCCGTGCGTAGAACCCACTGCATGAAAGAGAGCCAAGCCCCATTCCGGACATCAGAGACACGGAGCATTAACATGATTGATAATGCTCTATGCCTCTCTGTGATCTTTTTACTACAAAATCACAGTCAGATAAAGTTGTCACCGTGATTTTATAGTAAAAAGGTCACAGAGAGGCGAAGCGCATTATCAATCATGTTAATGCTCCGTGTCTCTGCTGTCCGGAACGGGGCTTGGCTCTCTTTCACGGAGTGGGTTCCACGCATGGGATCCGCTCGTGTGAAAGAGCCCTTAGACAGCTCCGGCTGGCTGTTCCAGCGGGGAACAGCCAGGCAGAGATGTCTGGATCTGGCACTGCCAGACACTACATGATACCCATCGAATCCGTTCACAACCCGGCCTGCAGCAGTTTTCATCCAGCTGATTCTTGGCATAATTGCTGGGTTGCGGCAGGATCTTTGAAGGTCACCATCATAGTGAATGGGGCCACTACGGTAATGAGGTAGCTTCTGGAAATGACATAATGCAGAGAGATCCAGGAGGCTGCTCCTTGCCGGAACAGCCTGTTGGATCTAAAAGTGCTAGTGTAAAACTAGCATGAGGAGCAGTGCAAGCACGGAAGGTTTGGATCAAAAGCTCTAGCAGTAACTGTGCATGGGCCGCTACACTTCCAGCCCCGTCAATCAAGCGGCAGAGGGAGAGTCTTCAGCTGCGTGGACACCCTCTCGCAGGTGCAGTACTTTGATTGATGGGACAAAACGTTTCATACTAATCGATTCGATCATCACTACATTGTAGGTGAACTGCAGTCACCGCTCTACCCTAATAGAAATGAGCTAAAAAGCAGTCAGGTCGTGAAATCTCCTATAGGTATTGACTTCTATATAATTTCTGAAATCATAATTAGACAGTCACTACTGAGAGAAAAAAAAGTGATCGAAAGAATATCTGAGCATGTAATACATCCATACATTGACACCTACGTATAAGTACCAGAACACCATAACATGGTTTCCAGAATTTAATTCTGGCCATAGATGAATCTACATCAAGGTCGCCCATATGAGTGGTCCCTAACACTAGTTCCTACCTGTTATGGGCCATGACAGCCACACAAAATCCAGGGAGCGCAGGTGCAGCATGCATGCCAGGTACACTCTGCTTGTAACCCCATCTGGTGCCATAACAGCTTCAATCAGATCCAGGGATGCAAGTACCAACATGCATGCTGAGCCCACTATATACTTCTCCTGGAGCCAAATGGCTACTTGTAGGCGCTATAAAAGCAGACTCAGTTTTATACTGACTGTAAAACAAGCCTCCAGGGCAGACTAACTAGTCAGGTGTGCACGACTGCATGGAGGTCACCACGCGTCCAATAAATACTACAAAGAAAAAAAGGTGGGAGGTTCAGTCAGCACAACCCTATACGCAGGTGCACATTGCTATGGCAAAATACACATACAAACGCAAAAACAAAAATGCAATGGCACTCTGCAACCAGCACTCTGCCCTGCCTCCATGCTGGATGTTGAATGAGGCATTAGTGTACATTTTGGCCAAAGCGTAATAAGCCACTCACTACGTCAAGGTCGCTTCCATGAGTGGTCCCTAACACTAGTTCCTACCCGTTATGGGCCATGCCAGCCACACAAAACCCAGGAAGCGAATCCCTGGATCTGATTGAAGCTGTTATGGCACCAGACGGGGTTACAAGCAGAGTGTACCTGGCATGCATGCTGCACCTGCGCTCCCTGGATTTTGTGCCATTGCATTTTTGTTTTTGCGTTTGTATGTGTATTTCGCCATAGCAATGTGCACCTGCATATAGGGTTGTGCTGACTGAACCCCCCACCTTTTTTTCTTCATAGATGAATCTAGCTAGCTGCCATATATCATTTGCTGCCTTCCACTGAGCCCAAATAAAATGGATAAATGAGGCTGCTTTCTATCTCCAGCCACACAATCTAGCTCCTCCACCTGTCTCGTCACCCAGACTCACCATGGTGCTCAGCAAACACAGCCACAAAAAGCTTCATACATTACAGTCAAATTACAAATTGGCAAAGTGGTAACAGACCCAATGTTACTGGATTATTGTATAGAGGTTAAAGGTATATTCCAAGATTATTGTTCTTTCAACTCTATACAAAATATATGTAGCTAGTAAAGCTTTCAGATACTTGGCTATCTATGGCGGTCCCATAGACTCTAAATGGAGCGGTTGTCAAAAGGCTAAACAGCCGGTCCATCCAAAAGAACACGCAGTCGGACCACAACCTATCAGACGCTTGTCAGCTATCTAGTGAATAGGTTATGAGCTGTCATTTAAGGAATACTCCTTTACTAGGAATCGGTCACCAGGAATCTGAGGGCAGTATTAACTAGTAACAGAACCCTTTAGCAAATGCGGAGTCACTTCTTATACTGACCCAACCGTTTTGCTAAAATCTGTATTGAGCATCTCCAGCACAAGCAGAGCACTGGACTCTCCTCAATGCAGTGCACACACCAAGGAGACCTCATAATCATGAGTTCCTAGCTTCCACGGTTCTCCTGGCTGATTTATATAGGGAAAGAGTGGTTAGTTAGGGGTGGGGGACAGGGAGTGCTGGGAGCTCTTGAATATGTGGCCTCCTGAGCTTCTGCAGTGTGTTCAGCTTATGGTGGAGCTACTCAATACTGATTTTAGCAAAACTGTCAATTCCAGAAAGTGACCCAACGTTTTGCTCACATTAAAGCGCATCTGTCAGCAGTTTTGTACCTATGAAGCTGGCTGATTTGTTGCATGTGCACGTGGCAGCTGAGGTCACCTGTGTTGGTCCTATGTTCATATGTGCCCTCCTTGCTGAATTGCTGAAAAATGATGGTTTAATATATGTAAGTGAGCCTCTAGGAGCAATGGGGGCTTTGCCATTACACCTAGAGGCTCAGCTCTCTCTGCAACTTTGTTTGACAGGTCCAGGCACCCCTTCCAATCAGCTGTCTGAAGAGGCCACCATGCTCCAGTGACCTCTGTGTATTCTTCAAAAAGCTGATCAGTGGGGGTGCTAGAAGTTGGACCTCCACCGATCAGCCACCGATGACTAGAGATGAGCGAACTTTAAAAAAAAGTTCTGCGTTCGGGTTGTGGTAAGTCGCGCATCCCGTTATGGATTCCATTATAGCGGCATATGGAATCCATAAGGGGCGGCTTCCACGAACCCGAAGTGTTGAACAGCCAAAGGACCTGGGGTGACGTCACCATTATGTGACCAGTGCAGGGGGCGTGGCTCAGCACTGGATTTGATCCCATGCTGAGCCACGCCCCCTGCACTGATCACATGACGGTGACGTCACCCCATGTCCTTCGGCTGTTCAACAGTTCGGGTTGGTGGAAGCTGCCCCTTATGGATTCCATATGCCGCTATAGTGGAATCCATAACGGGATGCGCGACTTACCACAACCCGAACACCAAACTTTTTTTTAAAGTTCGCTCATCTCTACCGATGACCTAAATATGATGTTTACCTGTTATACACAGGTTTTGGAAGTTTTTAGTAAAAAAATTTTTTATTTTTATTTTAATAAGACAGCATTCAGCTGAATACTAGACTACTGAATGTACAATAGTAAAGTGCGCAATCCAGTGACGCTCAGAAAGCAGGAACTCCAACGCTGAGACTAAAGCTTTGTGCTTATAGAAGTTTCCAATTAAAACTGTTAAAATCGTAAATAAAATCCACTAAACTGCAAACATATTAGCTCTCATTAGCATGAGGAAAAGGCATTTTAACACTGGAAATTAAACTCAATCTGATGTAAACACTTTGTTTTCCCACTTGATGTCATGCCAAAAAAAGGATAGCTGTTTAAAACCTCTTTCCGAGAGAAAAGGGAGAAAAAACAGCAGTGCTAAACAGTGGTGTGCACAGCTCAGAATGTTAAAGAGGTGAAGTGCATGGAGATCCAGTGATAAAGCCTCCACCATTCTCCAGAGGAAGCAGTCTAAGAGAATCCATCCAGAATTCTACAGCTGTTAAAACTGGCACCTGTTAAAACCATTAATATTAAAGAGGATCAAATCTGACAACTAATACATTTCTATAAACATCGCCGACATTTTCTCTTGCATATTTTCTAATAAAATAAAGTAAAAAAAAAATAAAAAAAATAAAAAAAAAAGAATACAGAGTAACTGAAATAACATATTCCATCACCCAAAATGTCTCATGTATGGATGCACAACGCGTTCTTTTCAAAGCCTAGGATTGACTTACAGACAGCAACTTCCAGGTTATGGATCTGACAGGTTTTGGAATTCCAGACCAGCTCAACTTCCTCAGCTCATCTGCAAGAAAACAAAGGGCGTGATAAGTATCAGACATTCACGGAGAGCTAGCAGCTTATTTTATCTGGTTTACCCGAGGCATTGTTTCACAGGAAGACACAAATTTATTTCACCACCAATTCTAAAACACGTCAACTACGTTTTCTTTTATTTACGATATATTCAAATATAAAAAAAGGAAAAAAACTTGTCTACCTCCTTTTCATTCTGTATATAGCCTCTCCTTTTCACTTCACTTTTCATTTAAAGGGGTTTTCCAGCCCAACAAAAATTGGCAGTGGGGTCAGAGTATCTTAAAAACATAAGGGGTCATTTATTATACTGAAATAAGGCTAATTAAGGCGTATTTCAGGTGCAGGTTGCAGCGCAGCGGTTAGTTGCGCTGCAATCTGCAACTCCTCCCCGCTCAAGCCAGGTCTAAAATTGTGGGTGTGACATGAGCGGGGAATGGAAGGGCCAGCAAGCCCGTCTCATTTACCATTTTCTACACAAGTTTTATGTGTAGAAAATGGTCTAAATGTAAGACAGCAAGGAAGCTGGGCTAAATTTAGAACTGGCACTGGATGCACTGAAGTTATGGAGAGGCTGGCAACTCTTTATAACTTTGTCGGATCCTCCGCCAGCACAGGGGCCTTATTAAGAACAGCATCCAAAACGCCGGTCTCAATAAATGTGCCCCATAATCCCCTGTCACTGTAATTCTGATGCTGCCTGGGTCCCTGCTGCTCTTTACTTCCAGTTCCCATCTAGACCCATAGGAAATGACTTGAAATGTCTGCTGAGTCAATGACAAACTAAGGCAGGTAACCGCTGAACTGGACTGGAGTCATGGCCTGTCAAACAGTTGTAAATGCATTTTCTTAGTGATTTGCCATGTCAAATAATTCTTAGCGAGTCTGAATAGGTCTCCCTTCACACTGACATCACAACCTCGGTTATCAGCGAAATCACATATATACAGATTCATTCTGTGATGGAGCCTGATGAGTATCCTTAATTAATAATGGGAGGACCAAAGCTCTTTCAGGTTTCCAAAACAGTTATTCTTGGGGGGTGAGGCCTAGCCGAGCATGTGAGGAAACATTAACTCTGCAGCTCCTGAGCTAATCTGCAATCCTCCTTGCTCCATCTGATTTTGCTGCCTACCTGGCCTTAAATACACTCCAGAGTTCTCCCTGACTTTGTGGAGACTCGAATTTGCTATTATGACCTGTACAAGATGGAAAGACAAAGAGGGCCTGCTCTCTACCCTGGCAAAACAAAGTGGAGTCTATGCTTCCACCAGAGCGGCAGCCCGGCTAGAGTAGTGAACCCACTCTTAAGGACGTTTACTCAGAGAGTAGCACAGTGTAGTAACGCTTTACTATGAACACTCAAATAAGCAGGTTACAGGAAAATGTCTTGTCGATATGTCAAGATCTCAGGAAGGTTAATGACCAGAAATGTGAGGTGGAAGAGAGAGTGACAGAAGATCAAATCCCCCCAGTTAAGAAAGATCTTGGACAAATCTTAGGGATCATAAGTATCTTCTGATTAACGGCTGAAAAAAGTATATCTTTCTGGACTCTTCCACCGACATTTAGAGGAGAAGAGCAGAGTCGTACTGACCCACCAGAGTACTAGAGCATCCTCCTTTGGGCCCAGGCTCTGACACCATAGTGGGCCTCAAAGGCCCAGAGAGGGAAAAAATAAACATTTGAAGCTGCCTTGGTGGACAACAAATTGCCCCTAGAGTCAATTTTTTTGACTCAAAAGCTATTAGATTTTATTGACAATATAGAGGTTGGGACATGAGAATAATTTCTTCTGGTGAGCTCAAGGAACCCCAGTCCGATCCTAGAGGCGAGTGAGAGAGCTACAACTTTCCTAGTCTATGATCTATCCTTCCAAGCTAAGAGTGGTCGCCTCTGGTGATCTGTTCAAACACACGTGTTGTGGTCTGTTAGTGGTCAGATGGTAATGAACGAACCCTTCATAATACCACAAGTTCTGGATGAGGGTGCAACGTTGTTTATGTTGTCTCTGATCTAACTGGGGATATAGAAAAGTACTGCATATTATGTTGAATGCGTTTAACCTACTGTTCTCATGCGGATATATAGGTTGGCAAACCTAACATTCTGTCTTTTGTGTTGAAGAACCTCGATGGATGCCTAAGCATATGTACGTGGTTAAAGAGCTTCTAATTCCTTTTCTTCACTTCTTCTCAGGAGTACTCACTACGTACTACTTGAGTACAGGAATGCATTTGCCTCCACTTAGCTTTGGTAAGGAAAATTTGTACAAGGGGGTTGATGCGTTTTTTTTGTTCTAGATATTATTCAGGGATGTTCCAGAGAGAGAGAGAGTCTGAGCTGGTAAATCTTTGTGAATGCTGCCTACATATTATGCAGTTGATAATTATTCTTTTTGCCGGAAAGCCTCCATGGATCATGGAAAGTAAGGTGCATCTTACTGCGTGGAATGTACAGGGCATGGGGGGTGCCTCAAAATGTTATGCGGTGTTCTTAGCCCAGCAGAACTATCAGCCAGCCATAACATAACCATCTAAAATACGGCGGACTCATGGTGTGATGGAATTATGTCCCAGGGATATGGTGTCGGGAAATGTGAGGGAGCCTTCACACGTGGCAGATTTTGATCCAGAAGATTTCTGCGACTGAAAATCAGCTCTTCTCATCTGAATGGGGCTTGCAGAAATCCATGTGCCCCATTCAAATGAATCGAAATGATTTTCAGTTACAGAAATTTTCAAAATTTGTGCAATAAGGCACCCTAAAACAGGAAAAGGCATTTTTTTTCCCACATCACACTACTGTACGGATGAAGAGAAGTGGTAAGACATGGCAACATTAATCATACATAATGCAGACACTCCATAAGAGGCGCTTTCCCCCTTAAATAACAATTCTCCCTGCTGTTTATAACCCAAGCCTAAAGTGCTTATGACAATACAAAGCTTATTTTCCACAAATGGGTTTCATTTCCCGGCAACATATTTAGAAAGTACAAAGAACCTCATACAGCAGCCCAAAGATACATAAAATTGCTTCAATTATGAGAAAAAATATTTGCAATCCTCTCTCTGTAAAGAGCTGAGAGAGACGGTAAATATCATGAAAGTTCTGCAAGATGGATGTAGAAGTGAAATGACTGTGCTCAATATGCTAGAAATGTTGTTTAGTACTAAACAGAAAAAAGCGAGTCCTATCCTCTGCTATATTCTAAATGGTTTCGCAGGAATTATTTATATTTCCACAGCTGCTATATACTGTGCACATATTTCACAGTGCATTGTGCGATTCGCGCTTATTTATGGTGCAGGCTTCTTCTTCCCAAGCCGGAACTCCTATTCTGTTCACCTTCATGCCCATATAAAATACCTTTATATTAACAGTAGAAAATACTTGGAGTAATTGTGTGCCTTCTTCACTGGCAGCGCACATATCAACCAACCACAAGACTTTAGGCCTTACAAGAGTGACCATTATGTTGTAAAATAACCAATTATGCAGGCATTTAGTCTTGCGGCAAATTTTACACTAGCCCAGTACTGCCCTTCTTTGGAGTATTGTAAAGAAAGCCAAGGTCTGATCAGCGCCTCATGGGCTTTGAACCAGGGAACAAAGGTTCAAGATCACTCTAATGTTACAATAAACAAGTCAGTCAGTCCCTGTTCCCATGCTGCAGGTATTAAATGACAATGTCCCCAGCACAAGAATAAATCGTGCCAGAGCTGTTCATAGAGCATTAAGCACACTGAAAAAGTTGAAAAATATTTATAGCACTCAACCTTCAAAAATACCATTTAAAAGAAAAGAACTTTTAATACTATCCTACCTCAATACAAAAAAAAAAAAGACTTCCAAAGAAAAACGTGGAAGACCATGTTCAGTAATTGAACCACGTTTGTGTCTGCAAGGCCGTGCCTCCATTTCATCCACACAATTAGAGGCCTTGTCAACAAAAAGTTGCATTCCATGCTAAACATCAAGTTCAATGCCTAAGGGTCCATTCACACGTCCGGAGAATGGGTCTGCATCCATTCCGCAAACGGACCCATTCATTCTCAATGGGGACGCAAAGGATGCGGACAGTACACATCCGCATTTCCGGTCTGCGGCTCCTGAAAAAAACAGAACATGTCCTATTCTTGTCCGCAATAGCAGACAAGAATAGGCATTTCTATAGGGGTGCCGGCCGGGTGTATTGCGGATCTGCAATACACTACGGACATGTGAATGGACCCTTAGGCCCCTTTCACACGAGCGTGTCCGGATTAGGTCCGGATGCGTTGCGGATGCGTTCAGTGAAAACTGTGCGATTTCACAGGCAAAGCCATTCAGTTTTGCCTGCGATTGCGTTCAGTTGTTCAGTTTTTTCCGCGCGGGTGCAATGCGTTTTGATGCGTTTTTCACGCGCGTGATAAAAAACTGAAGGTTTACAAACAACATCTCCTAGCAACCATCAGTGAAAAACGCAACGCACCCGCACTTGCTTGCGGATGCAATGCGTTTTTCACTCAGCCCCATTCACTTCTATGGGGCTAGGGATGCGTGAAAAAGAATATAGAACATGCTGCGATTTTCACGCAGCGCAAAAGTGATGCGTGAAAAACAACGCTCATGTATACAGACCCATTGAAATGAATGGGTCAGGATTCAGTGCGGGTGCAATGCGTTCACATCACGCATTGCACCCGCGCGGAAAACTCGCTCGTGTGAAAGGGGCCTTAGTCTCATGTTTATATGTGCCCACATTGCTGAGAAAAATAAAGTTTTCATATATTCAAATGAGCCTCTAGGGGCAATGGGGGGGGGGGGGCTGTTCTCATTACACCTATAGGCTCTGCTCTCTTTGCAACTGCCATGATCTTTGCAATTTCTATGACTAGGAGAAGTAAAGTCCAGGTGTGATCACATTTAGGCCTAATTCACACGTCTGCAAAATGGATCCGCATCCCATCCGCAATTTTGCAGAAGGGTTGCAGACCCATTCATTTCAAAGGGGCAGGAATGGATGTGGACAGCACACTATGTGATGTCCGCATCCGCATTTCCGCATCCGTGTTTCCGTAAAAAAAATAGAACATGTCCTATTCTTGTCCGCAATTGCGGACAAGAAAAGGCATTCTCTATATAGTGCAAGCAATGTGCGGTCCGCAAAATGCGGAATGCACATTGCAGCTGTCCGTGTTTTGCGGATCTGTGTTTCCGGAAAACACACTACGGACGTGTGAATTGGGCCTTACACAGCCTGGCCACGTCAATCAAAGTGCAGAGGAAGTGGCAGTTGCAGAGAGCAGAGCCTCTAGGAGTAATGACAACGCCCCCATTGCTCCTAAAGGCTTATTTGCATATATAAAAAATGTTTTAATTTTTCTCAGTAATGCAGGCACATATGAACATGGGACCAACATAGATACCTTCAGCTGCCAAGTGCACGTGTAACATTTTTGGACGTGGCTATGCCTGTTAAGATTATTTTTTTATGGTTTATATTTTTTTTATATGTGAAATTGGGAAAGGGGGTGATTTGAATTTTTTTTTTTTTTACTTAACTTTTAGCCCCCTTAGGGATCTTTTGATCTATTGTCCCATACACCATAATAGAGATCTATTATGGTGAATGGGATTCTGCCACTCTGCCTCATGCACAACTTTGTAGGCAGACTGCCATGAGAGGCCTGCGAACCTTCAGCACACCCCGGGTTGTCATGGTAACCAATCAGAGCCCTCTGATTTCAATGTGGGTGCTCTGATCGGAAGGCAGAGGGAGCCACATCTCTCTGCCCAATTTCACACATGCCGTAATCGCTATTGAACAAGGCATCTGAGGGGTTAAATAACCAGTTTTGGCGTTCTAGCCAATCCCAGTCTTTGTGTTGGGTGCGTACTGTATTATACAGCCAAGACCAACTGCATATAGAGTTGGCTCAGAGCAGCAGCCTGCGCCATACAATCCCATGCCCATGCATTAAAGTGTTAAATAAGAAGCATCTTGGAGTTATGGCATTTTTCATTTAATTCTGCATTATTAGACAGATTTTAATGAATCTAAATTTAAGATAATGTCATTAAAAGGGTTTTCTGAGATATTTTTACTGATGACCTATCCTTTGGATAGGTCATCAGTATCTGATTTGTTTGAGAAGGCACCAGCGCTCGCAGCAGCACCGCGGCCTTCTCTGTGCTGACTAAGCACAGCGCCATCCATTTCATAGTGGCTGTGCTTGGCATCACAGCTCAGCCCCATTCACTTCAATGAGGCTGTGAAGCGACTAGGCCATGTGCAGAGAAAGCTGGTGCCTTCTCAAACAGCTGATCGGCGGGGGTCCCAGGTGTCCAGAGATTAGGTCATTGGTAAAAATACCTCTGATGACCCTTTTAATTCAAGTACTATTATCTGAATAAAGAAGGAGGAAATAATGCTGTTATACAGCATCTACACAATCATAGTAAGTAGAATAGAACTCCATCACAATTTACACAGTCATTTTCTAACTACAAATGTCTATTGAAAACAACAAAGCAACGGAGCAGAAAGTAACATGGCTGTTGCTGGAACACAACGCTCTTTGAGCACAATGTATACAGCAATGGCAAAGGCAGAGCCGATAAAAAAAGTCGCTGACTTCCCTTTCTCCTACGGTCTTCATGCAACTGCCATCTCTGTCTGGGTATATACAGTGTGTGTGTGTGTGTGTATATATATATATATATATATATATATATATATATATATATATCTCTATATCTATATCTATATCTATATCTATATCTATATCTATATCTATATATATAGTCAGGAAATCGGACAGCACTCCAGATAAAAACAGTGATTTATTCACCCATGCGGATACATACTTTGGATTGTCTAAAACCTAATGGACTTTACATTGATTATAATCCGGGATTGTATTCATAGGGGATTGGTTTGCCCCACATTATTACTGCATGTACGTTTTAGTCCATATCCTGTGTGTGGATTGCTGATTATAAACACAAACAAGCTACGTAAAGGACTAACGGTTCTTTTTATTTTTCACAGAAGTGATGTTGAGCAAATATGGATTCCGGGAAGCGAAAAACAAGCATATCCCTGCAGAAGAATACTGCATCCCCATGCCTATGTTAGGAATTTTATATTTTTATTTGTTTTTGTTCTTCCCCAGGTTGTGCCAAACATACTATTATTCCATCTAACTTCAGCTCTGAGTCATCAGGAGATCCCTGGTATGGGCTATAGACAACAGGTATCGTTTGGGCTTCGTGTTTTGAAATACGTGGCACTATGTGTCATGTGTACCGGCATTTAGCCCTTTTGGGTAGAGGGTTTACACCTTTAACGAGGTGCATCCTCCCCATGGATTTATCCTCCAAGATGCCCTATAGATATGACTCTGGGCTAAATATGATATTGCTAGATTCCGTTATGGCGCTGCCCATAATATTTGCAAATGGGCATGCGCGCACGGTCCCATAGTGCTTACCTATTGAAAAATGGCCGCTCGAGTGGCTAATATGTAGAACGCATGCTCCATGAACGGCACTAGGGGACTCTATGTCTCATATCTTTGATGCAACCTGGCACTTGCGCACTGGCATTCACTACACACCGAATTCTGCGATAGTTTGCATGTGGGACCCAGATACACCTGTAGGGTATGTTTTGTTTTTCATGTGTTTCATCACTCCTCCCACTTTTATATTATATTATGTTGCACACATGTGTCTAATCCACAGCACTTTGCACTTTTTTGCAATTTTTTGCAATCTTTACAAGATCGCTATTATATATGCACTTTATTTTTGTATATGTATGCATAAAGTGCGATCAGTAATGTATAAATACATACACACAGTCTGCGTGGTGGGGTTTCTTTAAGGCTGGGAACACACCTAAGCGTTTCTGAATCGCGCGTTTTTTCAACTAAGAAACGCGCATTATACGCGCGATTCAGTGATTCACCCCTATTTCAGCATGGTCCATAGACGCGTTAAAACGCCCCAAAGAAGCTCATGCTGAAGCGACAGCGTTTGGCGTTTTTCAGAGCGTTCAAAAGCGCTGTAAAATGCTCAAATGTGAACCATGCCCATAGGGAAGCATGGCTTTTCACATGTTGTGTGTTTTACAGCGCGTTTGAATGCGCTGTAAAACGCTTAGGTGTGTACCTAGGGTAAAGGTGCCAGACAAAAACATGTGGCAAAAAAAGGATGAATTAGCCGACAAAAATATAAATTGAAATAAAATATAGAAATTGGGATTTTACTAGGATGGATTTACATAGGGCACTTTTCACCATTTTTGAGCACCAAACCACCACCGGGAAAACTTAATTGCTCACAAATGCAAAATGCAAAAAATATATAAAAAATAAAATACAACCTAAAATGGTTACTCTCAAACTAAGCTAAAAAAAAAAAAAACAACAGCTAATGGGTTTATTCTCGTTGCTTTAATTAATTCCCTTCCGGAGTGCTCAGCTTAGAGGGAACTGGATGTACGGTTACCATACTATTTTCTGATAATATGATAAGCATATTTTATCTGCCAATCAAGGGTAAGATACATTTTCCACAACAGACCAAAATCAAAAGGGAACCCCATAGGTGTGTAACGAGCCATAATGTTATAAATATGTCAGCATCAGAGGACGGACAGCCCATCTGATTATTATTCTATAAAACTATACTCACATCAATATTCATGGCTTTCGACACACTACATTAAACAAAGAAAGGTGTGTAATAGAGCGTGAAAAGGGCTAAACACAATTTATCTCTATCTAAAGAGAATTCAGACTCTTCCACCACAGTATACTCCTTTTTTATACTTCAGATTGGTCTGCACGTGCCAAAATATGCAAAGAGCCCCCATAAATATAGGTCAAAGATTACAGACATCATCTTATATACTAACAAACACGTTTTTAATAAATTTCCAATGGTGTCTCACAATTTTTTTTTCGTTTTTATGTGGTTTTAAAGCAAGGTAATAATAAAAGGATTTGACTTGAGCCACATGAAGGACATGCCTTCCAAATCAATCTCTGCGCGAATCGGAAGCTAACTGCTATGTATATGCAATGCTAAGCTGCTGAATATGCTGAACATCTTCTATGAAGATAAATCACCAATATCCTATGAAAGTTCCTTTCCTTCTCTGAGATACTCACTTAAATACAAGGTTCTGTTGCCTTTCCTTACTGAAAGTACATGATTAGAGTACATCTAAAACATAGCACAAGACAGCGGTGAAAAGGTCAAATAAACTAATGGGGTTGTCCGGGATTTTGATATTGATGTCCTATCCTTAGTATAGGTAATCAATGTCCGATCAGTGGGGGTCCGACTCCTAGCACTCCCACCAATCAGTTTTGAGAGGCCACAGCACTCCAGTGAGCACCAAGTCAAGTGAAGAAAGGGAAAATCCAGCACCCAAACATGGAGGAAATCAGGAAGTCCCATCCCGGATCCTCGGCCAGTTCAAGCCCAAAACAACAGCAGTAATTACAGCGACAGATCTAGTATTCACATCAAAAACTGCACATCATCGGAGCAGTCTTGACGCGTTTTGACCGCACAATGTTCTTAATCATAGACGGACAAACGTCAGAAAACTCTGCACTAATAAGGGGAGGTTCTACCAAAGAATTTTCAGCACGAGGCTGATTTACACAGGTGTGAGAATAATTTAATCCCCTAGTAGACGTCCGCTTAAAGCGCACCATATATAAAAACATTAAAATATTAACTGATCATGAACAATTATGAGGCATGTGGGATATAAAGATATATAAGAAGACAGTCAGATCGGTACACATCTCTTAATAATGTGTCAATAGAGACTTGATGATAATTAAGTCCTATGGGTATACATGAATTCAAGGTCAATATCTAAAATGCCTCTCGATCCAACAGGCGACGCTTCAAATCACTACCTCAAGAAGAGGGCTTAACCCTTTTAATACCAGAAATACAGAAGTGAATTGCCCCCATATAAATATTGCTACAGATAGGCACTTCTCATTTGGAACCACCCAGAGACATTTATGTCCGATAGAAATAAAAATGTTTATTATCGCACAATCCTTAAAAAACACCTTAACTTGGGATAAAATAAAATACAATATAGTATATTAATAAAAATTAATTGGCTTGTCACTTGTAAACAATATACTACTGTTTGTAGTATGTAACTGTCATATATCTATAATGCAGTATATAGCAGTATATATAACAGCCAAATAACCTTGTGGTTTATTCTAAACACATTAATAACAATTCCCCTGCTTTTCAGGGCAAATAGTCCACCTTTATAGATGTGCTATTTGCACAAATTGATATGTTGTATGTTCACTGATATGGAGTAATGTGTTTTTTTATGTCCACAATTCCTGTTGCTTTCTCCATTCACTTTTTAGGTTAGTAATAATATCTCTTTAATGGTATGTCCATATTATTGGTAGATATCATGTACTCACTGTTGGTGGTTAGCTGTTGACCGACGTGGCGTCCCACGTGGTGACAATCTTGCTCACCTCTACTTTCGCATCTCGTCACTGGGAGCTGGTGATGTCTATAACACAGTAGCGTTTTCTGGATTGAAACTCAAGTAGTATCGTAGCCCGATCCCGATTTCATAGGGTCACACCAATGTAGTTCGTGGAACGCTCCACACTTTTCTTTGCTTCTCCAGCATAAGTGGTATTTTTTCAACCGAATAGTAGGTTCATTTATGTGGGTCCTGGATTTTGTAAATGTGCTTGTCATAACCAGACGTGTCATAATCAGACAGTGCTGTGCTGCATGGTTGCCTTTGTTGTTGTGGTGCTTTTCTGGCTGGCTGGCGTAACTGCAGCCTGCTGGGATCGTGCCACGTGTCGCCATGCAGCGCGGCGCCTTTATCAGATTATGGACAGAGTAGGGACCCACTCTAGGAGACAACCGTGACAGGGTGAGTGGGCTTATTACCTTTTGATCAAAATGTACACTAATGTCTCCACTATTTGCATGCGGGGACTAGTACTATAGTAATGTAGCTGAAGAGCACATATCAAGGGTTAAGCGTTGTGGATGTGCGATCCAGTCTTGATGGCATTAGCGATCGCGCCCCCCCCCCCCCAATGTAAATACAGCGGTCTACTCGGTTAGCGATCAGCAGATTGAAATCTGCTAGATCATCATCCCGTGTAAAGGGACCTTTAGTCCTGCAAGATGTTCCAATTTTAATTCTTCATACAATATGAGCATATAACGTAGTTAAATGTCACAGATCTTTTTGAATTGGGGGCTATATTGTAACAGTAAACCAGGAATCTGGTTAGACTCTATATGATGCTTTTTCCGCGATCCAAATGTTTGTCGCAGTGACAGATCGTTAGTTTTGTTAACATCTCGAGTCACTCGAGTCGAGGACACGGCACAGTATATAAAGTATTGAAATATTTTAGCTTCTAGGATACCAATAGAAAGCATTTTTCAATGTTATAACATATATGGTGCACTGTAACATGTATCTCCATAACAAAGTATAAACTTGCCAATGTTTTAAAATGTCACCCTCAACTGTTCTGCGTGGAAAACGCAGTTCATTTATTAGTGGCCGTATCTGTGCAGCTCACGCTCGTGATCCCTCCCCTGTGCTGTCAGCTACAAAAATTAGACAATGAATCTTGTCCGTCCAGTATAATTAAACTATCCATGATAGCCTCTAATGCTATATTAATCACACAGTTGGAAAAATTAAACTCAATTGTCATTGGTTATTAAGTCAGAACATTTCTGAGAGAAAAAAAAGTTATTACAGCCAAAGAAAATGTGTAGGGACCGAAAAAGAACCGTATCTGGACCCGAAGCAGCAGGTATTTTTTAGATGTAGATACCTGCGTATGTTGATGTGCTAATGACTATTATTCAACTCGGTCACATAGATGTGTAGGTATCATTGCTTGTTAGGTGTTACCGTCCCCCTCAAAGTGATGTGTCCCTATACAGTCAGCACAGATTGGACAGTGGTAGGGCGTAACACCTGGTTTATATACATTCAGGTGGAATAACATAAAAGATTTTCCAGAATTGTAATTTAATGGAGAATAAAAGTACCGTATTTTTCACTCCATAAGACACACTTTTTTCCCTAAAGTGGGGGCAGGGGGGAATGGAAGAGCAGCAAATATTCATAATTGCTTACATTACTGAAGCGCTCATTAGTACACAATAGGACCAAGGAACAGTGAATATAGCGCTCCTCGTGCTGGTTTTACTCACCGCTCCCTAGTCTGTCGTACACACGTCTTGCTGTGTCCTGAGAAACGTCAGGTGACAGTGCGGTGCAGCACTGGCAGAAGACCAGGGAGCGGTGAGTGCAGGAAAAGCATGCTGGATCTCTAGATTGGCAGCGCCATCCAGAGACGTAAGTCTATTCATTTATTTTATGTTTGATGAGGACTGATGAGGTCTGATGAGGACTGATGAGGACTGATGAGGTCTGATGAGGACTGAGGGTTGGATTTGGGGGTCTGATCTCAGTTCTGATGAGGATTGTTGGTCTGATCTGATGTCTGCAAAGGATTTGGGGTCTGATGAAGATTCGGGGTCTGATTTTTTTTTCTTCTTATTGTCCACCAAGGTGTGTCTTATGGAGCGGACAATGCAGTATTTACTAAAATATACATGCCAGGAGAGGTGATATACCCTCTCCAACTGAACCATAATACAATCACCCTGCCAATGCTGCTAGCCATTCCGCAGGAAGGAAGAATAGCACTGCCAGTGCTACTAATTCCGACAGGTTAGTACTTTTCCTCCATAGCGAACGGCAACCCAGAGGAATGGCGACACTCTTCAATATCCATACAAGGACAGGTAAAAAACCACAAATGTTGCACCAAACATACATTATTTTTGCTGACCTAGAAATCTTACAAGCAAAAGGCTTCATTCACATGGTGGATTTTGTGCAGCGAAAACGGTGTGGAAACTGCCTCCCTTTGTCGCTAATGGGAGACCAACGAATAGTGAAAAAAGGGTCAGGAATGAGCATTTTCGGAGCAGCTACTATATTAAAACATGAATAAATATGTATACATGACTAACATTTTCACAAGGTATGGAAATTAAACTGGGTTGTCTAGTGACACACATTACGGAGTTGTCCTTATAAGAAACCTTTAAGACGTTGACGCTAAAGCTTTTCTCAGAGCATGCCTTTGCCATAAATGTTTCATTTCAACAAATCCTGGCATGTGAATATATTTGCACATCTTTAGTCGGCTGTTTTCTATTTCCATTTGGTTTATAGTAAATCTTCCTGATTCTGAAAAACTGCCTGCAGCAGGAGCCGTCCCCCATGATTAAAGGGGTTTTCTGGAAATACAATATTAAAGAGCTATCCTCGGCAGGGACGTGCACACATAGGGCTCAAAGGGGGCTTGAGCCCCTGCCCCTTTCTGCCTCTGCCGCTTTAATGCCCTTTTTTATTTTTTTCCTGGGGTCGGCGGTGCTAGGCAGAACAAGCGGCTGCCTTTTTTTTTCCACTTGCGCAATTGCCGGGCGGTGGGCACCCGCCCAGCCTGCATGTGTCCAGCCGGGCCTGTGCAGCGCATCCCCGCAGCACTGTTCAGCGCTGCAGTCAAGTGCCTCAGTAGTAGTCACGTGGGGGCGCCGCGTGGGAGTCTGGAGCTGAGCTGACTTCAAGTTCAGAGACTGTGACTACGTGCAACTACTAGTGGTGCTCATCACCGGTGAGTGAACTTGTGTGGTGCTCAAGTGAGTGCCACGGTCAGTCTGTTACTGTGCCATCATGGAGGGGGTCGCCCGGTCGGGGGAGCAATGTACCATTGGGGAGGGGGGGGGGGGGGATTTAAGATGTGCTGCAGTGCCAGGCCCATAAATGTGTGGAGGAAACTACTGTGTGTGGGGCAAATTACTATGTGGGGGGCAGTGTGGGGACAAATTACTGTGTGGGGGCAGTGTGGGGACAAATTACTGTGTGGGGGCAGTGTGGGGACAAATTACTGTGTGGGGGCAGTGTGGGGACAAATTACTGTGTGGGGGCAGTGTGGGGACAAATTACTGTGTGGGGGCAGTGTGGGGACAAATTACTGTGTGGGGGCAGTGTGGGGACAAATTACTGTGTGGGGCAGTGTGGGGACAAATTACTGTGTGGGGCAGTGTGGGGACAAATTACTGTGTGGGGGCAGTGTGGGGACAAATTACTGTGTGGGGGCAGTGTGGGGACAAATTACTGTGTGGGGGCAGTGTGGGGACAAATTACTATGTGGGGGCAGTGTGGGGACAAATTACTATGTGGGGGCAGTGTGGGGACAAATTACTATGTGGGGGCAGTGTGGGGACAAATTACTATGTGGGGGCAGTGTGGGGACAAATTACTATGTGGGGGCAGTGTGGGGACAAATTACTATGTGGGGGCAGTGTGGGGACAAATTACTATGTGGGGGCAGTGTAGGGACAAATTACTATGTGGGGGCAGTGTGGGGACAAATTACTATGTGGGGGCAGTGTGGGGACAAGTTACTATGTGGGGGCAGTGTGGGGACAAATTACTATGTGGGGGCAGTGTGGGGACAAATTACTATGTGGGGGCAGTGTGGGGACAAATTACTATGTGGGGGCAGTGTGGGGACAAATTACTATGTGGGGCAGTGTGGGGACAAATTACTGTGTGGGGGAAATTACTGTGTGGGGGAAATTACTATGTGGGGCCAGTGTGGGGACAAATTACTATGTGGGGGCAGTGTGGGGACAAATTACTATGTGGGGCAGTGTGGGGACAAATTACTATGTGGGGGCAGTGTGGGGACAAATTACTATGTGGGGCAGTGTGGGGGCAAATTACTATGTGGGGCAGTGTGGGGACAAATTACTATGTGGGGCAGTGTGGGGGCAAATTACTATGTGGGGCAGTGTGGGGGCAATTACTGTGTTGGGGAAAATTACTATGGGGTGATTACTATGTGGGGCAGTGTGGGGGAAATTACTATATGGGGACATTGCTATAAGGGAGGCACTGTAGGGGCAATTCTATTATTTTTGGGGACACTATACAGGGAATATTACCTGGAGCACAATATAGGGTATTACTATTATTGGGGGCACTCTAGGGGACATTATAGCTGCTGTGGACACTATAGGAACATTTGGGGTAATTTATCAAACCAGTGTAAAGTAGAACTGGCTTAGTCGCCCATAGCAGCCGATCAGATTCCACCTTTCATTTTTGACAGCTCTTTTGGAAATCCACTTCTCTTTTACACCACTTTGATAAATGACCCCAAGTATGTCTACTGGGAGCACTACTGTTTCAGCAGTATAGTACCTAAGACATTGGGGAGCACTATAGACACAGTATTAGGGGTGTCAGCAGGATGACACTGTGGGGACACCAGGATGGGAAGGGTGATGGAAACATTGAGAAATCTAACGTGTCTGTATTACAAACTCTGTAGAGACGAGATGCGGCTGAAAGAATTTGTCATGTCGGTCTAACGGAGGAGAAGAGGAAAGAGAAGGTCTATATGACAGGAGATGTCACTGGATATAAGAGGTAAGCGGTCCATCCCGCCGGCGGCAGCGCAATTTATTTACCGATACAATTGATTCAACAGTCTGCCTGCTCACCAGTGCAGGGTTAGGGTGACAGGGTCCTTTAAGGCTAGCGCAGGGGCTGCCTGGGTAGCGGACGTGCGTGACGCACGTCTGCTACGTCATGTGACAAGTGCCCGTTTTTTTTTATTTAAGCCCCTGCCCTTCAAAATGTCTGTGCACGTCCCTGATTCTCGGGATAAGTCATCAATATCAGCTGTCTGAAAAGGCCATGGTGCTCTGGTGAGAGCTGTGGCCTCTTCCGAGGCCAGTGATGTCACGTTCATCAGACACATGGCCTGTGTGCAGCTCAGTCTCATTCAAGTGAATGGGCCTGGGCTGCTATACAACGTAAGGCACTGTGCTTGGTAAACTAGCGGGAGGCCGAAGTGCTCACTGGAGTGCCACAGCCTCATCAGTGGTGGTGTCGGGAGTCAGACAGCCACAGGTCGGATATAAATGACTTACCCTGAGGACAAGTCACGAATATTGTGCTTCTGGAAAACCCCTTTAACCTCAAGCCCTCTGCCTTTTACTAGCCAACAGAAGAGATCAGAAGACATTCTCACCACCTCAGAGTCCAGTTTCCACACGCTTCACAGCATTCCAGCAGATTCAAGAGTGGATAGGTGATTTTTACCCATTCACTTCAGAACTCCGCCACCCTGCTATGAGTGTGCACGGTCCTCCGATTCACGGATGAAGTTTGGTTTCTCATATATGCAGCTAATTTATGATAATTCCTACATTCAACCAGGACAGATCTAGCAGATCAGATATTTCCCCAGCCCACTAGTGACAGATGGCAGACTACTACCAGTTTTTGCCTATGGAGACTGCATGCACTTGTGGTGGACGTGGCTGACAGATCATTAGTAGGGTGTCCAGATCCTTCTAGACAAATAATCTATGTACCTAGGCATGAACTGTAGAAGACAGCAAGTAAATATCCTCCGGGGGGGTGGCAGAAGATGCAAAGATGATACAACTGAATGGAACGGATGGCAGAAAACGTAAAACTGACAACAGTAAATGGAGAGTATGGCAGAATATGCAAAAATGACAAATATAAATGGAAATGGCAGAAAATGCAAAATAACAAAAATAATTGGAAATCGTGGCAAAATATGCAAAAATGACAAAAATAAATGGAAGTGATGGCAGAGTATCCAAGGATACAGACTGACGAACACTGTTAAAAATCCCAGAAAACTAACAATCAGTAAATGACTAATCTATTTAGAAGACTGTAAAATATACACTAACGTAAAGGAGAAAGTCATAGATCCTTTATTACTGGTTTTGGCTGTCCACGCCGACATAACTGGTTGTCTTCTTAAAGAGGTGGTCCTCTTTCCATTTGTCTTCCATATGCAGTAATGACGTACAATAGTCTCTCCACACTACAGAAACATACCGGCAGCATGCATATAGGTGCGCAGTGCTACAGGATACATAAAGGAGTTAAACAAATCAATTAAGAAGGCATGGGCGCACATTCACACACGGACCCCCCTAAATGATAAGTGCTAAATAACTGACGATGAGCCTGGAATGAACTTGCAGTAACCTCCATGTAGGTTCTGATTGCTTTTCAATAATGCAGCTCCATTAAGCAAGAGGGCATTACAATCCTTTAAAGCATGGAAAACTGAAGTAGCTCTTCAATTCTCGTTGCTGCTGTCTTATAAGAACCAGGAGCTTTATTTCCCTTTGTGACCATGATCTTGAACCCGTTTTCACTAATAAGGCTTCTTTGGCACATACATACTAGCAGTTGGCACAACAACTTCTCTGTATTCTTCCTGCCATTTGGTGAAGCTTTCAGAAGAAGCCATTTGGGAATGAATTCTCGCACAGATGCAAAGTTGCTCTGTTACTCAGTTGAGGCTGCAGGACATTACTAATCTGGATAAATGAAAGTTTAACATGGGAGAAAACAGTAAATGTGTTATTGGTAGACTGTACACTACTGATCTTCTGGTGTGATGACACTTCCTGTCTCCTCCCTGACATGACGGTTTTACAAAATAAATATATTCTCCATAATATAACAATTCTGGAGCATCTTTTCCTAGAATTCTATTCTGGGCAGTCCCTCAATTATTTTTCCTAGAAATGCAAGAATAAATTGACAATGGGGTTACCTGGTTGAGGGTGTATTCCTACACACATTGACACGGTCCAATGCTGCCAGTGTAGAGACACAGCACTTTGACAAAGAGAAAGGTGAAGCCGGGTTGTGAATTTATGAGATAATATGAGAGGACATGATAGAGTGTTCTAAGAAAAGATGGTCCCGAATTTTTATTAAAAAGGGTTCTCCAATCTTATAATGACATTTTCTATCTGCCCAAAGTACCCCCAAACATTGCATATTTTTGCCCCATATGCCTGTTTTTCCACAAACTTTCCTTCTCCTGTTTTGGGCATCACTGCATCCTGGCAGGATGCTTACATGCAGAACTTCCTGTTTACAACGTCTTCCTGCTGGGTTTTCTAACCTAAGTTATCATGCATTTGGTATGTAAATTTTTCAGGGCCTGCTCCGCCTGCCACATTAATTTCTCTACAGTAGCCACTCCTACTACGACTCCCCTCTCCCTGTTAGCTAGGCGGAGCAAGCCCAATCAAACATTACAGATCAAAGCAGGCTGAGTTTGGTTAGAAAACCCAGCAGGAAGCTGATGAAAACAGGAAGTTCTGCATGTAAGCATCCTGCCAGAATGCAGTGATGCCGATGTGAGGAAGGAAAGTGCTGACATTAAAAGCAGGTATATGGGGCAAAAATATGCAGTGTTTGTGGTACCCTGGGCAGGTAAAAAAAGGATGAAACAGGAGAATCCATGCTTTTACTTTTACTAGGATCACCTCTTATCCAATCCAATGCTGAGCCACGCCTCCTGCACTGATCACAAGATGGTGACGTCACCCCAGGTCCTTAGGGTTGTCTAAGGTTCGGGTTCGATGAAGCAGCCCCTTATGGATTCCAAATGCCGTTATGGTCCGCGGTACGGAATCCATAACGGGATGCTACGATAACCCGAACCCGAACTTTGGACGCCGAACTAAAAATAGAAGTTCGCTCATCTCTAGTTGCAGTGGTCACATGAAAACGGCAGAGAATAAAGAGGTGAGCAAATATAAATGATATAAAAATAATGAACTGACACCCAGGCATCCTCATAGTTCTTTCACGACCCAGAAGCTGAACAAGCTACATAAGATTTGAAGAAATCCACGCATGTTATTGCGGTTTATCACTCCTCCAACTGTGCCTATCCATGTACTTCTGTCTCACTGAAGAGAGTGCGCCAGTGCGTGTTCTTTTTAATAATTTAACAGAAAGGACAACTTCTCCTTTGCTATTATGGGAGATGTCACCTTGTACCACTCAGGTGAAAGTTGCCTCAGCATCCTTAGCTCCGAAGGCACAACAAATAAGACATCCTGTAATACTCCCAGACAGATATCACAACACCTATTAACTTATCACACAATTTCAGGTCAGGCACGTCTTGAAAGAAATATTTGGGGCTTAACTCCTTGAAGACTAAAAGATCACTAATGCATCACGTTGTTTTTATTTAGTGTTTATCTTGTAGTGAAGGGGTTAACCTAATTTATTTGCGCAAACCACATGCTACAGCTTGTTTAATTTGTTTCAAAGCCGATCCACATCAAAAATGGCTATGAAACCTACTCGTTTTGTTCCCTTGGTTCTGATGTCGTTTGTTGATTTCAGTGGAAGCAAACAGATGATGGATGTGTCTTTGACTTCACCAAAGTGCGCTAACACATAGTTCTGGAAGAAGATGGGGCTTTTCATCATTCTTATTTGAAAGCGTCAAACACATTTGTGCATTTGAAGAAACTATTGGGACACAAAGCAGTCATTCTAATAGAACGTTCCTTGACGGCTAACTAAACGACACGTTGAGCTAATGAGAATGTCACCGAATCTTTGCTTTCTTATAAGCATGCCATTTCTGTTAAATTACATTACGACGTTCATGGGGTATCCAGCCCTTCTGATTGAAGATAAACAGTTGGGTTCAGATCCAGATGTGTTTGTATAGGTTATCAATATCATATCAGAGGGGGTCCATCCCCCAGCACCAACACCAATCAGAACTTTCTGGCAGCTGACGGCAGCAGAAACTAAGCAGTGCACAAAGCCTTCTGCTTCATCTAATGGGTAGTGGCCATGCTGGCGTTCCCATTAAAAGTGTGCGGGAGCTGAGCCGCAGTATGCCGGCATAGAAAACAGCTGATCGTCGGAGTGTGCGGTGTCAGAACCCGCTGATTTGATATTGATGACCTCTATAGAGAATAGGTCATCAATATCTAAAATCCGAAGTACCTATTCAAAGTTGAAAGTCTACACTTCAATCACATCTTGGTGGCTTCACTCTGATAGTATACGGAGGGGGCCTACGCATTTTGATCACTTAGGAATCTGAGTATATTGCATATCCTCATGCTATGAAACCCACTCAAAAGAGGTCACTGTGACATGTTGAGTGGGCCTATGCATTTTGATCAAAATGTATACAAAGTGCTTCATGTTTATAAATTATGCTTACCAGCAACAGATCAGTGCATGGCATAATGATCCATGGCTTTTCTCTACAGTTGTTTGCATGCTATACAATTATATCCATAAGTGCCACAGGACTTGATAGTGTAATAACTATTTTACACCATGATTTATGCAGGTCAGATAGTTACTAGATGCATAAGGTATGATTATCGTGATCATTTAAACGAGCACTCCTTCAAAAAAAAGGATAGGTCATAAAGAATAATGTCTTGTGTATGGCTTGGTATAAAGGTTTTAGATGATGTGCCATTTATGGATTGTCTGTCATTTTGATTCCTTCTTCCTCCCTTAAATGGGGTTGTCCCACAAAAAATATTTTACAGTTTTCAAACCAGCTCCTGGATCTGAATACTTTTGTAATTGCGTGTAATTAAAAATTTTGCACAGCCACTAATTTATTCAATAAAATGCATCTATATAGCGCCACCTGCTGTTAGTTTTTTCTTATTTCTTTGACTTGCTCAATGAGAAGGCCGCAAATGCTCAGTTTCATCCTTCATCTGCCTCCTGAGCTGTGATAGGAAGAGCTGAGACACGCCCCCTTAGCTGCAGCAGAAAAGACACTCCCCTTGAGCTGTGATAGGGAGAGCATGGACACGCCCACTGAGCTGCAGCAGAAAAGACACTCCCCTTGAGCTGCCAGCTTGATGAAAATCTAGCAGATCAATGAATGGGGAGATCCCTGGATCCATGTGATGTACAGGTACAGTGACAAAGACTTCTGTCCTATAACAGACTGCAGAGTCTCAGTGTATGCCTATGTGACACAGCTTCAGTCTGTGTCACCTGCCTCCTGCTTGTGATACATTTTTTCTGTCAGCTATTAGAAAGCAGGAGGCTGGGGAGAACTGTATGAATCCATATACACTAAAGAGTGTGCACGCAGAAACCGCACACACAAATAGTATATATAATGAATTAGAGGAACAACTCTGTAGCTAATACTTGTTTAGACTCACCTATAATAAAGCAGAGATTATATCTACAGCAGCACTCTATGTATGTGAGGACATACAGGGGAACAAGAAGGGCAGGGTGTGTCAATCAGGAGAGGTGACAGAGCTGGGAGGAGGAATTTGATAGCTGATGTTGTCAGGAACCAGCAGGTGTAAAACCTGGTGTTGCCACGTGACCAACCTCCTCTAAGGGCGTTGTCTAAGTTAACTCTTCATTCTCCACAGTACCCCTGATGGTGGGGATTGACTTCCCCGAGGGGAACACCAGGTCGTAACTTCCTGAGTAGTCAACACGGACCAGGGGCTACCAGTGCAAGGTACCAGAGGAACAGTGGAAGTCAGCAGGCCGAATCATCACCGGGAGTGAAAGTGCAGGACTGAGGGATGAGGTGGATGCGTAGTCAAACATGCAATGGGTCAGTGATGGGACACGAGAGTTGAGCTAGAGCAGGTAAGGATCAAACAGGTAGCAAAGTCCAGAAACACAAGCACAGGTCAGATATACAGGAACACCAGCACAGACAACAACAACCTTTGCAGAACACAAGGACCTTTGATGCTCAGACATCTGGGAAGGGGGCTGGGCCACTTATATAAATGTAGGAGGGCTGGGTTTGTTCAGCATGGTCACATGTGCTAAAGCCATAAATCACAAGAAGTGACACACACTGGCCTTTAAAGGGGTTATCCAAGACTTATAATGCCCCCCAAAATGCCAGGGCCCCTCACACAGATAGTACTTACGTCGCTCCCCGATACCCATGCTGCTTCTGATGCCGGCACAGCCGCTGCAGCATCACCCTGTTGCGGGGATAAATACATCCTGCAACAAAGGGGGAGGGTTAGCCAATAGAGGGCCGTGACGGTAACGAGCCTCCCTAGCATCGCGGGTGATGCTATTGAGGCTTGTTCCCATCGCAGCCTGTTATTGGCTGCCCCCTGAAGATGCAGTGGTGGCCGTGCCGGCATCAAAAGCAACCCAGGTAAGTGCTATCTGTGTGATGGGGTATATGAGGGGGCATTATAGGTCTTGGATAATCCATTTAGGGAAATGCTATAGGGAAAAGGCTGGAAAACATGCTGTGCCCAGGACTGGAAGGAAATTGTGGAGCAGATTCCAGGAAGGACGATGCCTGCAAGGACAGAGCCCAGGACTGAGGCGGTGAATGAAGAAACACCAGCAGCTGATCACCGCTGAACACTGAGCCAACGACTGCGATGGTAAGTAGAGGAACATCTGCACATAGCAATCACTATTACAGATGTAATCCTGTTTACAGGAAGTCAGCTCCACAGTAGAGACTGTCTACACAAGAAAGCAAAGTCTGTGATAAAAGAAATTACACTGCTAAAATATTTATTGCCCTGATTCTGCGGTTTACAGAAACACCCTACATGTGGTTGTAAACTGCTGTATGGCCACAAGGCAGGGTGCAGAAAGAAAGGAATGCCATATGGTTTTTGAAAGGCAGATTTAGCTGAATTGGATTTTAGATACCATGTCCTATTTAAAGTCTCCCTGATGCACCCCTACAGTAGAAACTCAAAAAAGTGACCACATTTTGGAAACTACAGGATAAGGTGCTAGGCTGGAAGGAAATTGTGGAGCAGATTCCAGGAAGGACGATGCCTGCAAGGTCAGAGCCCAGGACTGAGGCGGTAAATGGAGAAACATCAGCAGCTGATCACCGCCGAACACGGAGCCCAGCACCGCAATGGTAAGTAGAGGAACATCTACACATAGCAATCACTGTTACAGATGTAATTCTGTTGTTTACAGGAAGTCAGCTCCACAGTAGAGACTGTCTACACAGGAAAGCAAAGTCTGTGATAAAAGAAATGACACTGCTAAGAATAGAGTTAGCATTATATGTCCAAAAAAATAAATATTTGCCAGTAGGATTGTAGCAAATGAATCTGTTAATAACACAATTTTACGGCATCTATATTATGGAAAAAAAAAATAAAATAGAAAACTGCATTAAAGTGCATAGAAAGGTAACCACCAGATTATAAAACAAGCTCCTTTGCTCTATCTTTGTCACCAACAAAAACTAGACAAGAGCCACTGTCAATTCTCCTAAAACACTTCAGAAGGTCTAATTACACACTCTGCTTTCTTCAATACAATTGATTAAGCAGCCAATACCGTGCGGGATTTAATTAACGAAAGCTTTCTTTTGTGTTAAAAACTAATCCATTGTTTCAAACAAAAAAAAACTGAAATAGATAAAATACTAAAGATGCTCATTTTCCAGCTCAGCCAATGATTCTGAATGTTTTTGTCTGTAACAAAAGTACATAAAGATCACCTTTACTTTTTAAATTGAAGGGAAAAAGACTGAGAATAACTAGTAAACCAACACACTAGGAGATAGGACGACTTAAATGTTACACTACAAACCAGTTACATAACTCACAGAAAAAAGATGCACCACATGGATAAGCAACTGACAACACTGGCTAATCCCTCACTCTGGTGTTAAAAGCTGAGAGATTCGCCAATATTTCCAATCAGGAACATATCGGAGCCCCTTTAGGCACCACTACACGGTATCTCAGCATGACATGGGGTCCTACCACTAGACTACCTATGGTGTGTGAACAAGGTCTGAACAGGTATTAAGTAGCCTACAGCCCCATCCCACTCACCTGCACTGCAGGACCAACAATGCAATGGGGAACACATGGGGCCGCAAGCTACACCTACAACAGACCATGTGACACCGGCTTCCAGGTGCAACAGAATGTTTACAAGCCATATGCAATGGCACATTCAATACATATAAAACAAGAATCACAAAAATAAACGTGGCCTCAAATGGGTGGGACTGCTCCAGACCCCAAACACTGTGGCGTGTTTCTAACTGGGGGCAGTTCTTCCGCATGTGGTTCGCAGCGAACGGCTATCCCCAGCAAAAATTGCATACAATGGAGGATGCCGGCGCGAACCACAAGCACCACACAAGCATCCTACACAAAATAAAACATGTGCGGATGAAAATATATAAACACATAACTCACAGAAAAAAGATGCACCACATGGATAAGCAACTGACAACACTGGCTAATCCTCACTCTGGTGTTAAAAGCTGAGAGATTCGCCAATATTTCCAATCAGGAACATATCGGAGCCCCTTTAGGCACCACTACACGGTATCTCAGCATGACATGGGGTCCTACCACTAGACTACCTATGGTGTGTGAACAAGGTCTGAACAGGTATTAAGTAGCCTACAGCCCCATCCCACTCACCTGCACTGCAGGACCAACAATGCAATGGGGAACACATGGGGCCGCAAGCTACACCTACAACAGACCATGTGACACCGGCTTCCAGGTGCAACAGAATGTTTACAAGCCATATGCAATGGCACATTCAATACATATAAAACAAGAATCACAAAAATAAACGTGGCCTAAATGGGTGGGACTGCTCCAGACCCCAAACACTGTGGCGTGTTTCTAACTGGGGGCAGTTCTTCCGCATGTGGTTCGCAGCGAACGGCTATCCCCAGCAAAAATTGCATACAATGGAGGATGCCGGCGCGAACCACAAGCACCACACAAACATCCTACACAAAATAAAACATGTGCGGATGAAAATATATAAACACATAACTCACAGAAAAAAGATGCACCACATGGATAAGCAACTGACAACACTGGCTAATCCCTCACTCTGGTGTTAAAAGCTGAGAGATTCGCCAATATTTCCAATCAGGAACATATCGGAGCCCCTTTAGGCACCACTACACGGTATCTCAGCATGACATGGGGTCCTACCACTAGACTACCTATGGTGTGTGAACAAGGTCTGAACAGGTATTAAGTAGCCTACAGCCCCATCCCACTCACCTGCACTGCAGGACCAACAATGCAATGGGGGAACACATGAGGCCGCAAGCTACACCTACAACAGACCATGTGACACCGGCTTCCAGGTGCAACAGAATGTTTACAAGCCATATGCAATGGCACATTCAATACATATAAAACAAGAATCACAAAATAAACGTGGCCTAAATGGGTGGGACTGCTCCAGACCCCAAACACTGTGGCGTGTTTCTAACTGGGGGCAGTTCTTCCGCATGTGGTTCGCAGCGAACGGCTATCCCCAGCAAAAATTGCATACAATGGAGGATGCCGCGCGAACCACAAGCACCACACAAACATCCTACACAAAATAAAACATGTGCGGATGAAAATATATAAACACATAACTCACAGAAAAAAAGATGCACCACATGGATAAGCAACTGACAACACTGGCTAATCCTCACTCTGGTGTTAAAAGCTGAGAGATTCGCCAATATTTCCAATCAGGAACATATCGGAGCCCCTTTAGGCACCACTACACGGTATCTCAGCATGACATGGGGTCCTACCACTAGACTACCTATGGTGTGTGAACAAGGTCTGAACAGGTATTAGTAGCCTACAGCCCCATCCCACTCACCTGCACTGCAGGACCAACAATGCAATGGGGAACACATGAGGCCGCAAGCTACACCTACAACAGACCATGTGACACCGGCTTCCAGGTGCAACAGAATGTTTACAAGCCATATGCAATGGCACATTCAATACATATAAAACAAGAATCACAAAAATAAACGTGGCCTAAATGGGTGGGACTGCTCCAGACCCCAAACACTGTGGCGTGTTTCTAACTGGGGGCAGTTCTTCCGCATGTGGTTCGCAGCGAACGGCTATCCCCAGCAAAAATTGCATACAATGGAGGATGCCGGCGCGAACCACAAGCACCACACAAACATCCTACACAAAATAAAACATGTGCGGATGAAAATATATAAACACATAACTCACAGAAAAAGATGCACCACATGGATAAGCAACTGACAACACTGGCTAATCCCTCACTCTGGTGTTAAAAGCTGAGAGATTCGCCAATATTTCCAATCAGGAACATATCGGAGCCCCTTTAGGCACCACTACACGGTATCTCAGCATGACATGGGGTCCTACCACTAGACTACCTATGGTGTGTGAACAAGGTCTGAACAGGTATTAGTAGCCTACAGCCCCATCCCACTCACCTGCACTGCAGGACCAACAATGCAATGGGGAACACATGAGGCCGCAAGCTACACCTACAACAGACCATGTGACACCGGCTTCCAGGTGCAACAGAATGTTTACAAGCCATATGCAATGGCACATTCAATACATATAAAACAAGAATCACAAAAATAAACGTGGCCTAAATGGGTGGGACTGCTCCAGACCCCAAACACTGTGGCGTGTTTCTAACTGGGGGCAGTTCTTCCGCATGTGGTTCGCAGCGAACGGCTATCCCCAGCAAAAATTGCATACAATGGAGGATGCCGGCGCAACCACAAGCACCACACAAACATCCTACACAAAATAAAACATGTGCGGATGAAAATATATAAACACATAACTCACAGAAAAAAAGATGCACCACATGGATAAGCAACTGACAACACTGGCTAATCCCTCACTCTGGTGTTAAAAGCTGAGAGATTCGCCAATATTTCCAATCAGGAACATATCGGAGCTCCCTTTAGGCACCACTACACGGTATCTCAGCATGACATGGGGTCCTACCACTAGACTACCTATGGTGTGTGAACAAGGTCTGAACAGGTATTAAGTAGCCTACAGCCCCATCCCACTCACCTGCACTGCAGGACCAACAATGCAATGGGGAACACATGGGGCCGCAAGCTACACCTACAACAGACCATGTGACACCGGCTTCCAGGTGCAACAGAATGTTTACAAGCCATATGCAATGGCACATTCAATACATATAAAACAAGAATCACAAAAATAAACGTGGCCTAAATGGGTGGGACTGCTCCAGACCCCAAACACTGTGGCGTGTTTCTAACTGGGGGCAGTTCTTCCGCATGTGGTTCGCAGCGAACGGCTATCCCCAGCAAAAATTGCATACAATGGAGGATGCCGGCGCGAACCACAAGCACCACACAAACATCCTACACAAAATAAAACATGTGCGGATGAAAATATATAAACACATAACTCACAGAAAAAAGATGCACCACATGGATAAGCAACTGACAACACTGGCTAATCCCTCACTCTGGTGTTAAAAGCTGAGAGATTCGCCAATATTTCCAATCAGGAACATATCGGAGCCCCTTTAGGCACCACTACACGGTATCTCAGCATGACATGGGGTCCTACCACTAGACTACCTATGGTGTGTGAACAAGGTCTGAACAGGTATTAAGTAGCCTACAGCCCCATCCCAAACCAGTTACACAAGACCCTGAGACAGGAGAAACACCAGCAAAATGAGTGGCTATTAGAAAGTTATTAAACAAGAACCTGAATCTTCCTTATTTGAAGACAACTGGAGGAGGACAGGGAAAAATGCACCACAGCTATCTATGAATTAAAAGGCTTATGTCCCAACATTCAAATTACTATTTTACTTCACTTCTGCCATTGCAGTTAACCTATGCTTACACAATCAATCAATGTCTCAATCACAAGCACACAACAGAATAAGCACACACAACCTACGCCATACTGTGCAAGATCCCCAATAAATGTTGGCCATAATGGTGTTATTAAATGCTTGATGACACTCAAACAACGATTCATGGTCTCAAGAAATTGGGTAGCTTTGCTGGTTAAACGCCCCTTTACACTACTGTACTAAGCAGAAGATTGTCGGGAAGGGAGCGTTCCTTCATAACAATTGGCTGCTCATCAGTGAAGGAGACCACTGCATTTACATGTAGCAATCTCCTCCACCTTAAGGGCAGGAGACATAAATGCTATCGCTCTTCCCCATACAGAATCATTGTTTGGCGGCAGCAGAGTGCTGTTTAGACACCACAATCTGCTGCCAGCAAACAATGATTTAGGCGACAGTATGAAAGATCGAATTACTCGATGAATAAGCGTTTCGCTAGTTCATCGGGTAATTACCGGGACCATAACACCGAATACTTGTTGGGGATGATCTGCCCAATGTTCGGGAAGTGTAAAGGGGCCTTAAGTGTGGCTTGAATTTTGAATAAAATCACCAACAGTGTCACCTGCAAAAAAAAAAAAACCTTCACCATCACATCTTCTCTTGAATGCTTCAAAGTAGAAACCATCTGCTCACAATTTTCAGTTTCTATGGCTGGTAACTAATGAACTTATACTCTGCTGTAGAGGTAACTCTTTGTCTATCTGGTTCAAAGTTCTGGAAATTTTCTGGACAGACCTTCATGTCTTAAAGCTGGGATGCCCAACCTGCGGCCCTCCAGCTGTTGCAAAACTAAAACTCCCACAATGCCCTAGTTGTGGGCTGTCCAGACATGCTGGGAGTTGTAGTACTGCAACAGCTGGAGGGCCGAAGGTTGGGCATTCCTGTCTTAAAGTAATGATGGACTTTCATTTCTCTTTACTTAGTTGAGTGGTTCTTGGCCATATGTAGCTTAGAACAGTAGAAGAATCCAGTTAAACACTGTACAGACTTGTGTCCCAATCCTATCTCTGCACAACACAATTGAGGGTTTTAGACACATTATGAACGCAAGAAATGCTGCAAATAAAAGGATATGTACACCATAAGAGGCAATTTTTGTTTATTACTGCATTGTACTCATTAAGGGTTAAAAAAATTGTTTCAATTGGTCTTTATTTAAAAAGATGGAGTCCTTTTCTCTCTACAGAGCTGAGATGCTCTACCAGCAGGATCTTAATTTTCTCTCTGCTCCTTCAGGCAGCTAATCTGACGGCTCCTTACCCCTGCTCTCTGACCTTATAAACATTTATCAAAGCTCATTCATTATCTTACTTATAAGAATGTGGTTTAAATAAGTGTTTATCACCTCTTAGTAATTTAGAGATAAGGTTTATTAGATGACTAGCACAAAGTGAACGGGAAAGTACCCTCCACACAGCTAGAAAAACAGTTAACCCTTTGTGATAGAATGACTCAATATTTTTAATATAAACTAACTGAGAAAAAAAAAATTTTAGGCCAAATTGAGTAAAATGGATGCAATCATAAAAAAATTGCCCCCGATGGCATTACGTTCTAACAAAGCATACTTATTGATAGTCTACCTCATGAAGATGATTGAGAGAATGCCAAGATTATGCAAAGCTGTCATCAAAGCAAAAGGGGTCTACTATGAATAATCTAAAATATAAAACATATCCCGATTTAACACTTGTCTGTTTACTAATTCATTCTGTTTGCCCCTTCATTGTTTTAGGTCTTCAATATGAATCTACAATGCAGAAAATAAAAAGTAAAAAAAAAAAACTTTTGACTGCTACTCTATTTTCTCAAAAATAGCTTCTGTAACAATTACAATGATCCAGTGCTTAATTATACCAACATGTAAGCCTTTACCCATGCTTTATGAAGAAGCAGCAAAAGAAAGGAAATAGAGATACTCAAGCATGCAGGCACAAATGAAATAGTAATGTAATAAAGTCATGTCATTACAAATCTCATTGGGGAGGACAAATTGAGTCTGAAAATAAAATATGGTTGACAACCAGGTGGAAGTAACAACAGGTAGCCACTCAGGTAGAGAACAGCACAGAGTATTAAATGTCAAATACAATCGGACAAAACAGCACTACTCAAGGATCTATAGTAGTGATAGGTTTTATATTTCATAGGTACATACATCTAACCTTTTATAAAGGTTTTCTGTTTATTTTAAGTTATCTCCCATCCACAGGATAGGGTATAAAGTTGGTGGGAGTCCTATCACTAGGGGCCCCCACAATCATGAGAATAGGGGTTCTGTACCTAACAGGGTCCCCCTGAACCAACAGAACAGTAGGTTAAGCATGCAAACGGCCGCTTCATTCTTCTTTTTAGGAATCCCAGAAATAGGCAAGTACAGCTATGAGCAAAGATCTAATAGTTATCCCCATGGTTGAAAATGCTACAGGTTTATCAGTGGTTGCAAGCCACATTTCTGCCACATGGACAAGGTGATGACAGTATGGTTTGGAAGCCACAGGTAACTTGCAGTCTCATTAAAGGGGTTTTTCACCTTTTCCTTACTGATGATTCACACTTTGGATAGGTCGTCAGCATTTGATTGGCAGGGGTCTGACACCTGGGACCCTGGCCGATCAGCCGTTTCAGACCCATTGCAGGTCCAGGGTTTTGGACCCACGCTGATCAGATGCTGATGACCTAGCCAAAGAATAGAACATCAGCAAGAAAAAGGCAGTGAACGCCTTTAAAAATGAAATGCCCAGGCTTCAGCAGCATATTCCAGATTTCCTGACACTGTCCAATAGAGAAACATATCTGCTTCAACGGAAGAAGTGAAACATCACTGATGCCTAAATGGCTGGCAGCTAAATTACAGTTAGTGGAGTAGAGAGTAGTGTAGGGCCAGAGAGAAAATAGTTGTGCCCTTACAAGTGCAAATAGTCTAGTTTTGGGTACTATTTTCACCTCAATAGACCAGAGGGTATGGCTTATTGGGAAAGGTACAAAACACGACACTGTGAACCAAAACTGAAGCACGATTTTGCCGCAAACTAAACCAACCATATGTTGTGTAACGTTAGACAAAAATATACAAAGATGTGCCAGACTAATTTTCGCTGACTAAATATTAGGCATTATTAGTAAAAATGTTCCCAATGTGATTGAGCTGACTTGCAGAAGGAGACCTCGACTAAGGCTTCATGCACATGGTCATGTCCATATTTCGGTTTGCAAACAACAGATCTACAAAATAAGGATACCTTTCATGTGCATTCTGTACTTCCAGCAATAATTCAGAGTTACCGATAAATCTTCTACCAGCAAGGCCAATGACAATAGGGTGAATATTCAAGAAAAAACACAGCAAAATAAACCCCACCTAAAACATAACCTTTATTTAAACAGCCATAAGAAACAAATACAATTGGAAAAAGACCCAATGGTAGGCAATCTACTTTGATACCTAATTGTCACTGCAATCCTGATAAGGACGATCCCACTGTCTTCAAAGCTGGCCCTCAATAGCCCTATACTAACCATTGGATCCAAAGCACACGTGGGATCAGATATGTCAGACTGGAGATATGTTATTTCTGCACCCCAATTTACAGATATTTTAGAGTAAGTGTGTCAAAACAATACTCACGGTTCTGCCACCAGATAGTAGCTTGATAAGTACAAAAATTACATATTTTATTGGGCTCTGGATAAAAAATATACAGAGCCCAACGCGTCTCCTCCCATAAAATTGTGGGATTCATCAGGGGTTAAATCGGAACACAGTATTTCAATGAATATCCTACAAATGTAACAGATGAGAACATAAGAGATATCACCACCTTATGCTTCAGCTCATAAAACAAGATATAAAAGATAAAATCATATACTCTCCCAAAGAAACAGATAACATTGGGAACTTAATCTGATAAATACAAAAGGTAACCTATACTCCTAAAAGCAGTATAAAGCTGGGCATGATATCCAACAAATAGGCATAACAGACTACGTCAAACACCAGGTATTAAATCAGATTTGAAATCTGGCCGGTAAGTATGTTCATGTCACATAAAGACCAGAGGCAATAGGGAACAATGCTCTCAGTGGTCTTGCAATATTGTAAAAGCATATCTAGATGTGGAACGGAAGGGATGCAAATGAGCTCTTAACAAGCTTTGCCTTTAATCCCAGCAGATGTAAGGCAGCTATCCTATAACTTAATGTTCCTCAGGAATTCTGGGAAAAAAGGGATGCAAATGAGCCATTAACAAGCTCTGCCTCTGATGCCATGTAAGGCAGCTATCCTACAAGTCAATGTTCGACCCTTTGAAAAAGCCTTGAGGCAGTCCTCTCTGCTCTGTACTGATGAGGGGCAATCAACCCGAAACAACTATCTGCAGATGAGGTTCTGGTTTATTTAATATCCAAGTCACATCTCAAGGCCTATTTAGAGGGTCGAACAAATAGGATAGCTTCCTTACATCTGGTGACATCAGAGGCAGAGCTTGTTAAGAACTCATTCGCATCCCTTTCTTCCCAGAATTCCTGAGGAGCATGTATGGCCTATAAGTCTCCTCACGCCAATTAAGGCACTCTCTGCCCAAGGAGAGATAGTACCCCAAAACATTGATGTGGAACGAACGTACACCATATTACAGACAGACAATCAATACCTATCTGTCTGTTGTTAGGCTTTCTATGGGCTGGACGAATGGCTGGTTAGTCTGTTATGTGCTGGACAATTGGCTGATGGGTCCGCAATAGAAAGGGCTATTCTCCCCAATACAGACAATTTCAGGACATGTTATATAATTTGCAGAAAAGACACATGGATCTGCAAAAATATATGGACTTCCGCAAGGACCCAATGAAGTGAATGGGTTAAATGTGCTATGCGCAAACAATGGTTCAGTTCACATATGCATCAAATTAAAATTCAAAAAAGCTTTATTGGCACGACCAAGTAAAACATTTAGCATTGTCAAAGCAAAAGTTATAATAGGTATTGTTATTGGGGGGGGGGGGGGGTAAGATGTGGGAATAAAAGGGGTGGATATTGGGTTAAAGGGGCAGTATAGGGGTATAATAGTCCACTGTGTCTCAACATATAGTGGGCATTAAAGGGGTGGGGTGGTGCTGTAGGGGCAGTATTAGGGCATAACGGTCCATGGTAACTCATCTTCCTCTCAGTTGGTGGACACATACTGGGCAGCGATCTCCACAGTGGACTCCTCTTCCCCCAGTAGGATGTGGGGTTTCCTCTGCTCCTCTATAGAGATAAAATCCAGGATGTGAGTGTAGAGTCTCTGGAAGTAAGCGGCCCTCACGGGTAAGTATTTGCTGCAGTGTAGCAGGAAGTGGGCCTTATCCTCCAGGGCCACCAATACACAGTGCTGGCACACTCTGCTCTCCTGCAGCTTGTAAGTCTGCCTGTGCCGCCCCCATCTCCATCTCCAGGCTGTAGGTGCTTAGTCTGTACAGGCTCAGGGTCTGTCTGTGTTTGGGGTAGGGTATCCTCTCCATGTAGGGCACCATGGTGTAGTCCCTTTGAGTGATTGGTATATGGTGAGTTTCTGGGAATTGTTTATTTCGCTTCTCCATTCCTCTATGTATCAGCTCTCTATGACCCCCTTTATTTGTGCTTTGTTCAGCGCATGTTGAGGGTTTTGGCTGAACAGGCAGCTGACACTTAGTTGGAGAGCGCAGGGTTTGCTCTGGGCACTGTGGCTCAGCCAGGCTTGGTGGCGGTAAGAGCTGGGGCTGCCCAGCACATCATGTTGGAGGTGCAGAGATGGACTTGGAGGAGGTATTTGCAGAACTCCAGATGGAAGGTCTCAGTTGTGCTGGAATTCCACTTTGACTGGTCTGGGTAGGTGGTCGGGCACCAAACCTCACTGCCATCAGCCAGACCCTCACTGGGGGTTTGAGGTAGTACAGTTGCTTTCTGATGGCATAGAAGGTTCAGCAGGCTTTTCCTTTCAGTGTTTCTCTTGCTGCTTCGAAGCTCCTTGATTGGTTAAGCTCTAGCCCCAGGCAGGTGTAGCTATTGGTTTTCTCCAGTGTGGAGCCATTTATTGTGAAGGTGGCCCTTCCTCTGGAACACCATGACTTTGGTCTTCTTTGGATTGATGGATAGTGCCCATGTGGTGCTGAATTTTTCCAGTACTGTCAGGTTGTCTTGGAGGCCTCTCTATGTTGTTCTGCCCAGTCTTAGGAGCAGAATAACAAAAATGATGGCAGTATCAAATGATGGCGCCTGAAGGACCACACTGACTATGTTTTTTTCCTGGGGTTCCACACTTTACCAGACAAAGTTTTACTGCATGCTGTACTATTTAATCCTCCATTTTAAACGGAATCGCCAACACAATTGTGAACACAGCCTAAACTTTTTCTCTTAATCACAATGGCATCCAAAGTCCACTACCTTGCCTGCTTCAAATCTTTAGACTTGATCCCAATATAAAGAAATAATAGTAAGAATATATTCACATCTCTAAAATTACTGGATACCCAAAAATATGAATACCTGCACTGGTAACTACTTAACATTCACTGTGCCGCTCTGCACAGTCTTACCCAACACACGAGTGTTCCAGGAGAAGTACAAAACATTTCTAGCAAAGAAATTTTAAGGAGCTCAACACTTTCATCACATTCATTATTCATTCTTTGGCACAAAATTGTTATTTCAGTAAGATTACTGTAAATCGCTACATGAGGAGATGGCTTGCATGAACAATTAAACGATGGAAACGATAAACTAGATTTAGCTTTATGTTCTTACAGCAAATTTCTTGAGCAATTTAGCAGCAGAAGCCTAAAAAGAATTCCTTTTAAAATGGAGCTGAATGGAACAGCAGCTCCCCCATCAGATGTGAAGGGAAATAGCTAAGGATGGTAGGGAAAGCAGTCTGTGTGACCTTGGTAAATCCGGAATACTAATTAATAAGTTCCGTTTAGACAGTCTAGTCTTCCTTGGCACAATGCGGTCTTGATGCACAAGACAAAAGGCTTCATAATATAAACCAATGTTTTATCCATAGTGATAAGCAAACTCAATTTCAGATTCTGATCATTTGCTTGGTAACTGCTAATCATTGCTTCTAGGTACTACACATAGCTTCGTCCTCAAGTCCCCTAGAAAACAGGCAAAATGGACTTTCATATCTTAAAGAAGCAGCATTTTCAACAATATACTAGGTCATATCGAGTGACAAGGGAACAGTCACATAGACAGGAGTAGTGTTCATTTTTGCAAAGCAGACATCTGTAGACCGGTCTGTGCAGGAAAAGTCTGTTGCACACATCGTCCATGTTCTGTATATGCGAGTAGGCTGGACCAAAGTCAAGAAAAGCAGCCATTAATTTGTAGGGCTGGTGAGAGGACCACGTGTTTTGGAGGGTCACCAGCTGGAGAAGACTTCATTCACAGACAGATATGAGACATGCCACCAAAAGGCAAGAGGAAAAGGCTGCTCCAAGCTAGTCCCAACGACAAGTTACACTCAACTTTATTGTGAAGGAAGGTTTTAGAATCTGTTTTAAAGGTAATGGTAGGGAAGTACGATTAATTGAAGCTGGAAATTAGCAGCTCTTCACACTAATAGGTGCAGTGGAAGGACTCTTGTAATTGCTCACTAATGACTGCATCCTTAGGCGGTAGAGAGCAAAGTGGTCAATTACAAGGTTTATGTACTGGATAAACATAAATATAATCTAAATATGGTCAAATCTGGCCATTGACAAGTCAAGATTATACCTGCAACCTACTGTCATGCAGACCCCCAAAATTGGTCAACGGAAATACAGTTGATACCAGTTGGATTTTTCTGTATTATCATTCCCCCGGAGTTTCTGGCAGTCACTAATCTTCCATCTCGATTATGAACATACAACTGAGCCTGATGCAGCCACATTAAGTGAATCCAACAGAAAAAACCTTTATGTACTATATCTATAGCTCGCAACCACTGCTCTGCATCCCTTAGAAGTGCACACTTCACTCTGCCTCTTAAAGGGCCCGTGTCCATCAAACTATGTTGAGCTGCTCATCTTTTAAGCTTGACAAAAAGTTCCTGTTGGTGCATAAAGATATTTATTTCGTTTGGGACTTTTGGATAAGCCTGAACTACTTTCTGGTCACTTATCTGCCCGACTTATATCTGTTCCTCAACTGCATTGACTCATTTCTGTGACCAAGCCTATGCTGGCATCATGCTACGAGAAACCATCGTTTGTTGCTACCAGCAACTAGTGGGGAGATGCGACCTGGAGTAAAAATCAAAGATTTACCAACTCCAAAGAGTGACCACCTTATCGAAATTCTTCTGAAAGTGTTGTAGCAGCACCAGTGTCCTCATATCAGAAGTTCTTCCTATTTTCAGTACAGCCTTTTGACGAAGTGTACACGCTCCCATCGGAAATAAGGTAGCTGATGGAGGGACATGTGACCAGACCCATCCACCAGCATCCTCCACTGAACATCACTGCGCACAACATTAGAACCTAGTGCAGTGCCAGGCGCTGAGGTCCCTGGTGGACGGCCCTGGACAAAGTCCCTATCAACATTCCATGTTCAGGATGGGAGCATCATACAATCTGTGAAGGGACTGTACTTAAGAAGGCTTAAAGAGAGTCTGTCAGATCATTTCCACCAATATAACTAACGGCATTGCCCCACGGATCCCAGGTGCCCAAAGCAAAGCCCACCCAGCTGGGCACCTAGGGGCCATTTTTTCCTGGACATAGAATAAGAACACAAAGTACAACGTGATATGTTTGGAACCTGTTTGCAGTCTTCTGAGAGGCAATGCTGTTCGTTATATTGGTGAAAAGGTTGTGATAGACGTGCTTTAAGAAGAAGGCGAATTTGAGGACATCAGTGCTGAATCTATTAGAACATTATATCAGTAAGTCACTTTCAATGCAGTTTACAGCAATTTGGGAAAAATGTTCATAAGGCAGCCCACCAGTTTAAGGCTACATGCACACGACTGTGTGTGTCCTGCGGATCCGCAAACCGCAGATCCGCAAAACGCGAAAGCCGCTCCGTGTGCCTTCCGCAATTTGCGGAACGGAATGGGCAGCTCGTTATAGAGATGCCTATTCTTGTCCACAAAACGGACAAGAATAGGAAATGCTCTATTTTTTTTGCGGAGCCACAGAACGGAGCAACGGATGCGGACAGCACACGGAGTGCTGTCCGCATCTTTTGCGGCCCCATTGAAGTGAATGGGTCCGCGCCCGAGCCGCAAAATATGCGTCTCGGAGGCAGACCAAACATAAAGTAGCCTAAAGGACATCTGTCAGCAGATTTGTCCCTATGTAACTAGCTGACCTGTTACACGTGCACTTGACAGCCTGAGTAATCTGTGTTTTAGTCCTATGTTCAAAAGTGTCCGCAATACTAAGAAAAATTATGATTTAATATATGCAAATTAGCCTCAAAGAGAATCGGGGGCGTTGTCGTTACACCTAGAGGCTCAGCTCTCTCTGCAATTGCAGCACCCTCTCCATTTTGATTGACAGGGCCAGAGTGTAAACGTCATCACGCATTTTCCTGTCAATTAAAGTGCAGAGGGTGCACCAGTTGCATAGAGAGCTCAACCTCTAGTTGTAATGGCAATGCCCCCATTGCTCATTTGTATATATATTAAAACATTATTCTCCGTAATACGGGCATATATGAACATACGACCAACACAGATGCCGTCACCTGCCAAGGACACATGTAACAGGTCAGCCAGTTTCATAGGCACAAATCTACAGACAGATGCCCTTTAAGCCTTAGTGACGCAAAAGGGTTACTCTCAGTACAGCCGCAGATACACATATGATGGACGCAGATTCCGCCTTTCACAGAGAACAGCACTAACAGCATAAATTTAAAGCCATTAAAAATGCAAGTTCCTGTACCGCTCTGGAGATTACATAGGGAAAAAAAAGAAACCAAACAGATGCTTACCGCTTCCTAAGCTACTATTTAAATGTGAGAAAACATCAAATAAAATGTAATGCTTTCTTTTTATACTTGCCATAAGTTTTATAGGAAATGTCAAAAGCAAAGGCTCTTTATAGGTCATAAGCATTTTTCATTGATAATCAAAATGCTGCATACAATGACAGGCTCATAAAACTAAATGGATCAGCCAGAACATGGAAACCACTGACAGGTGAAGTGGGTAACACCGAGTAGCTCATTGGAATGACATCTGTCGAGGGGTGGGACATCCTAAGTATCAAGTGAACAGTCCGTCCTTTAGGAAAAAAGGGAAGCGTAAGGATGCGATTAAGGGCTCGTCTCCACGGCCGTTGCCCCAAGTGAAAGGCTGCGCATCCATGATGCGGTGCAAAAACGTCATGAGCCTTTACTCTGACAAAAGCCTAGATGACTTGATAAGAGCATCTCCAAAACCAGCAGGTCTTCGGGGATTACCTGATTACCTGGAGTCGGGAAGAAATTTTTCCCCTACAATTGGGAAAATTGGTCGTATAACAGTAGTTGCGGATCGCCGATGTTCGCCTATTCACCACTGCGGTCCCAGGCTCTGTGCTCAGGCAAGCACTGCCCCTGGCTGCCTCTGTCATTGCCCACGCCCAGCTGCATTACAGTGCAGGTAGCAACGGCAATCTGTTGCCGGTGTCCCTCCATTGACTGCTCTGGTCCTGGCCTCTTTGTCTGCAGATGCTATACCTTCTGGAATCCGCTCCACAGTTTCCTTTCTGCCCTGAACACAGCATGCCTTGTAGTCTGTTTCCTGTAGCACCTAAGTAGGAGCCGGTGCCCATCACTTCCTGTGATGTAAGGGTTTTGCACATGTGACCTGTGGGACCAATCCCAGTCATCCTGCACCTACATAAGTGGTCCAGCCCTCTTCCCAGGTGCCTGATCGCCAAAGGTCCTTGTGTCCTGCAAAGATTGCTGTTATCTGTGCTGGTGTTCCTGTATACCTGACTCGTGCTAATATTTCTAGACTCCATTACCTGTTTGATCCTTGCCTGCTTTGGCTTGACTCTCCTGTTGCTGACCCGGATTGCCTGACCTGTACCTAAGCCGCCTGTCCTGACCATAGCTTGTTTGACTTTGTCTCTGCCTCATCCTTCGGTCCTGCACTGTCGCTTCTGGTTTACGACTCGGCCTGCTGACTACGACTATACCTCTGATACCTTGCACTCGTACCCCTTGGTTTACCTGGACCAGCTGCCTCGTGTGCCAATCCTTCCTCAAGAGGTAGCGACCTGGTTTTCCCCTCAAAAAGTCTGAAGGGGTCCGCACCCATTAAAACGCCTTCTGCATCCCAAAAAAATGTTGCCATGATCTTTCCAGCTGACTGTTCCATGATGATTCTTTAGAGGTGGTGACTTCCATTGCATGGCCTCCTCTAATAAATGATCGGTGTGGGTCCTGATTGGCAGATTCCTGATCCTAAGGATAGGTCATCTATATTAATTCCTTGATAACCCCCTTTAACATCTAATATTTTCCTCGTCCCATAATCCCTGGCACTTTAGCAGAACACACCAACCTACTCATATCTATTAGCTAACCAGCGGCATGAATAGACAGTATATTTCGCTTTGTATTTCCAGCATCACAATGATATAAAAAGAAAATCTGTTTATTCCATTTTTAGCAGGAAACGACAAGCGTGGCGGAAAACATTTACCATGTGCTAAAGCTATAAAGGTTTAAACCACTGAGGAGAACATCAAAACCCTACGATCACCAACAGAAGACAGCGGTTCGCAGTCCACCTTATCCCCGAGCACACAAATGTTTAAACTAGGACTCTTCACACAAAGTAACAAAGCCTTTGAATGCTGGCTACAAGCTAAAACTGCTGCAAAGCCTCGAACGATGCCAAGTCTTATCAAAGCACCTTAACTAATCTTCTCAACCTGTTCCGCTATAGCCTAAAGGGCTCGAAATCACTGCATTTAGTAACAGTATAAAAATAGACAATTCTGTGGTTCACTGTGTCCAACTGCATTAGCCAGTTCCAACGCTATAGTTCATTAAAGCAAGGGACAAGGAGCAATTAAATACTACTATTTCACTTTACAGGACACGGCACAACTGATGTGCACTTAGAAGACCACGTGTGACAAGGATACCTTGGCAAAAATGTATGGTTTTTAAAACGTCTGATACGCTTAGCACTTTCTACGAAGGGTTATAGGGGCTGTCTAAAGCATCACATATAGATTACTTCATCCGGCCTAATTGCTACATTTCTAGGCAATAAATATTTGAGGACGGGATTTCTTAAGATATATGTCAGGCTCCATTTGATGCCTTCACGAAACGCATCTGACTGTAACTGTTAACTCCCCTGTGACTTTTCCAACATGACACGTAGCATCACATAGAAGAGTTTGTAGCAGCGCGGGGCGAACGCAGAGCCACACTACTTGTATCCTAGGAACATTAATTAGTTTTACTTAAATTATCTCATTTTTAACATATCAGTGCGGTCATTTTTAATGTCCATCAGAACAAGCTAATTTATGGTTTCTGACAGCACATGCGGTAAGTCTGTCTCCGTTGCCTAATCTGTGTAGCTTAATTAGTAATACAGAATTAATTCTGACACCTTCAAAAATGGGAAACAGTAAGACCATTGGTAGGTCATATTCATGTATTCACATCTGGAATATTCAGCTTAGTATTTCACACTAATTAGATTTTTAAAGGAAATTGTTCTCTTGATTAGCATTTGTACCCTCTACAACCTTTGCTTGCTAATATTAGTCCGAGTCCCACCTCCGTTTCTCTGGCCTTGCTCTTGGTTTAAAAGTTTTCAGCCTAATCATCACAACTTCCAGGAAAGCATCTCCCAATTACAGGCATTTAGCACGCACCGTTCAAGTATGGATGACAGATTCTGAGCTAGACGCAGACAAACTCTTTTTTTTTTAGTTGTTTAAAGTGTCAGAGTTAAAATAATTTTTTTGCAAAAGGTAAGGATGGTATTAAAATACTACTAATAATAAAAATGTTCTACTCACTGACCTCTGTATTATACAGCACAAGACCGCTGAGGCCAGTGACTGGCTGCAGAGGTCACGTCACCACTGAAGTCAGGAAAGCTAAGCCCAGCAGTAGGAACGGCGGGAACACAGTGGGTTTGAGATGGTGAGTAAAACTCATTATCTATTTTGCTGTGGAGGGTTCCTAAAAAGGAGTCTGTCAGTTTTTTCTGACTTGTCGGTTTTACCAAATGCTTGCATTCATCAAGAGGATGTATGAATAAACTTACAGCTTGATGTTGGCATTCCCCTTTTCACAGGAGCATGTCCATACACACTCTTAAGGGACGTTCACACTGCAGCTCTTTAAGCGGAATTTTGGCTTAGGCAGCCACGCCGAAACGTCATCAAAAACCTCCTCAGCTAGGCCGCAGCTTAGAGCCGCCGCTCCACAATACTCAGAGCTGTCTCCTACTGAAATGTATGTCCGCACCAAAATTCTGCTTAAAAAGTCGGCGAGTGAACATCCCCTTAGGCCCAGGTATGCTCAGGTGCGACAGATTAGATCCATGGATTTCTTGCAACTGTCCCAGTCATCAGAAGAGGACATGTAAATGCTGAAAAAACAACCCCTCTCACATATATGGAGTTGTATTTTTACAATATGTGAACTTAAAGGGATTAGACACTTTCTGGCTACTTGTGCTAATGTGTAGATAACTATATGACACTTACGGTACCAATATAGCCTTTGTTGATTCTCTGTGCCGTTTTTTATATTTTAGAAGTCAAGTCCCCTTGTTGGGCAAATCTTCTGTGCTGTCCACATAGAGGCCTGTCCGTAAGATGGCCGCTGATGGAAGATCATGTGACCAGACATCACTCCACTTCCATTCCAAAAACACAGCGCACCTGGCACTGTACTCCCAATAGTGTATCTGTATGGAGAAGACATCACATGGAAGCGATTTGCTTGGTCACATGACCCTCCATCAACAGCCATTTTATGGACAAGATCTAGCAGGGCTCCAGACTAAAAAAATTACCTAGGAGCCATTGGCTCCTAAACTGAAAAATTTAGGAGCCAAATAAAATTTTTAGTCGCCAAATTTAAATAGATATATATTCACGATAGAAAAAATTGCCTCATTAACACGTCAGTGTTTGGTCAGTGATTTCCATCAGTGATTGTGAGCCAAAACCAGGAGTGGAGCCTCCACAGACATAAGGTATAAGGGAAAGATCTGCACCTGTTCTGTGTTTACAGCCGCAACTGGTTTTGGCTCAAAAATCACTGATGGAAATCACTGACCGAACACTGATGCCACAGTCACACACGGGTTCACATTATATTATACTATGACCGAAACATAACGGACGCCTCAGACAGATGCCATACAGCGGCATCCCTCACCATAGAGTTCCATTGTACAAAAAATGTATAGATTTTTTTCTGGACTTTACAGGATGGGAAGACATGGTACACTACTATCTCCCATTCTGCAAAAAAAAAAAAAAAACTTATAAATTAGCATATATGGTTTTTTGTACAATGGAACTCTATTGGATGGATGCCACAGTATGACATCTGTCTGAGGCGTCCGTAAACATACGTTTTTTTTGTATATGTTAAACGTATGACAAAAATCCAACACTTCCATTATTTTCATTGTTCTGCTCATCAAACGGAGCAGAACAACAGAAATAAATAGTGGTGGTGTGAACGGGGCCTAAGAGGTGGGTGTGCAGGAACCATTACTGGTCTAATAACATGAAGGAATTATAGCGAAGTGATAAAGTCCAGTCCAATATGGCGGATCTTCCCTGTACGTTATCACTTGGCTATAATAGCCTGCTGTGTATTTACTACACACTGCAACACATACATCACTCACTGCACTACATACATCAGTGTTAGATGTATGTAGTGCAGTGTGTGATGTATACAAGTGTATGATGTATGTAGTGCAGTGTGTGATGTATACAAGTGTATGATGTATGTAGTGCAGTGTGTGATGTATACAAGTGTATGATGTATGTAGTGCAGTGTGTGATGTATACAAGTGTATGATGTATGTAGTGCAGTGTGTGTAGTGCAGTGTGTGATGTATGTAGTGCAGTGTGTGATGTGTGTAGTGCAGTGTGTGATGTATACATGTGTATGATGTATGTAGTGCAGTATGTGATGTGTGTAGTGCAGTGTGTGATGTATGTAGTGATGTATACATGTGTACTGTATGATGTATGTGATGATCACACACTCCACTACATACATTACACACATGGATACACAACACCTTGCGCTGTCTCCTTCTTCTGCGGCCCCATCTTGATGCTTCAGCTCCTCAGCGCGCCCGGCACTCCTTCCTTCAGCCCCCCCCCCCAGAGCCGGCCCCTCCTCCTTTCATCTCCCGTCGGCTTTCTCTGCTGCAGGGCGCTGTATGGCTCCGGCGCACGCCCAAACTAACCAATAGCAAAGCTCCTGTATGGAGCTTTGCTATTGGTTATTTCAGGCTGCGCTGCCTGTGCTGTGCGGCTCGCTGAGTGGTGCGTCTGCTGAAGTTCTTTTTTTTTCTTAAAGCTGCAGCGCAGCGGTGGGACAAGTCGCAAATGGCGATAAGACTTAAATTTCTTATCGCCATTTGCAAATTGCTAGTCGCATTGGCAAATGGCGATAAGACTTAAATTTCTTATCGCCATTTGCAAATTGCTAGTCGCATTGGCGACTATTTTGGTCGCCATCTGGAGCCCTGTCTAGGTGTGGACAGCACAAAAGACATAAAAGATTGAAAACGGAGCAGAATATCAACAAAGGCTTTATCAGTAAGAGCCATATAGACATCTTACAAACAAACTGGTCAACAGTAACCAGAAAGTGGCCAACTTCCTTAAACTGATACTGTTTTAGAAGTGTTGAATGCGTATAACAGTAAAAAACAGATGGAACTGCATAAAAAAAAAAAAAAAAAAAAAGAATGGTTATTTCAAGGAGAATATATGTATTTATTCAATGATGCCTCTGCTGTTTCAAGGCTTAGAATGCCAGTGGTGGCCCTACTCAGCGACTGATATCCCTCTCTTCATGATTGTCCATAGATTGACAACTGTCAATCACTAAATAGAACCACCCACTGGACTCCTAAGCATAGAAAGAGCAGAGGCTTCAATCAACAAAATATACAATCCCACAAAATGTTATCTGCTCAGCTCCTTCTGCTCTGTAACATGCTTCCTGCTTATCAGACACAATGTTTAACCTGACAAGTTGACTTTAAGTCTAGGGACTACACAACAGGTCCAGGGTTCCAGATGGCGACCAAAACGGTCGCCAATGCACCTTAAAATTTGCAGATGGCGACAAGACCTTTTAGTCTAGGTTTGTGACTGGACCGCTGCGCAGCCTTAAATGGCACGTGCTCTCTCAGCGCGCGCCGTGTTCTCTTTACTAGCACAGTGGAGAAGGAGGCGGCCGCCACTGCCACCAATGGGGAGATAGCAGGGAGGAGGAGCTGTGGCCACCAATGAATATAAAACATATTAATGCAAGTGCCGGCAGCGGTATCACAGACCCGACACCCGGTCTCAATAACAGGGCCTGCGATCCACGGCAATTAACCCCTCAGGTGCAACATCTGAGAGGTTAATTGCTGCGAATGCCCTGTTATTGAGGCCTGGTCTGCGATACCGCTGCCGACACTTGTATAAATGAGTTGAAGAGGACCTTTCATGGGTCCAAAAAATAAGAACTAAGTAGCAGGCTACATAGAGCGGCGCCCAGGGATCTAAGTGCACTTACTATTATTCCTGGGCGCCGCTCCCTTCGCCCGCTGTGGCCCCCGGTATTTTCAACATTCAGAGTAAGGAGGAGGAGACGCCAGTGCAGCTCAGAGCCAGGGAGGTTTTTTTTCTTCCTGGCTCTGAGCTGCGATAGGACAGCGCTGCTGACAGGGAGAAGAAGAGACACTGGCGTCTCTTCATCCTTGCTCTGAATGTTGAAAATACCGGAGGCCCCAGAGGGCGAAGGGAGCGGAGCCCAAGAATAATAGTAAGTGCACTTTGATCCCTGGGTTCCGCTCTATGTAGCCTGCTACTTACTTCTTTTTTTTGGGACCCATGAAAGGCCACAGTACTCTCCCTCCCTCATTGTTTTATGGTGGCCACAGGGTCCCCTCCCCTTTATTGGTGGCAGTGGCAGATTACACTAGTAGGGCTCCCATCGGTTACCATGGCAGCCAGAACGCTACTGAAGCCCTGGCTGCCATGGTCAGCTCCCTTCTGCTGTGTGTACTATGCACAGGGCAGCAGGGAGTGTGATATCCTAATCAACCTAATAGAGCTATATCAGGGTGAATAGGAAAGGTATCAAAAGAAAAACGTAAAAACAAAGGTGCAATGGCACACTGCAGCTAGAGCTCCGTCCTGCCACTATGCTGGATGTTAGATGAGGCATTAGTTTATATTTTGGCCAAATTATGTAAGCCACCCACCACTTCACGGTTGCCTCTCGAGTGGTCCCTAACATTAATTCTTACCTTTTATGGGCCATATCAGCCACACAAAACCCAGGGAGTGCAGGTGCAGCATGCATGCCAGATACACTCTGCTTGTAACCCCGTCTGGTGCCATACAGCGTTCATCAGATCAAGGGATGCAAATACCAACATGCATGCTGAGCCCACTAGTACTTCTCCTGGAACCAAATGGCTTCTGGTAAGTTCAATAAAGCAGACTCAGTTTTTTTTTTTCCTTTGTAGCATATATGGGAGGCGTGGTGACCTCCATGCAGTCATGCACACCTGACTAGTGAATCCGCCCTGTAGGCTGGTTTTAAAGTCAGTATAAAACTGAGTCTGCTTTATTGAACTTACCAGAAGCCATTTGGTTCCAGGAGAAGTACTAGTGGGCTCAGCATGCATGTTGGTATTTGCATCCCTTGATCTGATGAACGCTGTATGGTACCAGACGGGGTTACAAGCAGAGTGTATCTGGCATGCATGCTGCACCTGCACTCCCTGGATTTTGTGTGGCTGATATGGCCCATAAAAGGTAAGAATTAATGTTAGGGACCACTCGAGAGGCAACCGTGAAGTGGTGGGTGGCTTACATAATTTGGCCAAAATATAAACTAATGCCTCATCTAACATCCAGCATAGTGGCAGGACGGAGCTCTAGCTGCAGTGTGCCATTGCACCTTTGTTTTTACCAGGGCTGTGGAGTCGGAGTCGGAGTCGAGGAGTCGGAGTCGGAGGCAATTTTGGGTACCTGGAGTCGGAGTCGGCAAAAAATGGACCGACTCCGACTCCGACTCCTACTAGATTTAAATTGGAATAAAAAAAAATTGGAATAAAAAAAAAGCAAGTTTAAATGTCCCAATTCAGATAAAGTTATAATTAATTACTTCCCTACTGTAAGAATAAAGGCCAATGCATGCAGTGCGTCACGTTACCGCTAAACAAAGACGTTAAGTGACCGCGAAGAAGCACGCTTTTCATATGCTTTACTATGCAGTTAAAGGGACACTGACAGGCTGATTTACCGGCTAAAGATATATCTGCTGGTATTCATCAGAGGATTAGGAATACAACTAGACGACTGTTACCCCCAGTTGAGGTTTACTTGTGTTTAAAAACGTTTTAATCAATATACAAATTCTCTACCTTTGTGCCCAAGGGGGCAGGCGCACATGTAGAGTACTGGCAGCACTAGACAGGACTAGGTAGCGAGGAGGAAGAGAGAAAGCTGGCACAGCCTCAGCATAGCCAGACGGGGCTGCTGCCAGCACTCTACACGTGCGCCTGCGCAGGAATTCAGCGTTCGGCTAGCCTGAAAAAAAGGCCAGTGCAGTGAATAATAACGAGGGGAACAGCGCTGGGAAGCTGTACTCGGCGCGGCTGGGCACAAAGCCGCAGGAGACGCTGCCCCATTGGACACAAAGATAGTGAATTTGCATACAGATTAAAATGTTTCTTAAACACAAGTACAGCTTAACTGGGGGTAACATTAGTATCGTTTTATTCCTAATTCTCTGATGAATACCAGTATATATATATCTTTAGCTGGAAAATCAGCCTGTCAGTGTCCCTTTAAGGAGCGGCAATACTTACACGTTCCATTGTCTTGTGGTCTGCTGTTACAGGGAACCCATGGTTATCCTCGCCTCTCACTGATAACTGATTAAGGACTGGAGACACTTGTATAAGTGAAGGGAATGAATAGTCAATAGCTCAAGACTGAAGCTGTAAACCATTTGAAAAACTGCTATCATTCAGCTAAGGCTATAAAACATGTAAACTCAGATTGTTAGCTTAAATTTTAAACATGACTATGGGATTCTACTAGGAAAATCATGTTTTAAAATAAATGCCCCTTCCCCTGCCCCTTCCTGGATCCTCCCACTGCTCTATCTTCATCAGAAGATCAGCACACAAAGGAGAAGGCAGCAGCTTCTGCTCAACTACCATTCTGTGCTGGAGAAGATTAGAAGAACTTGGTGGAACAGCTTCGTATTTGCATATTAAATACAGAGGAGTCGGAGTCGAGGAGTCGGAGTCGGAGTCGGAAGTTTCAAAATCTGAGGAGTCGGAGTCGGAGTCGGACAATTTATCTACCGACTCCACAGCCCTGGTTTTTACGTTTGTATGTGTATTTCACCATAGCAACGTGCACCTGCGTATTGGGTTGTGCTGACTGCAATCCCCATTTTTTTTTCCAAGGTATCAAAAGATCCCAGGTTCTACCCCTAAGGGGGAAAATTTTTATTAAATAAACAGTAAAAAAAAAAAAAAAAAAAAATAAATGTAAAAACATCAAAATACTAAAATTTTAAATCTTTCTCTTTCCCAATTTTACATATAAAATTTACAAACAATAAAAAATAACCACAGAATGAAGATACAAGATTTTTCTACCAGTATTTTTGGGAGCTGGACATCTTTTCCTTTTCCAATAAAAAAATAAACATATTACATATCGCCACGTCCGAAAAAAGTGTGAGCTATTAAAATATTAAAAATATTTCCGCTCTGGTGAAGGCTGTAACAGAAAAAAAGTCAAAACCGCGCAATTCGACATTTTTAGTCACCTTGTCCCCCAGAAGATGTCACTGGATGTGAGAGGTATGTGGTTCTGTATTCTTCTATATGTAGTGACCTGCGTCTCATCTTCTCCGCCAAGTCCTTTTTTTAATTATATGCATTTTAAATTTGGCGACTAAAAAATTTAATTTGGCTCCTAAATTTTTTAGTTTAGGAGCGAATGGCTCCTGGTTATTTTGATTTAGTCTGGAGCTCTGAGGTCCCTGTAAAATCATTGCATAGGTGTGCACCTTCACTGTTTTCTGTAGAATAAAGAGGTTGTCCAAGTATTCAAAAAAAAAAAATGTCAGGCTGTCGCTATAGCATTGGAGCTGAAATGGTGTTTTTTTTTTTTTCAGACAACCCCTTTACGTCTTTACATAAACTACGAAGGAGCATTCACAGAAGCGAAGGAATTGTTACTTTCCAGCAAGTCTTTTTTGCTATCTTGCATTCAGTTTTCAAATCGGGGATAGAAACCGCTAACATTTAGCTTACTCACAATACCCACATCCAAAAAAAGTGAGTCAACTAGAAGCTTTCTTTAGGCATGATTTCGAGAGTGTATATTGAAGCTTACATTTCACATATATCTCAATACAGTGAAAGCAAGATGTTCTTTGACATTTAAATGAGGATTCCCTGTAACAATTGAACTCATTCTGAGGCCTGACGGCTTTGCGCGTTTCAAAAGGCCGGCATTTCTAATCTCATGTATATGCTGTATATTTTAATTCAAAGAATCAAAAAAAATAAAAAAAAGAGAAGAAAACCCTTCAATCAGAAGGAATTTTAATGTCTAGAGCTCTCAGAAAGACTATAAATTTAAAATAAGGCAATCGAAGAAAGATTTGCTTTGAACAAGGTTCTTCAAAATATTTTATACACATGAAACTTAAAAACACATTTCTTTTTAACTATAAATTTTGGAAAAAAAATACAAAAGAGTTACAAAAGTTACAAAAACACTTAAAAATGTAAGCTTAAAAAATGATTTGATATTTATTTTCAACCATTTAAAACTTTGCTTTAATATATGATATGTTTTCCATGTCAGTAACCAGTAATATATTTATTAGAGGTTGACCACCTTATATTAAAGTGACTTCCCATCAATAGCGGGGGTCCACAACAACCCATACCCACGCTGATGAGCTGTTTGGCTCTAACTCCAGCTCCATCTACTTTGTAGAAGACAGCTTGTCACCGTCACGATGTTACCATTAACTTCAATGAGCTCAGTCTACTATGAAGTAGATGCAACCTTCCAGGGCTGGATCTATTGCCGAACAGTTGAGCTTTGGGGGTGTGGGATGCTGGACTTCCACCGATCAGCTGGCCATGACTTAATTAAAAGGTGGACAAACCCATTAAGTTAAATAAGGTTACCAAAAAAAAACTACAGCATATGTTTACTTTGATGAAATGTAATTCTACAAAATCCTTGGGATTCCAACAAGATTGTGCTGCATCTGGAGAACTCAAATGGGTAGTGGCCTAGCAGTATGTGTCACAGCCATCTTATCTGTAACTAGGTCCCTGATCATGGAATGACAAAGAAATAATGAAACGAGAAAGCAGGAGTGAATATTCTGTAAAGTAATTATGGTATAATGAATAGTGAAATGAAACAAGCCCAATAAACAGGAGCTTTTTGAGTAACAGAAGAAAAGAATAAGATTGAGGACCTCTACTTGTGAGGACCTACATTCCATGAAAAAACGGAGACAAAGTGATGGTATGAATTGCTTACACGGTCGTGTAGTAGAGGCAGAGGTATTGTAGGTTGGTGGGAGAGAGTCTGATGAGTTGAGGTAGTGAGCTCAAGCTTAACAGAGATGAAGATGTGAGAAGCAGACAAGAAGGACTTGCAAAGACCAGACATTACACGTCATGAGGTATCTGGAGACTAGGCTACATATGTATGAAAGGGAGACACTGCCTTGTATAGTAGAGTCTTGAAGGATACCAACATAGAAAAATGAAAAGAGATAGCGTTTGAGTATCCCCAAGTGATATGTTACTACTGAAGCCACTCACTGGCTGCAGAGACAGGCATGTCCATGTTCATGACCCAGCTGGAAAAAAAACAAGCCAGTGACCAGAAAATGGAGAAACGGGAGCCGGCATGCAGGACTAGAGCATTGGGGAGCAGGCTAATATGGATCTTTTAGGAGGCAATACAGGATAGGGGTATTCCCTTAATGCTTAATATCCGAGGCAACCTAAGAACAAACTTCCAGCTCACGACATCCATAGAGAAATAGTTCCTAAGGCATAGATCCTGCCAGACCTCGACACAGTCACAAATCTCAGAATAAGATGACCCAACACTTGGGTAAAACCATGTCATTCTCTTTATTTGTAGAAAAATAAAATCACAGTGATGCGTTTTGAATGCATCATTCGTTCTCCACCATAGCATAGCTCAGGCTACTTTCACACTGGCGTCAAGGCTTCCAGCAGGCTGTTCCAGCAGAGGATCTGTAACTACAGCGTACATCCGTGAGCTGCCTGAGGTCTGCCTGGCCCCATTCACTATAATATGCCGAGAGGTGGCCGGATCCACACCGCTCCCCATTATAGTGAATGGGGCTGGGGTGGAATTCCGGCAGGGGTAGTTATTCACCTGCCAGGACAGCCTGCAGTAACGAGTAAACGCCAGTGTGAAACTGGCATTAGTGAAGACTAAGAATGCATGATTCATGATGCAATGCGTCTGAAATTGTATCGTCATTCGTCATTTTTCTACAAATAAAGAGAATGATTTGGTTTTATCCAAGTGCTGGAATCTTGGATTCTAGAAAAACCGCTTTAAATCCACTTAGTAATTTTATGAAAACTAGGACATTTTTATATATCAGTTGTCAAAATTTACAGAATTTAGCCCTTAAAGGGGTTGTGCAGACTGTTTGCATTGATGACCTATCTTCAGGATAGTAGAAAAAGGGTTGAAGGCAGCACACACGGATCCCCAGTGGTCAAAACGAACAGTAGAAACAAGAAGGTCGCAGCAGCATCTCCGGTTAATTCTTTTTATTGCGAAGACTTCACAGCATGGATACAAATAAGGTGCAACGTTTCGGCTGTTACCAGCCTTTATCAAGCATAATTAATAATAAGCGACATGAATCACTTATTAATTATGCTTGACATCATCACAGGTCCTTTAGACGGCAGCTAATGTTTATAGAGAAAAGAGAGATCGCCAACTACGCGATCAAGTGGCTAAGGTAAGTTACGTTTTTTATTGTTAACCCCTTAATCCTCATTTTACAAAGCTTTCTTTATTAAGAATGCTATTATTTTCCCTTATAACCATGTTATAAGGGAAAATAATAAATTCTCCAGAATACTCAACCTGAAACCGGACTTCAGGTCTGGGTACCAAACATGGCGATTTTTCCAACGCGCGTGCAAAACGCATTACAAACGTTTGCACATGCGCGGAAAAATCGCGCATGTTCCCGCAACGCCCCGCATCCTATCCGGGCGTCGTGTGAAAGAGGCCTAATAGTTATTGATTCAGGAATATTATCATATTAGTAACTACATCTATGAAAACTGAAATTAGGGTCTAAATGTGACAGTTATCCTTTAAGTATCACATTATTAGCTATTCTCTGAAACATTGTAATGAGCTGAACGTGAACACAGGACATGGTAGGTCTGAAACCTACTGAAAGACTACAGTGAATCTATGGCTGATTAAGATTCACCACCTCGCTTACTTTCTGTTTGAGATGTGTGTATATATATATATATATATATATATATATATATATATATCGCAAAAGTCCACGGCACTCCTTAAAAGTGAAAAATGTGCTTTTATTCACACATGTAGTACGGCAACGTTTCGGTTCTCTCTCAGAACCTTTTTCAAGCCAAGTGAATTACAAAGTGCATCAGTGCTTATATTTATACATCATGAAATCAATCAGCATTAATTGATCCTCCTATAAAAAACTGAACGCCTCTTCAGTAAACCACCATCAGTGTGAGCTAATATATAAGTGCAATGTGCATAGTCAATAGCAACCGCCTCGGTAGCCATATCTATAATATTAATCTCAGTGTCAATATATTATAATAGTGCCCTTTTATATAAAGTGCATAGTGCTTAAAAACAACTCAGCCCTATACATTTAAAAAAATACCTTGCTGGGACAGTGTGGCTGTACTTCGAAAGATCCATAGCGATAATTCAATCTCTGTTAGGACTCTGCGCTGTATTCTGCGCGTCTTTTAATTTACAATGCGCATGCGTCAATTTCTCTCCCTCCTCCCCCATCAGGTATGATGAGTGCGTGTCGCCCAGGGCGAAAATGGGAACAATCGCAATATGGAACGCACGCGCAATATTTATCCACACAATCCGCTCGCACATATCCTTAGACAAAAAAGGCGCAATGATGTTAAGCGTCCATTCGCATGATGCGCATGCGAAAATTTGGACGACATCATCCTAGGCGGCGCGCACCCCACTCACACCATCTTGTTCGAGGGCAAATCTGTGGGCAAATGTAAGACAGTCATTGATGTGTTGATGTGTTCCCTTCTCAAGTTCTAAGTTTGTATCTAGAGATCTTCCCTATTCAATCAGCAAGTATTCAGCCAATATATGTCGCAGCACTTTGCAATTCACTTGGCTTGAAAAAGGTTCTGAGAGAGAACCGAAACGTTGCTGTACATGTGTGAATAAAAGCACATTTTTCACTTTTAAGGAGTGCTGTGGACTTTCGTGATTTGTCTACTACCCTGAATTGAGGAGTTACCGCTGGCACCCGCTTTACTGCTGACTGAGGAGTGCTGCCCTATTTTTCATGTGTATATATATATATATATATTAGGGCTGCACGATATGGGAATTTTTTGCGATTGCGATTAGGGTCCTAAAAATTGCGATAACGATATGCGATATTTTAAGGGAATTGTGCTAGAGGTCTATCTGCTTGGATTTTCAAGGTAAAAGCACACATAGATGACTGATAATGTGAAATGTAGTTATGCTGAACTCAAGAACTGAAATGCACAGTGTTAAAAAAAAAAAACATCTTTTACTAAATTAAAATACATATTTGCATTACTGCAAAAGTACAAAATACAAAACTTGCCATTTTCTTAATAGCACTGCACAGAACAGATAAATAAAATAGAATAGATATAAGAACGTGCTCATTAAAATAACGACTTTCCACCGGCCCCTCCTCCCTCCCCGCACTGTAACTGATGTATCGCTGGCCGCGCTGTGCAGCATAGCGCCCGGCGATACATCAGTGTCAGCCACATAAAAAGTCAACCATCGCTTCATAAGACGCATTGCCATTTTCCCCCCACTTTGGATGGGGGGGGGAGTGCGTCCTATAAAGCGGAAAATGCAGTAATATAATTGCAGCATTTTTGGGTCAGCAATTGGCGTTTGCGATATGGCGATTTATCGCGATACCGATTGCTTTGGCGATATATTGTGCAGGCCTAATATATATATACACACATACATATATACATACATACACGAGAAAAATGTGGCAGCACTGTCAGAAAAATAAATACGGGTGCACAGCCCTGTATTAGAAAGTCCTCACAATACAAAAATAAAAAACCGCAGCACTCCAAAATGTAGACCCAAATTCACCCCTGTGGGCAACGCGACGTTTTGGCTGACAACTAGAACCTTTCTCAAGCTTGAGAGAAAGGCTCTGTTGTGGGCCGAAATGTCGCTTGACCACATGGGTCAATAAAAGGTGAATTTGGTTTTACATTTTTGGAGTGCTGCCATTTTTTTTCCTATATATATATATATATATATATATATACACCGTATATACTCGAGTATAAGCCGAGTTTTTCGGCACAAAATTTGTGCCGAAAAAACCGAACTCGGCTTATACTCGAGTCATAAATTAAAAATCTGAAGAGCGGAGTGGGAGGAGGAGCGGGGGAGGAGCTGGGGCGGGCATTTGCGGCAGGGCCGATGCGCTCACTGCGCTCCGGCCCCACCGCTCATGTATAGTTTTTAAATTCGATTATACTATACAGTTATTCTTACTATAATTCTTGTCCCCTCTGTACTTCATCACATGCGGCAGTCGGGCAGTGAATACTTCAGGCCGGGCGGACGAGAGCAGCGTGACTTGCTGATGTCACGTGCCTGCCCGGCCTGCTTTATGAATGAAGCAGGCGGCGCAGGCACGTGACGTCAGTCACACTGCGCTCGCTCTCCCGCCCGGCCTGAAGTATTCACTGCCCGACTGCTGCATGTGATGAAGTACAGAGGGGGCAAGAATTATAGTAAGAATAACTGTATAGAATAATCGAATTTAAAAACTATACATGAGCGGTAATGAGGGATGGGGGGATGTGGATGGCACTGTTATGGGATGAGGGGGATGTGGATGGCACTTATGGGATGAGGGGGATGTGGAGGACACTGTTATGGGAAGGGGGGATGTGGATGGCACTTATGGGATGAGGGGATGTGGATGACACTGTTATGGGATGAGGGGATGTGGATGGCACTGTTATGGGATGGGGGATGTGGATGGCACTGTTATAGGATGGGGATCTGTGGATGCCATCCACAGCCCCCCATCCCATAAGTGCCATCCACAGCCCCCATCCCATAACAGTGTCATCCACATCCCCTCATCCCATAAGTGCCATCCACATCCCCCTTCCCATAACAGTGTCATCCACAGATCCCCCATAACAGTGCGTCATCCACAGATCCTCCCATAACAGTGCGTCATCCACAGATCCCCCCCATAACAGTGCGTCATCCACAGATCCCCCCCATAACAGTGCGTCATCCACAGATCCCCCATAACAGTGCGTCATCCACAGATCCCCCATAACAGTGCGTCATCCACAGATCCCCCATAACAGTGACATCCATTTCCACCTCGGCTTATACTCGAGTCACTACTTTTCCTAGTTTTTTTTGGGGTAAAATTAGGGGGGATGGCTTATACTCGGGTCGGCTTATACTCGAGTATATATATATAAACATATATTACAAGGCTGTGTACTACATGCACATCTATTCACATGATGTACTTACCAAGGTCGGTGTTTGGTCCCGCAAGAAGCTGTTTAAACTTTTCGAGGCGGAAAGCTTCTCGTTCTGATAACCCAGCAGTGTTCAAGCAAACCTGGTCAGAGGACTTGCCCATAGGGATTGCAGATGGCTGGTGAGGTACTGATTGCTGTCTCTGCAAGGAAGGTCTCTCACCTGAAACATTAAGTATGTACAGTTATGCTTGGACACTCAGTGGTGGACAAGTAGAAAGACACTGGTGTAGACAACATGGGGATCATGCCCCTATTCCAGGCGCTCTCACATAACAGACAATTTAAAGTACAATAACCCTAAATGAGTACAATGCACAAGGACCTGATGGGACCAAATCAACATATGAGGGCACATTGTACCAACAAAAGGACTAGAAATGCACGTATCCAGAATAGGAAACTGGTCTATAAAGTATTTTTGTAAGGCTATTTGACAAAACTTAAACGAAATGTGTCATTGGAAAATGACTTATTATTTATGTTAAACATATTGGGGGTCATTTAAGACCAACGTTTTAGACATCGGTCATAATAACCCTGTGCACTGCAGAAGTTATGAAGAGGCTTAAATTTAGACCATTTTCTACGCGTAGAAAATGATAAATGAGATGGGTCTGCCTGCTCGTCCCCTTTTTTTAGTCCTGGCGTGAGCAGGAAAAAGTCGCAGAATGCAGTGAAAATAACCTTTGCGCCGCAATCTGCACCAGAAACATGCCAAGAATAGTCAGATTTCTGTTGACCCCCATATTTCTTGGTAGGGATCACTTTTCAGTAGTTATTTCAGGCAGGATTACAATGAGAGTTAACACCTCTGCTTAGAGAAGACAGGATTGACCATTCACAATAGGTGATAGTCACAGGGTATGGGTTTTCCCAGACAACGGGTCTGCAGATTATGGTGTAGATCTATGGCTCATGTGGTTGCTGTAAAGTAAACGTCTCTAATCTTTTCAAAGGCTCAGACAAGATGGCCGCCCTCATGATCTTGCATAGGAAAAAAAAAAAAAAAGGAGATCAATTTACACAAGACAATGAGAAGAGATGGACTGTTCATATTTTAAACTTTGAGGGTCCGAGTCCAACTTGCTCTTTTGCTTCTAGTTGGCACTTGCCACTTAAATTTACCGAATGAGAAGGGCAGAGCGGTGCTGGGCATGGGGAGAAGGTGAAAAGTGTACACTCTACTGTAGCTGACCCGTTAGCTGACCTCACAAAGTCACTGTGGCGCCAAAAGGTTGGCACTCATAGCGCCACAGTGGCTCTTTATTTATTCAGGTAGATGCATACTGTCAAATAGTGAAGTTAAGCTCTTGTAGGCCATGTTGTCCGGCCTAAGAGACGATTTACCTATTCTTTGTAACATGTGCCCAAATAAAATAAAACACGCCAACCTTTCCAAAGACTACACAACTGTATAACTCGGCGTGACCCCTTACCAGCTGCTTCAGGCCCCCATATGACCTAGGCGAGATTACAAGGAGTGGTTAAGTCGGCTTCTTTTTTGGATGTTATTCATATATCTGTATACGCGTGTTAACAGTAGCAAACTTGCAGCCCTAGATCCCAAACACTTTTGCTTTATTTGCCGAGATGCAAATCCCTTGTTCTGGCCCTGATGACAATTATGTGAGGCCTCCTTATGGTGCCCATAGCCACAAATGAGGATATGGCAAGTTGACCACTAAACAGTTCATAACAACCCCTTTCCAAATGCCACATTAGTGCATAGGATCACCCAGAACTCCACTATTTAACCTCTTTCCGACCGCCTCACGCAGGATTGCGTCCTGCGGGCGGTCGGTTCATTCCTCCTTGACGCGCTCCTGAGCCCGGTGGAACGCAAGTGGAACGCACCGCCGGGCTCAGGACAAGTTCGTCACCAGCCTGCCAGCCAATGGATCAGCGCTGGCAGGCTGGTGATTTTTAAAATCGCCTATGGAAATAGGCGATATAAGGCATATTTACAAACATATGGCTTTTATATGGGATCTGTGCCATGTGCTGGGTCCTTTTCATCGGTTGGACCCAGCACAGAGCACAGATCCCAAGTAAGTGCACCAATCACTACATATCAGGCCCTGATCACCCCCTGATCACCTATAATTAACCCCTTGATCACCTGTCAATACATAGTGAAAGGGAAAAAGTGATCAGTGTCACTTTTGTGAACTGTCACTTTTTTTTTTTCACCAGTATTGACTGTTAGGTTTAGGTTAGTTTAGGTCCCTTTGGTAGGTAGTTAGCGTTAGCGCCCAGCCCACCGCACCGCAGTCACTGATTCGCTGATTAGCGTAGCGCTAATCAGCGTTTGTACTTTTATAGTATCTGTAAGTGATCAGAACTGATCACGGTCAGATCTATAATAGTATTACTGTCACTTTAGTTCGCCCTCCACCCCAAACGCAGTGTTTGCCCGATCAGACCTGATCGGTCGCCCACACCTGCGCTCACCCACGCCCGCCTCGCCGCAGTGACAAAAAAATTTTTTTGTATCACTGCACAATCACTTCACAAGCGCTGCGGCGATAAAAAATCAGTTTTGATCTTTTTATCAATCGCAGCGGCTTCTGTACTTCGCTACACTCCCATTTGTAAGACAGGCTTGCTTTTTTCTTGGTAGTCTCAGGGAATACCCCTAAATTTAGACGGCCAAATGTCAAACAAGGGGTATTCCTCTGAAGAGGCCTACAGGATTCTGACCCAGTCGGATGAGGAATGGGAACCCTCATCTGACGAATCTAGCGGGTCAGAATATGAACCTGTAGAAAGCAGTGGCTCTCTGACTCAAAGTTCTGACGAGGAGGTGGAGGTCCCTGATAGAACCAGGCGTACCCGGCCCCGTGTTGCTAGACCGCAGGTTGCGCAGGATCCGCTCAAGGGCAGCAGAGTGGGGCTGGCGCTGCCGGGTTACGTGGTGAGGCATACACCAGCAGCGCAGCCCGCCCTGGACCTAGTACCAGCACTGCCGTAGAACATGGTGAAGTGGCGAGCACCAGAAGGGCAGTTGAAGCTGGTACGGTGGCACGTGCAGTAGTTTCCCGCCGCAGCCACCGCAAAGACAGGCCCGTAGAGCCCCTAGAGTCCCTGAGGTGCTGGCAAATCCTGATTGGCAGCCCCCAACTTCAGCCGCACCAGTAGTTCCCCTTTCACCGCCCAGTCAGGAGTTCGGTGGAAACAGCTCAGATAGGATCGGCGCTGGGGTTTTTTGAGCTGTTTTTCACTGCGGAGCTCTATGACTTAGTCGTGGCAGAAACAAATCGGTATGCCACTCAATTTATCGCCGACAACCCGGGAAGCTTCTATGCCCAGCCTTTCCGGTGGAAACCAGTCCAAGTTTCCGAATTTAGAACTTTTCTGGGCCTTCTCCTCAACATGGGCATTACAAAAACATGAATTGCGGTCATATTGGTCCACGAACCCAATTCATCACATGCCCATGTACTCTGCTGCCATGTCCAGGACACGTTTTGAGACCATCCTGCGTTTCCTGCACTTTAGTGACAACACCACCTCCCGTCCCAGAGGCCACCCAGCTTTTGACCGGCTCCACAAAATTCGGCCCTCATAGACCATTTCAACCTGAAATTTGCAGATTTGTATACCCCTGCACAAAACATCTGCGTAGACGAGTCCCTAATACATTTTACCGGGCGCCTTGGCTTCAAGCAGTACATCCCAAGCAAGCGCGCCCGGTATGGGGTCAAATTGTATAAGCTCTGTGAAAGGGCCACAGGCTATACGCACAAATTTCGGATCTATGAGGGAAAAGATCAGACCCTGGAGCCGGTCGGTTGCCCTGACTACCTGGGGAGCAGTGGGAAGATAGTCTGGGACTTGGTGTCACCCTTATTCGGCAAGGGGTACCATCTTTACGTGGACAACTTTTACACAAGTGTGGCCCTCTTCAAGCATTTGTTCCTAGAACAGATTGGCTGCTGCGGCACCGCGCGACCTAGTCGCCGGGCTACCCCCAACGGCTTCTTACCACCCGACTTGCAAGGGGGCAGAGGGCTGCACTGTGTAACGACGAACTGCTCGCGGTGAAATGGAGAGACAAGCGTGACGCTTACATGCTCTCCTCCATTCACGCAGACACGACAGTCCAAATTGAACGGGCAACCAGTGTCGTTGAAAAGCCCCTCTCGGTCCACGACTATAACCTCCACATGGGAGGGGTGGACTTCAACGACCAGATGTTGGCCCCGTATTTAATTTCCCGACGCACCAGACGCTGGTATAAGAAGGTGTCTGTATATTTATTTCAATTGGCTGCCTATAATAGTTACGTTCTCTACAGTAAGGCTGGGAGAACAGGATCCTTCCTCAAATTTCAGGAAGAGATCATTTCGAACTCCTGTATCCAGGAGGTTCCGTGGCCCCATCCACCAGTGTAGTTAGCCGTCTACACGAGCGGCACTTCCCTAGCGTTGTGCCTGGTACCTCAACCCAACCGCCACCCCGAAAAAGATGTCGTGTCTGTAGCAGGAGTGGAATAAGGCGTGACACCCGCTATTTCTGTCCTGACTGTCCTGACCACCCTGCCCTATGCCTAGGGGAGTGTTTCCGGAAGTACCACACTCAGGTACACTTAGGGACCTAGGGATTGCAGGACACAGGTAGTTTTTACAATCAGGCTCAAGGGTCTCTCAGGATACTAGGTTTTGAGAGACCCTAACACATAGGGGACGGTGCTGCTGTGCTACTGCAGAAGTGTGAACGTAGAAACCTCTCCTTTCACTTGGGATAACGTGTATAGTGTACTTCTCACCATCTCTGTGTGATTTACACTTTACACATTGTCCCATGGGAAAGGAGAGGTTTCTGCTAGGAAAATAAAGCGTGAAATGGTTAAAAAAGAAAAAAATGAAACAGGTAGCAAGAAAAAAATCTTGAGTTAGTTCAGGTTTTAAAAGTTCATTTTTTTTTCATGTTCAGGTTTTATTCATGTTTTATAAAGTTTGCAACGTTCAAGTCATGTGCCTGTTGCCTGTTTTTCTTTTTTTTTTTTTTTTCCACCCTAACCACCCTTTATTTTCCAGGTAGATCAACGGACCAACCGATGAAAACGCCGCAGCACTGATGTGAATTCTGAGAGAAGCATTGCGCTGCTGTCAGAAGACACGTGAAGTCGGTGTATGCGGCGCTGCAAGACGAGATTTCTCCTCTGCAGGACAGGCACGTTTGCCCTGGCATGTGAGCTGAGGAGAGGTGTTGGAGTTCATATGCTTTGGCAAACACTTTGTATCAAAAATCTGGCAAAGATGTCTTCCTCCACACCGATCGATTGATCGATGTGAATGGAGAAATCACGCTTGCCAGGACATAGGAGCTGAAGTGGGTATGGATGTTTGGGCGGAGCCTCTATGTCCTGGCAATCGCCAGGCCCCTCTATTTTTTTGCATATTTTTTGGCAGAGATTTTTTTATCCACATCGATCGATGCGAATGAGGAAATCTGTGCCGTTCATTTTTTCTTTCAGCCCAGAGGCTGAACGGAAAAAATCTCATTACCCGTATGCTCCATATAAGGAGAATAGCAGAAACTCCTAATGCTGGCCATACATGTAATGATTGCGGAGACCCTCAAATGCCAGGGCAGTACAAAACCTCACATGTGACCCCATTTTGGAAAGAAGACACCCCAAGGTATTCGCTGAGGGGCATATTGAGTCCATGAAAGATTGAATTTTGTCACAAGTTAGCGGAAAGGAGACTTTGTGTGAAAAACAAAAAATCAAATTCCGCTAACTTGTGCCAAAAAAAAATCTTGTATGAACTCACCATGCCCCTCACAGAATACCTTGGGGTGTCTTCTTTCTAAAATGGGGTCACATGTGGGTATTTATACTGCCCTGGCATTTTAGGGGCCCTAAAGCGTGAGAAGAAAAATGCGTAAAATGCCCTCCTGAAAGGTACTCATTGAATTGGGGTCCTTTGTGTATCTTGCTGCAAAGCACACATGTGGTATCGCCATACTCAGGAGAAGTAGGGCACGTGTTTGGGGTGTATTTTACATATACCATGCTGGGTGAGAGAAATATCTCTGCAAATTGACAACTTTGTATAAAAAATGGAAAAAGTTGTCATTTACAGAGATATTTTTCACACCCAGTATTGGTATATGTAAAAATACACCCCAAAACACATTGCCTCTACTTCTGCCGAGTACGGCGATACCACATGAGTGGCACTTTTTGCAGCCAAGATGCGCAAAGGAGCCCTAAATCCAATGAGTACCTTTAGGATTTCACAGGACATTTCTACTCATTTGGATTCCAAACCGCTTCTCACGCTTTAGGGCCCCTAAAATGCCAGGGCAGTAAAATACCCCACAAGTGACCCCATTTTAGAAAGTAGACACCCCAAGGTGTTCTGTGAGGGGCATAGTGAGTCCATGTAAAATTTTATTTTTTGTCACAAGTTAGTGGAATATGAGACTTTGTAAGAAAAAGAAAAAAAAAAAAACATTTCCGCTAACTTGTGACAAAAATAAAACTTCCATGAATTCACTATGCCCATCAGCGAATACCTTAGGGTGTCTACTTTCCAGAATGGGGTCACTTGTGGGGTATTTTTATTGTCCCGGCATTTTAGGGGCCCCTAAAGCGTGAGAAGGAGTTTGAATTCAAATGCAAATGCCCTGTGAAATCTCTAAAGGTACCATTGATTTAGGGCCCCTTGACGTTTGCTGCAAAGTGGCACACATGTGGTATGCGCCAGGAGCAGTAAGGTCAGCTTGGAGTGTATTTTACACATACCCATGCTAGGTGAGAAAATATCTCTGTAAATTGACAACTTTGTATAAAAAATGGAAAAAGTTGTCATTTACAGAGATATTTTCACACCCAGTATGGGTATATGTAAAATACACCCCAAAACACATTGCCCTACTTCTGCCGAGTACGGCGATACCACATGTGTGGCACTTTTTGCAGCCAAGATGCGCAAAGGGGCCCTAAATCCAATGAGTACCTTTAGGATTTCACAGGGCATTTCTACTCATTTGGATTCCAAACCGCTTCTCATGCTTTAGGGGCCCCTAAAATGCCAGGGCAGTAAAAATACCCCACAAGTGACCCATTTTAGAAAGTAGACACCCTAAGGTGTTCTGTGAGGGGCATAGTGAGTCCATGTAAAATTTTATTTTTTGTCACAAGTTAGTGGAATATGAGACTTTGTAAGAAAAAAAGAAAAAAAAAAAAACATTTCCGCTAACTTCGTGACAAAAATAAAAACTTCCATGAATTCACTATGCCCATCAGCGAATACCTTAGGTGTCTACTTTCCAGAATGGGGTCACTCTGTGGGTATTTTTATTGTCCCGTATTTAGCCTTCAAAGCCGTGAGAAGGAGTTTGAATTCAATGCGCAGTGCCCTGTAAATTCTAGCAGTACTCATTGGATTTAGGGCCCTAGATGCTGGCTGCAAAGTGGCACACAGGGTATCGCCAGATCAGAGAGAGGGTCAGTCTTGGGTGTATTTTTACATATACCATGCTGGGTGAGAGAAATATCCTGTAAATTGACAACTTTGTATAAAAATGGAAAAAGTTGTCATTTACAGAGATATTTTTCACACCCAGTATTGGTATATGTAAAAATACACCCCAAAACACATTGCCCTACTTCTGCCGAGTACGGCGATACCACATGAGTGGCACTTTTTGCAGCCAAGATGCGCAAAGGGGCCCTAAATCCAATGAGTACCTTTAGGATTTCACAGGACATTTCTACTCATTTGGATTCCAAACCGCTCTCACGCTTTAGGGGCCCCTAAAATGCCAGGGCAGTAAAAATACCCCACAAGTGACCCCATTTTAGAAAGTAGACACCCCAAGGTGTTCTGTGAGGGGCATAGTGAGTCCATGTAAAATTTTATTTTTGTCACAAGTTAGTGGAATATGAGACTTTGTAAGAAAAAAGAAAAAAAAAAAAACATTTCCGCTAACTTCAGACAAAAATAAAAACTTCCATGAATTCACTATGCCCATCAGCTAATACTTAGGGTGTCTACTTTCCAGAATGGGGTCACTCTGTGGGGTATTTATTATCCCGCATTTTAGGGGCCCCTAAAGCGTGAGAAGGAGTTTGAATTCAAATGCAAATGCCCTGTGAAATCTTAGAAGGTACTATTGGATTTAGGCCCTTGACGTTTGGCTGCAAAGTGGCACACAGGGTATCGTCGCACTCAGAGAAGTAGGCATGGCTTAGGGTGTATTTTACATATACCCATGCTAGGTGAGAGAAATATCTCTGTAAATTGACAACTTTGTATAAAAAATGGAAAAAGTTGTCATTTACAGAGATATTTTTCACACCCAGTATGGGTATATGTAAAAATACACCCCAAAACACATTGCCCTACTTCTGCCGAGTACGGCGATACCACATGTGTGGCACTTTTTTGCAGCCAAGATGCGCAAAGGGGCCCTAAATCCAATGAGTACCTTTAGGATTTCACAGGGCATTTCTACTCATTTGGATTCCAAACCGCTTCTCATGCTTTAGGGGCCCCTAAAATGCCAGGGCAGTAAAAATACCCCACAAGTGACCCCATTATAGAAAGTAGACACCCCAAGGTGTTCTGTGAGGGGCATAGTGAGTCCATGTAAAATTTTATTTTTTGTCACAAGTTAGTGGAATATGAGACTTTGTAAGAAAAAGAAAAAAAAAAAACATTTCCGCTAACTTGTGACAAAAATAAAAACTTCCATGAATTCACTATGCCCATCAGCGAATACCTTAGGGTGTCTACTTTCCAGAATGGGGTCACTTGTGGGGTATTTTTATTGTCCCGCATTTTAGGGGCCCCTAAAGCGTGAGAAGGGTTTGGAATCCAAATGCGTAGAATTGTTCAGTGAAACTCTAAAGGTACTCATTGTTTTAGGGTCCTTTGCATTTGCTGCAAAAAGTGTCACTCATGTGGTATCTCAGTACTCAGGAGAAGTAGGGCAATGACTTTTGGGGTGTATTTTATATATACCCATACTTTGTGTGATAAATACCGCTGTAAACGACAACTTTTAAAAAAATTTATACAAAGTTGTCAATTTACAGTGATATTTCTCTCACCCAGCATGGGTATATGTAAAAATACACCCCAAAACACATTGCCCTACTTCTCCTGAGTACAGCGATACCACATGTGTGCCACTTTTTGCAGCCAAGATGCGCAAAAGGGCCCTAATTCCAAAGAGTACCTTTAGGATTTCACAGGGCATTTTTACGCATTTGGATTCTCACGCTTTAGGGGCCCCTAAAATGCCAGGGCAGTAAAAATACCCCACAAGTGACCCCATTTCGGAAAGTAGACACCCTAAGGTATTCGCTGATGGGCATAGTGAGTTCATGGAAGTTTTTATTTTTGTCACAAGTTTGCGGAAAATGAAATTTTTGAAAAAAAAAAAAACATTTCCGCTAACTTGTGACAAAAATAAAAACTTCCATGAACTCACTATGCCCCTCAGTGAATACCTTAGGGTGTCTACTGGAAATGGGGTCATTTATGGGGTATTTCTACTGTCTGGGCATTGTAGTACGTCAGGAAACAGGACAGGTGCTCAGAAAGTCAAAGTGCGGAAATTCACTTTTTGCACCATAGTTTGTAAACGCTATAACTTTTACCCAAACCAATAAATATACACTTATTGCATTTTTTTTATCAAAGACATGTAGAACAATAAATTTTGAGAAAAATTTATATAGAAATGTAGTTTTATTTGACAAATTTTCAAACAGAAAGTGAAAAATGTCATTTTTTTGCAAAAATTTCGGTAATTTTTGATTAATAGCAAAAAAAGTAAAAATGTCAGCAAGAATGAAATAGCACCAAATGAAAGCTCTATTAGTGAGAAGAAAAGGAGGTAAAATTCATTTGGGTGGTAAGTTGTATGGCCGAGCAATAAACGGTAAAGTAGTGTAGTGCAGAATTGTAAAAAGTGGCCTGGTCATTAAGGGTGTTTAAGCTAGGGGGGCTTAAGTGGTTAAAAAGGGTGCCTTCATGAGACAACCCCTTCAACAACACAATTGCAGTAAATCGGTTGTTGAGAAGCTAATCAAAAGGGACAACCCTTCCGTTACTTTATTTTAAAAAATGCATCCAAAATTGCCAAAAGTGCAAAAAAAAAAAAAAAAAAAAAAAAAACACAAATATGAAACCTTCTGAAGCTCGTCTTGTCCATATAAATGATCAAATTGAAATGCCATGTCACAGTGTATAGATCGAGGATCAGCCGCCTCTGGCACTCCAGGTGTGGTAAAACTATGACTCTCAGCATGCACATTTGCTTGGCTTTTGTCAGAACTTCTATAGAAGTTGGGAGCTGCAGTATAACCAAAACTTGAGTGCCTGATGTTGCTGACTATAGAGCAGTGATGGTGAACCTTTTAGAGACTGAGTACCCAAACAGTGACCCAAAACCCACTTACTTATCACAAAGTACCAACACGGCAATGTAACCTGAATACTACAGTCCAATATAGCATATGTTCCATGTACTTTATCATTTAGCTATAATAGCCTGCCTACATTCAGTGCGCTGCCTGTGCTGTTCATCGTGCGCACTGTGCTGATGAATGGCGGGAGAAGTCTAAGGCCTATTGGTACACCATAGACTTTATCCAGGGCGCCATAGGTTCCCCACCACTGCTAGAGAGTTTAAATTTGTCAACACAAAAAAACATCTCTCAAGAGGAAAATAAGACATGTAGCATAGCAAATCATTGGAAGGATAACCTGTAGCTATTAATTCACCTGTTTTCCTACTAACCCATATGGATTTACACGAAACAATAATCGTCCAGATTATCGGGAACGGCCGTTCCTGTGGACATTCGTTCCCGATAATCTGGCCATCTAAATGTGCGCCAATCACCTGATCACCTGATTGTTTCTTGGCAGCAGATCGGGTGGTCTAAACAGCCAGGGGTGGGATTCAAATTATTAGCAACAGGTTCCCTACTCCACGGTGGACACGCGGCGTCATGACTAGGGCTGAAGCGATTACTCGATTTAATCGAGTAATTCGACACAAAAAAATCCTCGATGCAATTTTTTGCATCGAGGATTCGTTTGTGTCATGTGACCACGGAGCAGGAGGGCAGCACTTGCTATTACTCACTGCTCCGTGGTCACCCGTCAGGTCGCTCTCTCCCTCTCCCTCCCCCTGTGTTGCGCTGCCAGTGAGGAGATGGGGGGGCGAAGGAGGGGGCGGGCGCACTGCGCCACCAATGACAGGACCTTACATTGTCCGGCCTTACTAACTAGCAGCTAGCGCGCCCGGAATGTCCCCGTATTTACAATTATCCCTGGGCGCCGCTCTGTTCTCCCCACTGTCCAATCGCAGCAGAGAACGTCACAGTGCAGGGAGAAGGAACGCCCACAGAGCTGATGTCTCCTCCCTATTGATCCGATATTAGTAATTAGCATATGGAGCAGGAGACTGTAACTGGCCCACAGTGGGGAGAACCGAGCGGCGCCCAGGGATAATTGTAAGTGCAGGGACATCCCTGGGCGCCGCTCCTTGTAGCTGCTAGTTAGTAAGGCCGGACCATGAAAGGTCCTTTGTAATCTTTAATACAGGAGGCAGGAAGCTGCGATCAGCGGCAGTTAACCCCTCAGGTGCCGCACCTGAGGGGTTAACTGCCTCTGATCTGCTGCCTGCCGCCTGTATTAAAGGTTAATTTTCATTGGTGGCACAGTGCGCCCTCCCCCCACCCCCCCGTATTAAAATCGTTGGTGGCAGTGGCCACAGAGCAGAGTCCCCTCCCCCCTCATTGGTGGCAGTGGCCACAGAGCACAGTCCCCTCCCCCCTCATTGGTGGAAGTTCTGATTGGAGCCCCAGCAGTGTAATGCTGTGGCTCCGATCGGTTACCATGGCAGCCAGGATGCTACTGAAGCCCTGGTTGCCATGGTAACATTCTTATTAGATTAATCGTAAAAAATAATCAATAGAATACTCGATTTCTAAAATAATCGTTAGTCATGACACATGTTTACATATACATACACCATATATATGCAACACACAAATACATAAATACACCATATATACACTACACACACATACCACCTAACTAAGGAGCTAAACCATCAGCGGCGCACGAAGCAACGGTAGGGGGACAAGTGATCGAAATAGCGACCCCTCATCCTCATACTGTGGAGGAGATCGCTGCATGTAAATGCAGTGGTCTTCTTCACTAAACGAGCAGCAGACTGTCGGGAAGGAGCACTTCCTTCCTGACAATCAGCCCATCTAAACCCGCCTTTAGCAATATTCCATTTATACCCACAAACTAAACGTACATTTTCATGTGACTGGACAGTTAATTGCACCAAAGAAAATGTTTTTATAGGCGGTTGAGTCGTCAGCTTTTTTTTTTCTTCAACCTGAAGCTTCAACGGTACGTCAAACCTTCAGGTTCAAGAAAAAAAAAAAAGCTGACGACTCAACCTGAGAACATGTGAATAAAAACTGACAGCATCCGATAATCTCATGTGGCTTCTTCTTTATTCAAGACATAATCCAATGAATTAGTTAATTAACGATCATGGTCTATATATCTGTGCGCCAGTTATTTATCTATGCTGGACAAAGACCATAAGGGGTTAAAACGTTGCATCTCTTGTTGTGTTGGATTGTGTACTGAATAAAGAAGAAGCCACGTGAGAATATTGGATGCTGTCAGTTTTCATTCATATGTTGCGGTTCCGGGATTTCCTGGAGTTTGGACTATGCATCCAGCAGCGAGTACTTTGCAAGAGAATAGCGATGTTGGAAACATTGCTTTATAGTTGTTATCATCCTGAGAAAATGTGCGAATCTGCCCTTTGCTAATTTCTAGACAGTCACAATAAATGGACACAGACAGCTAAAAAGTGTGAAAACTTCAAGACCTTAAAAGACTTGCCAAAAGCAACAGATAATCAAGACTGTCAACAGCGAGCTACATACATCACGTACCGCACAAAATACCGGACATAAAGCAACAGGAAAGAACAAATTATAAATATACTATATTTACTCTATGGTTACCCGGCATCTATATTTAGTGTTTTTTCTTTAAATTCACAAAGAAAGTGCTTAAAGGGGTTTTCCGGGAATTAGGAAAATGAAATTACCTAAATATTACTTTTTCATAAACATATTCCCAAATACCTTTCATTAGTTATAATGGCTTGTTTTGTCTGTGGAGCAATCACTAGGAGAAATAAAATGGCCGCCATCCTACTAGTACACAGAAAAGGCAGCTCTTTACTTCAGTGCTCAGAAGTAACATGTCCTCCTGTATGATTACTGAAACAAAACAATAGCTGATATCAGGGAGACCAGCTACAGAAAACACCGCGGAGCCTCACTTAAGAGTCTCAACACAGCAATCCGAAGTGCAAAGTTCCCTGGGAAACAGGAATATGCAAAATAAATGTGGAGCCCCAGTTATGGGTCTACAACACAATGAAAGCCAGATATCCCTCAAAGGAAGGAAAACCGAGCAAAGGGGTGTCTCCATTACAGAGATCATCAAATCCACCATATTAAGTGGCCCCTATGTCAAGATATTCTTATAGACTCCAATGCATTAGCATTGGAGTCTATGGGGATTACACTGTGTTCCTATGGAGTCCTGCATGCTAGACTTAAAGGGGGTATCCCATGACTAATGTAAAAAATTTAAATAGGACAGTACATGACAACCTCTTTCTAACAAAGCTAGGACCAGCCCTGTACCTCACATGGATTCAGAGATCTCCCCATTCATTGCTCTGCTACATTTATATTAGGGCTGCACGATATGGGAATTTTGTGCGATTGCGATTAGGGCCCTAAAAATTGCGATAACGATATATAGAGCCTCAGGCGGCTGCAGCACTGCCCGGGCTGGCGCGTCCATGAGGGCGCACCTCCTGAGCGCAGCATGAAGAGAGGGATTGACAGGAGGGAAACGCTCAGCGCTCCCTTCTGTCAGTCCCTCATTGTAGCGTGGTCAAGCCCTGCATGGTCCGCGGTACAGGGAGCATCTGTCTCCTGTACCCGGCCGGACTGACATGAAGTGTGCACACAGTGTGCACTTCCTGTCAGTCCACCCGGGTACAGGAAACTAAAGCTCCAGTACCCGTGGGACCATACAAAGCTCGGCCACGCTACATTACAGGCGGGGGAGGGGGGAAAATGACAAGATGGGGAAAGACAATGACAAGGGGGAGAAAGTGAATGACAAGGGGGAAGTGAATGACAAGGGGGAAGCGAATAACAAGGGGGGGGGGAGAAAGTGAATGACAAGGGGGGGGAGAGAAAGTGAATGACAAGGGGGGGGGGAGTGAATGACAAGGGGGGGGGGAAGTGAATGACAATTGAGAAAGTGAATGACAAGGGGGGGGGGCGAGAAAGTGAATGACAAGGGGGGGGGGAGAGAATGACAAGGGGGGAAAGTGAATGACAAGAGGGGGAAAGAGCTGGGTGTTGTAGTGATGCGGGGACTGAGCCTCCGGACCCCTCTGCCCTCCCCTCCGGGCCCCTCTGCCCTCTCGTCCGGACCCCTCTGCCCTCCCCTCCGGACCCCTCTGCCCTCTCCTCCGGACCCCTCTGCCCTCTCCTCCGGACCCCTCTGCCCTCCCCTCCGGACCCTGTAATCCTTGTAAGGGTTTCCACATGTCATGGCGGCAGCAAGTGGCTATCACTTAGACGCTGGCAGCATCTGACGTGTCATATAACCTATTGAAGAGGGGAAGCATTATGGGGGGGCCCTATATACTCGCACATTATGGGGGGCACTATGGAGAACAGGGGAAGGAATACTATAGGGGCATCTACTGGGGGCCCTATGTACTGGCATGCATTATTGGGGGGCTCTATGGAGAAGTGGGGGAGAAACACTATGGGGGCATCTATTGTGGGCTTTATCACGCGGCTCCGCCTGGCTCCTAACTTTTTTAGCTGGCTCCTAGATTCCAAGGAAATTTGTCAAGCCCTGCTTTATAAGACGCACTACTACCCTCCACTCCCCACACACTTTTGGGGGAGGGGGGGGAAGTGTGTCTTATAAAGCGAAAAATACGGTAATATAATTGCAGCATTTTTGGGTCAGTAAATTGCGATATGACGATTAATTGCGATAACGATTGCTTTCGCGATATATTGTGCATGGCCTAATTTATATCAAGCTGAATGCTTAAAGGGGTTGTCCGGGTTCAGATGTTCCGATGAGTTCCGCTCTAGCGCAGGGCAAGGGCTCTTTTGTTTACAATAACAGACTGCCGGGCGGAAGCTTCTACCCGGCAGTGCGTTCGGTGACATCACCGGCTCTGATGGTCACGCTTTAGTGCTGCCCTAACCGTTTTACAGGCTAGGGCCGTGCTAAAGCCCGCCCATCAGTGCCGGTGACGTCACCGGGTTTCTTGGCAGCGCGGTTCGTCACCGGAACTCCAGAAAATGCCTTGAACTGCTTCGATGCTCAAGTCAGGGGGCTACCTGGGTGAAAATGGAGTGTCTTTTCTGCTGCAGCTACAGTAAGGGGGCGTGTCTCAGCTCTCCCCATCACAGCTCAGGAGGCAGTTGAAGGATGAAACTGAGCATGTGCGGCCTTCTCAGTGAGCAGGTCAAAGAAATAACATAAAAACAAACAGCAGGTGGCGCTATACAGATACATTCTATTGAATAACTCAGTGGGTATGCTAAATGTTTAATTAGGGCTCTTTCACACTTGCGTTGTTCCTTTCTGCCCTAGAGTTCCGTCCTCGGGGCTCTAAGACGGAAACATACTGATCAGGATTATCGCAATGCATTCTAAATGGAGAGAAATCTGTTCAGGATGCTTCAGGATGTCTTCAGTTCAGTATTTAAACTTTTTTTTCCGTTGAAAAATCCGCAGCATGCTGTAAAGCATTAATCCGGATCAGACTTTAAGCTAAACGTCGTTTCGGCGCATCGCCGGATCCGACGTTTAGCTTTCTGAATGGTAACCATGGCAGCTAGGACGCTACTAAAGTTGCGGTTGCCATGGAAAAGTAGTGGGGAGCCAGGGGAGAAGCTACTTACCGTCCGTACGACTCCCGGGGCGCTCCCCAATGACGTCACAGCGCCCCTACATCGCAGGGATCATGTGATGACGTCATTGTGGAGCGCCCAGGAGCCGCACGGACGGTAAGTAGCTTCTCCACTGCTCCCCACTACTTTTCCATGGCAGCTGGGAATTTAGTAGCACCCTGGCTGTCATGGGAACACAAAGCATTTTGAAGACTGATCAGTCTTAAAATGCTTTCAGGTGTGTTGCATTGTGACGGATCCGGGGGCATTTCCGGCGCCGGATCCTCACAACAGTAGTGTGAAAGAGGCCTTACATGCAATTACAAAAGTATTCAGATCTAGGTGCGAGTCAAAAGCACAGGAGGTGATGGTTTGAAAACCGTGGAATATTTTTCGTAGGACAACCCTTTTAAAGATACAACAAATGTATCAAACATTGAGCCACAGGGACGCCATTGGAACTAACGTGCGGCAGCCTCTTGTCATTTAGGAGGACAGAGTTTGCCCGGAGGAGCCGAAGCACGGGCGGGAACGCGCGCTCACGATCCTTAGCCTCCCAGATGGCATGTTTACATTTGACCACGGCATCCGAGGGGTTAAATTACGAGATCAACGTGATCATCGATCTCATACCTCAGCCCCGAGTGCCTGCCGTTTAAAAAAGCAGGCGTCTGCTTCACTTGCAAGTGAGTGGCATTTTTAAATGTGCGACCGCCGACATAAATTTACGTGGTCTAGTCAGGAAGGGGTTAAAGACTACTCGTCAGTAGAAAAAGAGAGAAAAATAACTTTCTAGACATCTGAAATTACTAAGCCCCTAGTAAAAGGCTTTTAAGATGAGAACCGTGTGCTCCTTTTTCCCACTGTGAAATGTCTATTTATGTATGTTGTGTTCTTAGTTATAGATTTCCAAAAAAAAACAAGAGCTGCCATAGCAACATGCCGTGTCTGAAAACGTTCAGTTCTAAAACGTGCATACGATTAATCACATACATTGTCGCACTTATCTACATAATGGGGCACATTTACAAATTCCTGAACACTGAGGCCATCGCCTCAGGCAGCACCACGTAGTGGCGAGAGAGGGGCAGCCGAAGGGAAGGGGTTAGGTTAAGAAATTGGCATTGGGGAGGGAGGGGCGCCATTTCAGTTTTCGCCTCAGGCAGCAGAAACGCTAGGTGCACCCCTGCTCCTGAACCATTTACTACTCCATGGGGTAGATTTAGGCCTATTGCACACGGTGTGCGCCCCGTGCCCGTATTGTGGACCGCATTTGCGGATCCGCAATACACGGGCACCATTCTGTGGCCATTCCGCATCACGGATGCGGACCCATTCATTTCAATGGGTCTGCAAATCCAGAGATGCGGAACGGTGTGGAACGGAATGACGGAACGGAACACTATAGAAGCACTGCGGAGTGCTTCCGTGGGGTTCCGTTCCTTACTTCCGTCCCACAAAAAGATAGAACATGTCCTGGTCAGATTTGCTAAAAATGGCCAGGTCCTTAACCACTTGCCGCCACGCTAACGCCGATGGGCGTCAGCGCGGCGGCTCTCTCAGGTCTCACTGCTGCCTATCGGCGTCATCTCGTGAGACCCGAGATTTCGCATGCACGCACTACAATAAGTGTATATTTATTGGTTTGGGTAAAAGTTATAGCGTTTACAACTATGGTGCAAAAAAGTGAATTTCTGCACTTTGACTTTCTGAGCACCTGTCCTGTTTCCTGACGCACTACAATGCCCAGACAGTAGAAACACCCCATAAATGACCCCATTTTAGAAAGTAGACACCCCAAGGTATTCGCTAAGGGGCATAGTGAGTTCATGGAAGTTTTTATTTTTTGACACAAATTAGCGGAAAATGAAATTTTTTGAAAAAAAAAAAATTCCATTTCAGCTAACTTGTGGCAAAAAATAAAAAATTCCACGAACTCACTATGCCCCTTAAAGAATACCTTAGGGTGTCTACTTTCCGAAATGGGGTCATTTATGGGGTGTTTCTACTGTCTGGGCATTGTAGTACGTCAGGAAACAGGACAGGTGCTCAGAAAATCAAAGTGCAGAAATTCACTTTTTTGCACCATAGTTGTAAACGCTATAACTTTTACCCAAACCAATAAATATACACTTATTGCATTTTTTTTTTTTATCAAAGACATGTAGAACAATAAATTTAGAGAAAATTTTAAATTGAAATGTAGTGTTATTTGAAAATTTTTACAACAGAAAGCGACAAATGTCGTTTTTTTGCAAAAATTTCGTCAAAAAAAGTAAAATATCAAAAAAAGTAAAAATGTCAGCAGCAATGAAATACCACCAAATGAAAGCTCTATTAGTGATAAGAAAAGGAGGTAAAATTCATTTGGGCGGTAAGTTGTATGACCGAGCAATAAACGGTGAAAGTAGTGTAGTGCGGATTTGTAAAAAAAGGCCTGGTCACTAGGGGGGTGTAAACCTGTGGTCTTCAAGTGGTTAAGGTGAAAAATGGCCTGGTCCTGAAGGGGTTAATATTACATATGACATAGTGGAAACAAAAAATGGGTGGCATTGCAGGGGGGACGACAATTCCACCATACATTTATGAGAGTTTTTACAGTGGTCCTTATGTGGTAAAACTGACTAACAGGATGAATACGTTCATATTTTAATAGTTTGGGCATTTTGGGACATGGCAGTGCTAATGATGTTTACTTTTTAACTCCCTTACTCCACCAAGAGTACCAATCTAGAATCATGGTCCTGGTCTCCAGTGCGCTGACCACCCTCTTCTTCCATGGTAAGGTCCAGGGATGGAGGGTCTTCCATGGATGGGGTCTGCAGACATCCTCTCTGACTGGCCACCCTCCCACCTGCGCACTGAGCGGAGTTAAATACTCCAGGTTCGGTCCTCACTACCATCCACTCTGCGGCCTGCAGCGCTGACTTCCGGGACGCCATGCATTCCAAATACCGGAAGTTGCGTGCGCGTCACTTCCGGTTCACACTGCGCGCCTGCCCAAGAGCTCTGCTCCACCCCCCGTTCTGCAATTCTTCACAGGGATGCTGCGTGCTAGGGAGGACAGGCCTCGGACCTCCCGAACACCTCTCGGTACTGCCGGAACTGCCAGTAGATGGTAATACAGCCTCGGCCAGGACCCGGAAGGGTGTTTGTCCAGACTTCTGGCAGCAACTAGAGGAGACTTACACCGTACCAGGTAACCCCTACGGTTAGAATACAACACCAGCGGGTCCCTGCAACCATTAAAGCTCTCCAGAAGAAGCGTCCTATCCCTTAGGACAGGAAACAGGAACTGGTGGATGGAGGTCGGGTCCCTCCTAGAGAAGCTCTCCACGGAAGTTCCTGTTTCCTGTCCTGGAAGGAAGCGGGCTCAAAGGTGCTGTCATGGGCATAAGGGAAAATACTGTATATTTTTTATATAATTGAAAACCTTTTTTTTCACTTTTTTAAGTCACATGTTCAAGTGCATAGCTCCCTTAATCTTAGCCTTTTACCATGTAATCTGAGAAGTTAAATGACCCTGATCAGCATTATCGCCGATCACAGACATTGTCTCCGTGTGTCTGCTGTGCAAAACAGTATCTAAGTGGTGGGTGTCAAACTCCCGGGAGCCACTCCGATCAGCTGTTTGAGAAGGCAATGGCTACACAGCCTTCTTGCAGCTTTCCCTAGGCCGGTGACATCACATTTATCAGTCACCTGGCCTAGGCGGAGTCCGCCGCTATTCAAGTGAATGGGGTGGAGCTGTGATACCAAGCACAGCCTCTATCATATATGGCGCTGTGCTTGGTAACCTGCGAGAAGGCTGCGGCCCTCACAGGACCGCTGCTGCCTGCTCAGACAGCTAATTGCTGGGGTCCTGGGTGTCAGACCGCCATTTATCAGATACTGATGACCTATCCAGAGGAATAGGTAATCAGAGGTAATCAGTTAAAGCGACTCAGAACCCAAGGTATATTTCATGACATTCACAGTCCACGGCAAAGAACAATTAGACTACCTTGGTGTTTGGAAGGAAATAGTGCATGAAATGGACATTACATGTAAACTGGTATTACCCCAGAACATGAAAGCAGCTTTCAGGTTAACCAAGATTTAAACATTAAATGTGAATAAGGGCTGGTTCCGTTGCCATATTGCGACCCGTGTACATTCCGTATTACGAATGTGGACCCATTCACTTGAATGGGTCGGCAAATCCAGGGATGCGGTGCGGAACCGAAACAGAACACCACGGAGGCACTACGGAGTGCTTTCATGGGGTTCCTCCGATCTGTGCTTCCGTTCCGCAACAAAATAGAACATGTTCTATTTTTTTGCAAAACGGACGGATCACGGACCCATTCAAGTGATTTGCAAATTGCGGACCCCAATGCACGGAACGTAACCACAACAGGCCGTGTGAAAAAGCCCTATGTCATAGCTGGTCTTATTATGTGAAAAATATTTATTATTGTGTACCCAACACAATACAAGGTAACCTTTTTTTGTGGTGGGGGTATGTGGCCACAAAGGTTATGGGGATCATTATTAGAAGAGGGCACGGTAATTTTTCTTACAGCCCTTAATTGTTCAGCAGAAATCAGAAGAAAAAAAAAAAAAAAAAAAAAGAGAAAAACTATGTAGCAATTTCCAATCACATGTAAAGGTTCATTGGTGCTACTTTAATTGCGTCTCTCAATTCTAAAACGTTAGAACTTAAACTCAGCTTTAAAGGTGTTGCCCACTATTATTATTTATTCCTTTATCCACTGAAAAACTCAATTGCATACAATGTCAAATGGAGTAAAACAATACGACATTTTCACAAATTCTCCAGTCACTCTGCCCAAAGCTTCATTTTATACCCCAAAATGGGGCTATAAAAGGCAATACAAAGAAAGGTGCATACCTGATGGATTAGGGATCTGACTTTCACTGGCTGATTTTACTATTTTACTGTCACTGTTAATATAGGAGGGCAGCTCTTCGAGTCTCACAGGTCTGTCTTCCAATTGTTGGGTCTCCTGAAATTTGTTCTGTTCCTGTAATTTTGTATGGTTTTGAATGACTTTGTTAGCAGTTTCCATAACCACTTCAGTATTTAAATTTTCTGCTGCCATTGCCATAAGCTCATCATCGTCCTCTCCAACGTCCCAGGCATCACTTGTGTTGCTTTCAAATTCTTGAAAAGTAGAGACTTTTTTCAATTTCACCGGTGTAGTTTGAGTCTTCTGAACAGTTTTGCTCAGTCTATGAAACACAAAGTAAGGAAACGTGAATACTAGACAAAAATCAATGCCTAAATTAGCAAGCTAACACCAACTTTAAATCACCCTCAAAAAGAATTATTAAAAAGACAGTAAGACAGTCCTGGCTACAGCTGGACAGGCGCTCCTGCCATCTCTGTTCCCTGGCGAGCAGAAATGCTTTGATGGCCAAAAACTGACAATTATCTAAGTGGCTCTAAAACACTGGCAGTAGGCAGAGAGCCTCACGAGTCAGGAACTAAAGCCATCAGAAATCTAAATGTTAGCAAGTGAACAAAAGGAGTGCAAATAGCTCAACGACAATGAGTACAAGTGACAACTTATCCCCAATCCATAGAATAGGAAATAATGGGGTCATTTATCAAACTGGTGTAAAGGAAAATTGGCATCGTTTCCCATAGCAACCAGATTGCCCCCTTTCATTTTTGACAGCTCCTTTGGAAAATGAAAGGAGGAATCTGTTTGCTTGCTATGGGCAACTAAGCCAGTTCTACTTTACACCAGTTTGAAAAAGGACTCCATAAGTGGCTGATTGGCATGGGTCCAGCTGCTAGGGCCACAGCCTACCACTAAAACAGGGGCCTGTGTTTCCTCTTTGAATGGAGCTGCAGGGAATTGGCTCTATAAACTCAGTTCTCTCCAGCAGCCCCATAGGGTTGAATAGAGAAGGGGACACTTATGCATTTTGGCTGCTCCATTCAAATGGGGAATGCGAGTCCCCATTCTGGTGATCGGGGAAGGCCCCAGTGGTTAGACCCCCACAGCTCAGACACTTATCGGCTATCCACAGGATAGAGGCATAAGTGGTTATCATTGGAGGACCCCTTTAAAGGGAGTTTATAGGTAATTAATATCAGATTCTCAAGGGTCCAACTCCAAGAAGCCATTAGCCGTTTTGGTGCCAGAACCAGGCACTAGAACTACATAGCTCCACCAACTGTGTAGAGACCTACAAGAGAATGTGAGCTGTGCTGCAGTAACCAGGCACATCAACTAAACAGTGTACAGAGCTATGTAGTACAAGTGCCTGGTTCTGGCACCAAACTAGCTGATATCCCTCCTCTCCCCCTTATAAATTCACCTAACCCAGCCCTAACTCATATCTACAGTCCCTTGCTAATGGCATCTTTTCTTCTTCATTTTACGCATGCAACAATCCTTAAGAAGCCATTCCTTGGCCCATCTATTCTGTCCAGCTAACACTCAATCTCACAGCCACAAAACGCCTTGAACAACAGGCCTAACCTGAACTGTCCTCACCTAACCGAACCTCCTACAATCTGGCTTCAAAATCCCATCATTCCAATGGAACTCCCTTCCTACCAAAATCACCAGAGATCTTTTAACTACCAAGAAGCAAGACATTACTTTATCCTCCTCCTCTTGGGCGTGTGCTCTGCCGGACGCAGTCCACCTTTTACAAGCTGCTTCACACACTTGGCCCTCTCTGGGACCTCCTTGTTCCTTACCATGTGAGCATTCAGTATCTCCAGTTCACACACCTCAGCCTCTCACTCTCTATCAGCATCCTTCAAGGATCAAGCATCTTTCCTCTCCATAGAGCTATACATTTGGCTTCGGACATTTATCAAAAACTGATGGCTTTCAATACCTTTTTTATGTCAATGACACTGAAATGTACCTTTCTGGCCCTAATGTTACCGCTCTCCTATCCAGGCTGTCTACGAGCTATTTTCTTCTTTTATTGCTTTCTAAAACTCAACATGGAAAAAACAAAATTATCATCTTTTCCCATCTCATTCAACCTTCTACTAGATCTAATAAATCACAGTTAACAGCATCACACTTTCTCCAGTCTCACAATTCCTCTACCTCAGAATAACCTTTGACTAAGTCCCATTCTTCAGATCAAATATCCAAGCCCTTCTAAATACTGCAGTTTCCACACAAAAGGCTTTCATATCCTTATTTCAACAGATTTTCTTTACGTGCTCTCATCATATATCACCTACACTACCAACACATCTGCTTCTATGGCCTCTCCTCTGACAGTTTTGCAAACCTTTAAACCATACCTAACTGAGTTGGCCAGTTACCACTACTGTCTGTAATCTCTACCAGCCTCTTACCTGGCTACTCATTTACCAATTTACTAATTTCCATACTGACAATGACATACATTCAGGGCAGTTCACAACTTGTGCCCTTCATGCTGCTCTGCATTAATCTCCCAACATAAAATGTCCTGTCCTCGCCAAGACCATCTTCTCTAAGGCTTGTTTCACATCTGGGTTAGACATGTGCCGGAGATGTCTGGATTCGCCACTCCCCGATTCCTGCCAGCCCCATTAACTATAATGGCAAATCCACTGCTATAGTTAATAGGGCTGGATGGAATTCCGGCAGTGCCTGGCAGGCACAGATCCGGCAGGCTTTTCCCAAACGCAGATGTGAAGTAGGCCTAATCTGTTTCTGTTTCCCAACATGGCCTCCTAGAGTTCTCTCCCATACTCGCGACCCCAACCATACAAACTTTCAAAAGCAAGCTAAAAACTGCCAACTTCAGAAAATCTTCAACCTGCACAACCATAAATATGTAGCCTCTACCCTTGTCTACTTTCCCTCACGCTGGGCTCAGACCTGAGCGTTTATGAGACGCGCGTTCTCCGCGCGGTTTGGTCGCGCGTTTTTGGCAATAGTAAACGCGCGTTTGTGTGATTGACTGCAGTGTTGTCCAATGACCAAATATCCCTGTCTATATGAAGTTTGGCCTTTCCAGCATGTTGCAAATTCATAAACGCGCGTTTTCAGTGTCAAAAACGCGCAAAATACAAGCGTTGCGCGTTCCCATTGAAGTCTATGGGCCAAAACGTGCGACAAACGCCCCAAAAAAAAGCTCAAGTACTTGTTTATGCGTCGGGCGTTTTTCAGCGCGCTTCGAACGCGCTGTAAAACGCGCTGTAAAACGCTAAAAATGTGAACCAGTCCCATAGGGAAGCATTGGTTTGCATCGGTTATGCGTTTTACAGCGCGTTCGAACGCGCTGTAAAACGCGCAAGTGTGAAATGAGGGTCATAGATTGTAAGCCCATGTGGGCACAGCCATATCCACATGACGGATCCGCAAAAAAAAACACTAGTGCGAAAGTAGTCTAAAGGGGTTATCCAAGATCTATAATGCCACCCATATAACCAGGCCCCTCACAGAGCTTGTCCTTACCTCGCTCCTCGGCACCCGCGTCACTTCTCATGCCGGCACGACGACCGGATGCAGTGTCGGTGGGGGGGGGGGGGGCAGCCAATAGCAAGCCATAACGGGAAAGAGCCTCCCTAATATCACCCACGATGCTAGGGAGGCTCGACCTGCTATTCACTAAACACCCCCCTCCCCCCGGATGGCTACAGGTATTTAAACTCCACAGTATTTTAGATGTACTGTGCCCTGGAAGTTCAAAGGGATGTAAAATATATAACAAGCAAAGAAGAAGAAGAAAATATGAGAAAAAAAATAACTATCCCCTAAACTTCATATGAAGAAAACCTTTATAAATGTGAGTGTAGTGATCAGCGGATGAGTGGGTTCAGCTTCTCGAACCCTTGGTAAATAGCCGTTACTGTGAAGAGCAAGCTGTATCTATACATTTTTCCTGAAAGGTAAAAGTAGCAATAAACGCTGGGTCCTATTTAGGCTCAGATCAGGGTCTCCAGCGGAGGACCATCCTTCATTACAGCCGTGTGTCCTTACAGGGTACATGGATAGTATATGGATGGTGCTTGACTTCATAAGACCTCAAAATGAGCACCGGTTAGCAGCATCTACCGTATTACCCTGAGAACACACCTGAGCGTTTTTCAGCGCGTTCATACGCGCTGAAAAACGCTCAACGTGTGAAAAGCCATGCATCCCTATGTGCATGGTTCACATGTCGGCGTTTTACAGCGCGGACGACCGCGCTGTAAAACGCCCTGCGCGATCGCGTCGGCTGCAGTGACTATCGCGCGGCAGCACGCGCGATCCAACCCATATTCTATTATGGGAGCGCGCATATGACGCGCGCTTCCATAAAACAGCCACTTCGCGGCAGAAGCGCGCGTCATAGGCGCGCCCTGGAAACACGCGAAGTGTGTTCCCAGGGTTAAAGTAGGCAACCGGGTAGGGTTGATCCTGCTGAATAAAATAACCATCTTTCCCAAGAAAAAAAATAAGACTTGGATTCTTTATGTAAATTTGGATTTTAGTGCACCGAGGGGCATGGCCAGCACTGGAAGGATGAGGAGCGGAGATGTACTGAGAGGCTAGACCTTGCCCCTGGATGCACTGAAGCCCTCATTTGCATAAATACGTCCTTTGCTCCCGGGAATGAGGCATTCCATTTACATAAAACAGGTATCTTAGGCTACATGCCTCAAAGAAATTCGTCAGGCTGTTGTGGCACCTCATGCGCCACTGACTACAATGGGAATTCAGCCACTGCCCATTCTATTTCTTATTCTAGCCTCATCAACCCTACCAGTCAGTATGCATAGTTAAATAGGGTTCATCCTGCTGGCAGGTGCATTTTCAACTTTTTGTCAGTTCTTCTTGCTACAGTGGAATTAGAGGCCAGGGTGCTGGTGGATTAGAACTGGTTAAAACGCTTTATGGAAACTAAGCCATTTCATTCCTTTATTATAACCTCTAATTGCTTCAACTCCGCTTGCGGTAGGATCAAATGTGAATGCAAATTATGCAATACTATAATATACTGCAGATTTCTATATTCCCTAAAATCGGTGGAATCATTTTAAATGGTTTCCCAGTCCTTGTACACTGATGGCCTGTCCCTCACCCATGTCAATCAGCTGATCTGCAATAGCTCCTGCACTGGAAGTCCACACCGAAGCTCCATTGTGTGGAATGGACAGAGAGGATTATTGCAGAGCTGCTCCCATCCACTTGGCTATAAAAGGAACAGAAAACCTCTTATTACCCCTAGATTACCGTTATTCTATTAGGCAGTGTATAATCTATACTAACTAGATTACCGTTATTCTATTAGGCAGTGTATAATCTATAATCACTAGATTACTGTTATTCTATTAGACAGTGTATAATCTATAATCTCTAGATTCACGTTATTCTATTAGACAGTGTATAATCTATAATCTCTAGATTACCGTTATTCTATTAGGCAGTGTATAATCTATAATCACTAGATTACTGTTATTCTATTAGGCAGTAAATAATCTATAATCTCTAGATTCACGTTATTCCATTAGGCAGTGTAGATTACCGTTATTCCATTAGACAGTGTATAATCTATAATCTCTAGATTACCGTTATTCTATTAGGCAGTTGTGCATGACAGGTCTCATCGCTAACAGAAGAGTCAGCGTGAGCACAAGGATTATCATCTGTAACCCATCAGTGAGGCAGGTCTGAGGCAGCACCAGGTGCCACAATGCAAAATAGAAAGAAAGCTGGTACTCGCAGTGAGAGTGGACGTGTCTGCAGCACTACAGTAGCCTGGAGTGCCTCTGAGTGTGGTCTTGATCTGGGGCTGAGAGACCACGAGGTCTGGGCAGTCGCTTGATATGTTCTTGAAGTTATGTGGATTTTGTAAGTGTGATAAATCTTGCGCTAAATTGTATTTGACCAAAGATACCGCACCAGTGATTCTATTCCTCTGATCTAAAGGTCTGGTGCGTAGACAGCCAGGACCGGACGTTGGTGGCTGGACAGGAACGCCAACACACACGTGGGGCGTGCAAGACCATCGGGTGAATTGCTGTCGGATACACCAGCTGCTCCTTTGGAACAACTGAGGACTTTACAACTGTAGTGCTGCAGACTGTCACTCTCACCAGCGCGGTACCCACTTTCTTTCTATTTTGCAGTGTATAATCTATAATCACTAGATTACTGTTATTCCATTAAGCAGTGTATAATCTATACTAACTAGATTACCGTTATTCCATTAGGCAGTGTATAATCTATACTCACTAGATTACCGTTATTCCATGAGACAGTTTGCTCATAATAATCTGCCCTTTGAATGTTCAGGTCGGTCATATATAACTCTTACCTAAGTTACACTGTCTCTGCATTTTAGGGCCCATTTACATGTTGCTTACAACGGAATTCTAGCGTGGACAGCCACACCAAAATTCTACCAAAATCCCGCGGCTTTAATTCCTGTGAACGAACCCTTAAAGGGTATTTTTTTCTGGCAACGTGAGAATAAGGATTTTTCATACTTGCAATCAGAAAATGCCCTGATTGTAGTGTACACATATAATAATGGTACTTTTTGAATGAATGAATAAATGATAACCAAGCTAAATTTAAAAAAGAAAAAACGAAACCTCAGTTAAACTGGTTTCACATTTACACATTTAAAAATGTTCCATTCTATGATGAGCGCAAAGCAACTGTGAAAGCTGTGAAAGTTAAACCAGAGGTCGTCCTCAGCCCCAGGTAAGAAAAATGAAAAAATATTTCAGTTTCACTTTGTAGGCAGGAAACAATTCCTAAAACTGTCAGACAACCTTTCATTTTTCAGATTTAACACATCCAAAATGAGATTTATAGATAAAGGGGTTGTCTCGTGTTGCCGTAATTAAAGGGGTTGTCCGACTAATTTTTTTTGTTCTTTGTACGTTTCTAACTAATGAAATGTAACAGCTTTACCATGCACTTACTGCATCTGTAGTTCCTCTCTCTCAGATTTCACTGGGGGTCACATGACCTGTGATGTCAGCTTCTCTCCCTGCTCTAATGATGTTTCGTGCACAAGCCTGAGAGAGCAGATATGTCATTGGAATCACACAGAAGAAAAGAAAGGTGTCCAGCACAATAATCCCATGCCATAAAATCTTTATTGTTGCGACATAAATCCCAATACAGACAAATCCTTTACATGGGGTAGTTTACATGTTTCAGACAAAGCCATCCTTATTCATAACAAGGAATGATGGAAATGGAGGAAAACTCAAAGGTCTTACTCCCCCAACCGTCCTGAAGGCTTTGCTCAGTAATTGCAAGCTGTGCACAGCAGCTAGAGGAGTTCTGCACAAGAACAGGTAGGGAGAAGATCCTGTGTGTATCAGCAGTGTCATTGTACAGCTGGGACTTGTGGCACTACACATACAACATGCTGCTGAGTCTCCCAGCAGTCAGACATGTCACTCAGGGCAGCAATTATATTCAGGGGGAGGGGCAGAAATTGTTGTTATTTCAGGTAAACAAAGGTCCAGAAGAGAACCAGAGAAATGAAGAAATATACATTTTTTTTACCTAAAACTTGCTTAGTTATATATTGCTGCCCATCAGAATTACAGTGCTATATTTTTTTTTCATAACTCGGACAACCCCTTTAAGGGAGCCCCAACCATCAGGCGGCCGGGAAACGTAGGAGCAGGCCGGCACGCTGTGGTTTCCTCAGCTTCCATGCGCCGCTTTTCTCAATACTTCCTTATTTTCTATGTTTGACCACTAGTTCTTTCTTCTGTTTTGTAATATATGAAGCTAAATCCCCTCTATTCATCAAGAAATAGTAAAAAGAAGATACGCATGGTTCAAAAGTGTGGCTTTGGAGATGAATTGAGAAAGTACCATATATTCTCCACTGTAATTACTAGACTATTAAGTCGATGCAGGTCTATAGCTTCTATGACAATTCTGAAATCATGATCAGTGAAAATGACGCTTGAACATATATTGTGTAGATTTCTATCTGGTAATAACCTTCTGTCTTTCCAAAAGGCATTAAAGGGGTTGTGCCACAAAATCAACTTTTCCCTATTCACAGGATTGGGCATACGCATCTGGGACCTCCACCCAGAGCCGACGCCACCAGTAAGGCGACCTAGGCAGTCGCCTAGGGCACCATTTAGCAGGGGGCGCCTGTTGCGGTTTAAAAAAAACTAAAAAAAAAAAACGTTGGTTAAATAAGTTAACTTAAGTGGCGGCGGCCCTCAAGCTGCGCCGCCTGAGCGGCTGAGGCTGAGCTCTCTAAAGAATCTCCGGCCGACAGCTCAGTGCTGCGCAGCCTGCCTGCGCCTGCTGTCCGTGTCTGCTCTGTGCTGTCTGACATGTCAGAGGAGAATCGGGGCAGAGGCGGACCAGAGAGACAGTCTGTCAGACTGTCACTGACAGTGACAATGACAGTCTGACACCGCTGTGCTGTCTGGCTCTCTGGTGGTCTGAGTGACTATAACTGCTGCTAGCTTACCTGGCTGCTGGTTTCAGGCTGCTGAGGGTGGGGAGCGGAAGCGGAGCTCTGCCGCCCTGGCCTGAATGATTTTGATCTGAACCCCCTGACCCCACCCACCCTTGAGCACGTGACGCAGAGAGAGGGGTGAAGCGAAAGAGGAAGAGAAGGCCGCACACTGAGCAGCAAGCAGCCAGCCACGGCCACCACGGTCCACGGTTCCACCAATCTGCGTCCCCCAGTGCGGCAGCAGCGGCAGTGCCTTCTCCTTCTGGGACATAACAGAAGTGGGCTCCTACCTGGATTGGAGTGCAGCCTGCAGGTGCAGCTGCTTTCTTCTTCCCCAGGACCCCAGGGCGACATTGGTGAATGGTGTACGTACCATGTTTGTCTCCAGTCCCCAGAGCCAGACCAAGAGCCAGACTGCAGCCAGAGACCAGCTCATCTTATTGTCCTGGTGGTAAGTAGTCAGTAGACAATGTGCAATATGTTTATTAACTGTATTTTTTGCCTTATAAGACGCACTCCCCCCCCCCCCCCCAAAAAAAGTGGGGAGAAAATGGCCGTGCGTCTTATAAGGCGGATTGCGGATACTTCGCTGGCCGCTATGCTGCACAGCGCGGCTAACGAAGTATCAGTGTGGGGGGGTGGGGGGGCTTGGCGGCAATTTTTATCTTGCCTAGGCGGCAAAAATCCTTGCACTGGCCCTGCCTCCACCATTCACAAGAACAGCTCAAGACTACAATCTTGTAAGTAAAATAAGTGTATTGTGAACCTTCAAAACGGGTCTATGCTACGTCAGTACTTCTTTGAAGGTTGTGGCAAGACCGATCCTGAACAGCTCGTGGGTTTACAGACGCTGCAGCAGTTGAAGGCGGAGAGCTGCGGAGCAGAGCACCGATAATCAACTATATTCGTGTTACCTCTGAGACTTGCTAGCGCGGACCCTATGCTTGTTTTTTATAGGGGAAGCGCTTGGTTATCTAGGGCAGCCCTAGAGATAATAAAGTAGCAACATACATAATTCATACCTGCGGAAAAGACTGCTGTTCTCCTGCTGTCGGAGCCCCAGCAGTTGGATCCCCACCGATCAGATGATTACAGGGAATAAGTTGATTTCAGGCACAAAGGCCAGCACGCAGACATTAATCACCCCCAGCTTATGGCTGTCCATTCCAGAGTTACATAGTTAATACGGTTGAAAAAGACACAAGTCTATAAGAGTATTTTATTATTTTTTTGTAATGTGTAGGGGCAGAGATACCGACCATTTTTGTGATCTACTTTAATTACTGAAATTGTACATTTCTATTAGAAAAATAGCTCTAAAGTAGCACATTTTGAGCCTTAGCAACGCTCCTCTGTCTTCTGTTTATGAAACAGTGGAGACGCGCTCAACACTGACTGTGTTATGTAAACAGAAGACAGAGGAGCGCCGCTGAGGCTCAAAATGGGCCACTTTAGAGCTATTTTCTAGTAGAAATGTATGATTTCAGTAATTAAAGTTTATTACAAAAATGGTCAGTATCACTGCCCCTACACATTACAAAAAATAAAAAATAATTAATGACAGTTACACTTAGAGCAATAGTTTCCATAACTTGCTAGACCCTGTAAAAGAGCACGGTTATACATCTCGCAGCTTTCCCTAAGCCATGTGATATCATTGGACACATGGCCTAGGTGCAGCTCAGCCCCATTCAATTATGGACGGACAGTGCTGTGCTGAGTGAGCAGAGAGAAAGCACCGGCACTACTGCAAGCACCAGTGCCTTCATAGAAAAATGACCCCCACTGGTCAGATACTGATGACCAATCCAGAGGTAGGCCATCAGTTCCAAAATGCGTGCAAAACCATCCGTTTTTTCCTGAACAGACCCTGAGAAAATCCGTAATGCTCATGTGAACGAGGCCTTAAGGGCTCATGCACACAAATGTGTGCCGCCCATGCCCGTATTGCGGTCCGCAAACAGCAGGTCTGCAATATATGGTAACCGGCCGTGTGCACCCTGCATCATGGATGCGGACCTATTCACTTGAATAGGTCCGCAATCCGGAAAATACGGAACGGAAGCACTAAGGAGCATTTCAGGGCAATTTGCGATCCCCAATGTACGGCACGGGCGGCGCACGTTCCTGTGCATGAGCCCTAATGCTGCATAAACAAGAAACAAAAAATGAAATCAATGTCCACTCTATTAAACATGTCTATATAATGCACCCCTAAATCCATACCATCAATAAGACACTTAGCACGCCAACTCTGCAAGCATGGACCACAGACTTCACCAATTTCAGTCGCATTAGCCTCACATTTCATGGAGCGTCACAGAATCCATACCACCGCTTCACATTTTCCGCTAGTCAATAGAGGCATTGTTGCTTGGCTAAAACTGCCTACAATTTAACATTTCAACAGAGTTACATTTTTTGGTTCCTAATCAATAACCCGGGGGGAGTTGTAACGCTAATTGAACTTCATGCCGCTTGTGCACACATGGATACTTATTGCTCCACTGGATGCCTTACAGTGAGTAGTGTTAATGCTTTGGAAACCACGTACAGTACGAGAACTGTCTGGAGTTTTTAATATGCTGTATATTATAGAACTAACTCCAAATAAAACAGTCACCAGACTGCATGAGAACCAGCCACCTGAAGGAGAATGGCTTCAGGAAGAAAAGGCTAAGAATACCACGTTCACAGCTTCATCTGGGCCTTATAGGGGTTTTCCTAGACTCTACTATCTGATTGTGGGGGTCCGTCATCCTGTTTGAGAAGGCATCGGCACTCGCAGTAGCACCGCAGCCTTCTAGCGGCTGATGTTACATTTATCAATCCCATGGCCTGGGCGCAGCTCAACCCTATAGAAGTGAATGGGGCTGAGCTGTGATACCAAGCACGGCCACTATTAAATGGATGGCGCTGTGCTTGGTGAGCAGAGAGAATGCCGTCGCGCTCACAGAAACGCTACTGCCTTCTCAAACTGTTGATCGGCGGGGCTGCATATCAACATAGCCTTATGAGGGCGTCTATGCTTCAAGATGAGCTGCATTTTTTAATGCCACCATTTTGGGGTAGACACAATGCATTTTTGTTATCTGGGGGGGGAGCTTAAACGGAATGTGTCAGCAGAAGATTAATTATTGTTTAAATCATAAGTTTTATGTTTTTTTATAATTTTTGTGACTTTTTATTTTCCATGTTCCTAGCTATAATTTAAAAAAACAAAAATGTAAAATTTGCAGTTGTCACACTGGCGTCAAGACTTGCTGTTCTTTGAGAACAATCTCAAGGGTCACAGACACAACGGTCAGGAGGGGACCTCACTGACTTCCATGGGAGAGTTTCCTAGACATGCTCTGTGACCTGTGCGGGAGGTCAGGAGGGAGTAGATAAGCTGTGATATCACCTGTGAATGGTGGACCAGATGTTACCTATACAGAGGTGATAACTGGCATTGAAATTCTACCTGAAGTTACCTGTACAGGGACATGTCCCTCCTTGGCACAGTTTCCTCACTGACATCCGCAGCAGAAAGCCAAGTGAAAAATCCACCATGTGAACCTACTTTAAAGGGGCTATCCGCTACTGACACCTGGGACCCTTTCCGATCAATTGTTCGAGGGGTCCGTTGCTCAGTGAGCGCTATGGCCTGTTCCTAGGTCATGTGACTGATGTATAGTGATGTCACACGGCCTAGTTGCCGCTCAGCCCCATTGAAGTGAATGTGGCTGAGCTGCAGTACCAAACATGGCCAATTTGGTGAGCTGCTGGGAGTGCCCTGTGCTCCCCAGAGCTCCGAGAAGCGATATGCCTCCATTGTCTGAGATGAGACAACCTCTTTAAACTGACAAACACGAGAAGGCCTCATCCAGGAATGGTCCTCGGCAAACTATTTTTTGTTGTAGACTACATCTATAAATAAAGGGATGTCATGGCTGTAGTCATAAAAAGAAATGACGGCGGGGAGGATTGAGCAGCTGGAAAGGAGGGGGTCCAGAACAGTGAATATTTATAATTTTTTTCAATTTTAATACACAGTTATTGCTTTTTAAAAAACATCAATAAATAACTAGGACAATTACTTTCACCTCTTAGCGGCCTCCACCGAATATGTATGGCTTAAGTCGTCACTTTAAAGATGGTACCCGCTTACGAGTGCAGCTGGTGCCATGGGTGGGTTATTTCTGCTGTTGCAAAGAGCAGAGGCGTGTGGCGAATGTATGTGATTAGCCATAAGTCCGATTGTATACATTTATGCCCTCAGATCTTAATGGTGCAGAAGCGGGAGCCACCTAACAGCGTTCCCGGCTGAGATGGGGGAAGCCGTAATATGCCCCTGATAGCTCGAAGCCTCAAGCAGGCTCCGATACCCATCACTGGTATATACCAATACCGGCCTGCAGCACAATACCGGTGGCAACACTGTATAGGTACAGTTGTGTTCAAAATCATTCAACCCCCAATGCTGTAAAGGGTTTTAGGGAATTTAGTGTACATTTGTAATTGTGTTCAGAATGAAATCTTACAAGGACTTTTTAAAGAACCAAATGCAACTAAAATGACATCAATTGTTTTTGTAATACAGTATTAAATGTTTTTTTTGTGATTTCTTCATTGACACAATTATTCAACCCCTTAAAGACTACCACTCTTAAGAACAGAGGTTCATTCAAGTGTTTTCGATCAGGTATTGAAAACACCTATTGGATGTCAAGGAGCAGCAATCAAGCATAATAAGCACCAATTAGGCAGATGTAAAGTGACTGTGATACTCAGCTCTTCTAGACATTTACTGGTGTGTTTACTAACATGGTGAAGTCAAGAGAATGGTCCAGGAAGACAAGAGAAGAGGTGATTGCTCTTCACAGGAAGGGCAATGGCTATAAGAAGATTGCAAAAATGTTAAACATACCAAGAGACACCATAGGAAGCATCATTCGCAAATTCAAGGCAAAAGGCACTGTTGAAACGCTACCTGGTCGTGGCAGAAAGAAGATGCTGACTTTGACTGCTGTGCGCTACCTGAAGCGCAAAGTGGAGAAAAGTCCCCGTGTGACTGCTGAGGAACTGAAAAAAGATTTGTCAGATGCGGGTACTGAAGTTTCAGCTCAGACAATAAGGCGCACACTGCGTAATGAAGGCCTCCATGCCAGAACTCCCAGGCGCACCCCTTGCTGTCTCCAAAGAATAAGAAGAGTCGACTGCAGTATGCCAAAAGTCATGTGGACAAACCACAAAAGTTTTGGGATAGTGTTCTGTGGACTGATGAAACAAAATTACAACTGTTTGGGCCCATGGAGCAACGCTATGTTTGGAGAAGGAAGAACAAGGCCTATGAAGAAAAGAACACCTTGCCTACTGTGAAGCATGGCGGGGGGTCAATCATGCTTTGGGGCTGTTTTGCTTCTACAGGTACAGGAAAGCTTCAGTGTGTGCAAGGTACCATGAATTCTCTTCAGTACCAGGAGATATTGGATGAAAATGTGATGCAGTCCGTCACAAACCTGAGGCTTGGGAGACGTTGGACCTTTCAACAGGACAGTGATCCCAAGCATACCTCCAAGTCCACTAGAGCATGGTTGCAGATTAAAGGCTGGAACATTTTGAAGTGGCCATCGCAGTCACCAGACTTAAATCCGATTGAGAACCTCTGGTGGGACTTAAAGAAAGAAGTTGCAGCGTGCAAGCCTAAGAATGTGACTGAACTGGAGGCTTCTGCCCATGAAGAATGGGCGAAGATACCCGTAGATCGCTGCAAGACACTTGTGTCAAGCTATGCTTCACGTTTAAAAGCTGTTATAACTGGAAAAGGATGTTGTACTAAGTACTAAGATTGAATGTCACTTGGGGGTTGAATAAAACTGATAATGATGTGAGCACAGAAAAGACATTTGTGGTTATTTCATTATAAATGTTATGTTATATTTGTCTGACTTACAAGTGCCTCTTTGATTTAATTGTAAACAAGATGACTAAAATGATCAAAATCAATGTCAAACTGGCCGAAACACTCAATTTCAGTGGGGGTTGAATAATTTTGAACACAACTGTATATAATGACTGGTGTTTTCTCTGGCCCACCACAGAATACAATTGGTAATCTGATAATTGCTAGTTATAGTCATCCAGGATTCACATATGACTGTGAATGGAAAAAAAAAGCCTTATGGCTCTGGGAAGGTGGGGAGTGAAAAACCAAAACACAAACATTAAAATTCGCAGGGTCCTCTAAGGGTTAAAGGGAATCTTTCTCCGGTTTTATGGTGTCCTAAGGGCCGGCCTTTGGGGTGTGCGAACTGTGCGGCTGCACAGGGCGCCATGGCAACAGGGGCACCCAGCCCGGCGGCCAACACAGCTTGCAGACGCTACAGGCTACCAGGGCCGGACTGGCCTGCCGCGGCCCTGGTGACAAGTGGGGGCAGCAGGGCAAAGCAGGAGATGAGCGCTTCCATTACGCTCATCTCTATAGTCACAAGATTAGCTCGCACAGGGCGCCTGAACACCTAAGGCCAGCCCTGCCTAAGGGTAACATAAAATAGTGACAGATCAAAATGCTGGGTCACTTCCTTTAACTGACCCAGCCCAAATCTTGCATGGCTTCAGTGTATAATGATGAGTCCCGAATATTCATGAGCTCATAGCTTTCCCCGCACCCTGCTGCTGATTCAATTGATAAAAATAAATAAACAAGTGGTGCCATGTTTTAAGGGGTCCAAATTGACAGAGGGTGGAGAAACACAAGTAGGCGGGTCAGAAATACCATTGTGTAATATGCTGTCCCTCGCTGGTGGCCATCAATAGATGCCATTTTCTGTCCTCCTCCTCCATTTGTCTCTGATTAATATGTGGAGCAGGGGGCTTAGGAGGCGCAATGTGACCACAGCAGTTGAATTCAGGAGAGTATGGAGTATGTGCGGTCACTCGAGAGAAGCATAAGGGCTCATTCAGACAAATCATGGATCCACAAAACATTTCGTTACGGCCAGCAATACGATAGAATAGTCTACTCTTGTCCGCGATTGCAGAAAAGAACAGGACATGCTGTATCTGTATTGTGGGGAGTGGAGCCGGAGTACGGATGTGCACAGCACACGGTGCACTGTCTGCATCTTTTTTTGGCCATATTAAAATGAATGGGTCCACTGCGGACACAAATATATGGTCGTCTGATTGAGCCCTAAAACGTACAGATTCCCTTTAAAATTGTGTTAAGCGCAGTTTTCCACTAAGGTGACGATGCAAAAAGAACTAAATGACTTCAGGAGTTTTTGTTTTGTATTCTCTACCGAAGGAGTCAGCAACCTCCAAAACTACAACTCCCAGCAAGTACATCCGCCTGGCTGCTCTTGGAAATCCCATAAAAGGGACTACAGCACGCTAACATCTGGAGTGCTGGGAGTGGATTCTTGGTCTCCAAGGACTTAACCCTTTCTAGGCTCTGCACATTGTCATTGTTCTTCAGGTGTAGTGGCAATGTGAGGGAGACAGACGAATGTGTGCCGGCCGTTCCATGCATTGGGGAGCGCCATTTGTGGTCCCCAATGCACAGGCACCAACCGGGCAGCAGCTGCAGACGGATGCAGACCCATTCAACTTGAATGGGTCCGTCTGCACCGCCAAAAAATGCATGCTCTATTTTTTTGTGGTGCGGACTGTGGACTCATTCAAGTGAATGAGTCCACATCCAAGATACAGTGTGCACACGGCAGGCGCCCGTATATTTCGGACCATGCCGTTTGTGGGCCCAACATGGGCACGTGTGCATGAGTCCTAAATCAAAAAAATAAGAACTCCATACTCCGAAATCTCCATGGCTGTGGCACTTCTGGTCCGTGATTACATCAGAAATGCCAACCCAGGATGGATGCATCAAGTAAAAAGCATGGCGGCAGAAATACTGTAGATTATGGAAAAAATAGTGCCCTGAATGAAAGCGCATTTCATTAAGTCTATGGATTCAGAATAGGAATCAGTTTCTCGACAGGATCAACCCTATTCAACAAAATGCTTTATTTAATAGGGTTGATCCTGCTGACATGTGTTCTTTATAGTCATCTCCGGCCCATTTTGGATTCTGGTAGCCTCACTTTTCTCTTTTAAACGGTGAACCTTTTACGAACTTCAAGTGGCACATTAATTCCTAAAATCACTCACATTCGGTAATTGAAACGGGTCACAGTGGTCGCACCTTCAGAGTCTGAAAATGATATCATTAGCTTTATCAATACTAATAAAAGCCCTGTGTGCGTGCTCAGGGCTGGTGTCTGTGCGTGTGTGCCGATAATTGAACTGCGCATGCTCAGCGCGCGATCCAATCACAGCCGCCCCACCCACACCTCCTCTCGACTTTGCCCCAAGTCTCCCCCTTGCTCTCAGCCCCCACAGATTTGCCCCGCTCAGTGTAGTAATACTATGTATAACTGTAGGCATTGTTTAATAATAATAATACTCATCTCCAATCCTTAACTTACTAAAGTATCAGACAGGAGGCCGGGCGGGCGGGAACTGGTAGCGTGGCTCACTACGTGATGCCCCTGCTCCACCTACTGCATGAATGAAGCAGGCGACGCAAGCGTGTGACGTAGTGAGTTACGCTGCCAGGGCCCGCCCGGCCTCCTGATACTTTATTAAGTTAAAGGGAACCTGTCATCAACTTTATGCTGACCTCACTGAGGGCAGTATAATATAGTGACAGAAATGCTGATCTCAGCTAAAAGTAAGTGGTTGCTAAAAACGAGCATCATAATCATTGCAGCCCAGGCATTGAGAAAGGTCAAATCTACCTGAGAAGAGTCATGGTTATCCATAATCTCCTGCTCTCCTGTCCATCTGCTGATGATTGGCAGTTCTCTCCTAGAGAGAAAGGGAGAAAACTAGGTAGAAGCCTGTCAGTCATCAGCAGATAGACGGGAGAGCAGGAAGTCATGAATAACCAGGACTCTTCTCAGGTGGCCGGGACTCTTTTCCAGGCCGTCTGCAATGATTGGGATGTTGGTTCTCGGCAACCACTTACTTTTAGCTGATGAGTGACACACGCTGATATCAGCATTTCTGTCAGTACTTTATACTGCCCTCAGTACAGTCAGCATAAAGTTGATGACAGGTTCCCTTTAAGGATTGGAGATTAGTATTATTATTATTAAACAATGTCTACAGTTATACATAGTAGGGGTCGACCGATTATCGGTTTGGCCGATATTATCGGCCGATATTGATGATTTGCACAGTTATCGGTATCGGCCCCTAACCAGGCCGATATACCGATAACTGTGCTATCACAGAACATGAGCGCACCGGTCTCAGCGCGGCCATGTTCCCTCAGCAGCACAGGGGAGAAGGAGGCAGTCCCTCCTTCCCCCTGTGCCGCGCTGCCAGTGGAGACTAGAGAAGAGGAGGAGGAGGGGCTGAGGGCGCACTGGCCACCAATGAGGGCAGAGGAGGCGGGGCTGAGGGCGCACTGGCCACCAATGATAAGGTTTAAGATATTACAAGCACATTGCCCAGACCCTGCCTCTGATAGATGGCTGCGATCCGCGGCAATTAACCCCTCAGGTGCGGCACCTGAGGGGTTAATTGCCGCGGATCGCAGCCATCTATCAGAGGCAGGGTCTGGGCAATGTGCTTGTAATATCTTAAACCTTATCATTGGTGGCCAGTGCTCCTCCCCATCCCCCTCCTCCCCCATCCCTTCAGTATTGATATCATTGGTGGCAGTGGCCACAGGGTCCCCCACCTCCTCTCTTCTGATCGGAGCCCCAGCAGTGTAATGCTGGGGCTCCGATCGGTTACCATGGCAGCCAGGACGCTCCTGAAGCCCTGGCTGCCATGGTTCCTGCTGCTGTGTGCCCATAGCACAGGGCAGCAGGGACAGTGTCAGGTCCTATTCACCCTGATAGATCTCTATTAGGGTGAATAGGACAAGGGATATAAAGAGCCCAGGTTCTACCCCTAGGGGAAATAGTAATAAAATAAAAAGTAAAAAAATTTAAAATAGTAAAAAAACACCAAAATATTAAGTATAAATTAACCCTTTTCCAATTTTACATATAAAATATATAAACAATAAATAAAAAAACATATCGCCATGACCAAAAAGTCCAAACTATTAAAATATATTTTTTTTAAAAAGCGTCGGACGCCGTAACAGAAAAAAAAAATCCAAAAATTAAAATGCGCAAAATATCGGTATAAAATATCGGCTATCGGCCTGAAAGTTCACAGAATATCGGTATCGGCTCTAAAAAATCAATATCGGTCGACCCCTAATACATAGTATTACTACACTGAGCGGGGTGCAATAGAATACATTGTGTGCACCACCGGGCCCAGCTGCCATTACAAATCTAAAGTAGATGCAGGCCCCCACCCCCTGTATTGGGGGTAATTCACACTAAACAGCGACCCTGTTATGGGAGGCATCTGTGGATGACACATAGCACAAGTTGCTATGTGTCATCCACAGATCCCCCCCCCCCCCGCCCCCCATAGCAGTGTCATGCCATCCACAGATGCCCACATAAGTGTCATCCACAGACCCCCATAACAGTGCCATCCAAAGATCCCCTCCATAACAGCATCACCCACAGATTCCCTCCATAACAGCGTCACCCACAGATTCCCTCCATAACAGCGTCACCCACAGATCCCCCCTATAACAGCGTCACCCACAGATCCCCTCCATAACCGTGTTAGCTAGAGACCCCCATAACAGAGTCACCCACAGATTCCCCCCCCCCATAACAGCGTCACCCACAGATCCCCCCCATAACAGTGTCAGCCACAGACCCCCATAACAGTGTCATCCACAGACCCCTACATCCCCCTATTACGCTGACTACATCTGTACCCTCCGGCCATAACATTAGAGAGAGCTAGGGAGGGGGCTACATGGGATATGTTATAGAGATGGAGGGGGATACAGGAGGAAATACATTGTATACATATTACACTCCAACCCCCCCTCATTTTATACTCCAACCCCCATCATTGTACACACATTATACTCCCACCCCCATCATTGTACACATATTACACTCCGGGGGTTGGAGTGCAATGTGTGTAATGATGGGGGTTGAAGTGTAATATGTGTGTAATGATGGGGGTTGGAGTGTAATATGTGTGTAATGATGGGGGTTGGAGTGTAATATGTGTATAATGATGGGGGTATAATGATGCTGATAGGTCCCTGCGCCGCGCATGCCCAGTATAACAAACGGCACACGGACGCAGGGCACTCACACAGGGATTTTATGTGATGGGGGCTGGAGTGTAATCCTACATAATAACATCCCTGTGTGAGTGCCCTGTGTCCGTGTGTGTGCGCCATTTGTTATACTGGGCATGCGTGGCACAGGGACCTATCAGCACACAGCGGTCCACACACCTGCCAGCTGCTGTGCCCAGCTCCGTCGTGCCTCCCCCTCCAGCTTCCTCTGCAGCTGCCTAACACCCTGGGATCCCCATGTGTATACACATATTACACTCCAACTCCCATCATTATACACATATTACACTCCAATGAGGGCTGTAATGTAATGATGGGGGTTGGAGTGTAATATGTGTACAATGATGGAGGTTGGAGTGGAATATATGTGTAATGCTCCCTGCCTGTGATAGCTTCCCTCACTTGATACTGTACGGCCATTTTCTCACTTTGGTGGGCGGAGTTAGGGCGAAATAGGAGCGATGAGGATGCGGCCGCTGCGGGGACTAACATGTGCCCCCTGTGGTGACAGATACCCGGGGTACAGAATCAGAGGTCCCCAGTGCTCCTAGCTTTGTACTCCCAGGCTCTTTGGTAGTTCTATGAACTCCAGGATGCGATGCTACAGCAGGTACAGGCCCACTCTCTGCCCGTGCGCAAGTGTGGGCGGTGCGTAAGGGTGTCCGGTGAAGGATACGCTGTGGCAGACGGCGGTTGCAGGGTGCGAATCCCGGGGTGTCAGCGGGATACAGAGGAAGTCGGAGGAGGAGGCACAGTGGAGCTGGGCACAGCAGCGGGCCAATGCGCAGGTGTGGGCTGTGCATGCAGAGCGCCAAGTGTTGATTGGCCGCCGTGCATGCGCACTTAACTAAATCGGCACACACGCATGGCCGCACACGCACACAGGGATTTTATTATAGAGGAGATATACAGTTAGCATTGTTTCGGGTATCGAAGTTTCGATACCCAATCGATACTTTTCTCTGGTATTGAGCTCGATACCAGGATTAGTATTTTATCGATACTGGGCTGCGCTACTGCACAGCCCAGTATCAGGGAACGTGGCTGCGCTGCTCTCAGCGCGGCCATGTTCTCCTCGGCAGCACAGGGAGAAGGAGGCGGTCTCTCCCGCCCCCTGTGCTGCGGCACATGAGGGGTTAACTGCCACGGATCGCAGCGCCCGGTCACAGGCAGGTGCCGGCAATAAGCTTCTTCTGCCTGCATCTGTATAGTAAAAGTCACTCCTCATTGGTGGCCAGTGCGCCCCCCCCCCCCCCTCCCCAGTATTAGACATTGGCCATGGCAACCAGGACGCTACTGAAGTCCTGGCTGCCATAGTCTGCTCCCTGCTGCTGTGTGCACAGAGTACAGGGCAGCAGGGAGAGGGTTAAGTCCTATTTACCCTAATAGAGCTCTATCAGGGTGAATAGTATGAAAATGATACCAGGTTCTAGCCCCTAAGGGGGAAATAATTAATAAATAAACTGTGAAAAAAAAAAAAAAGTACACCAAAATATTAAGTATAAATCACCCCCTTTCCCAATTTTACATATAAAATATATAAACAATAAATAAAATATTACATATCGCTACGTCTCAAGTCCAAACTACAAAAAAAATCCTCTTAAGCGGTGAACGCCCATAAAAGAAAAGAAAAAAAGTAAAGAAAAACTGTACAATTCGCCATTTTATTTCAGTCGCCTTGTCCCCCCAAAAAATAGGATCGAACTGTTGTATTATTGGTCGGACGTTCCATAAAATGAGGAATGCGCGCAGCTTTTTTGGGCATTTTTTTTTTTGCATGGTATCGAATATCGCAATACTATTTTATGGTATCGATACCGAATCAAAATTTTGGTACCGAAACAACTCTATATACAGTATCTACTATGAAAAAAGCCCTGTGTGCGTGCTCAGGGCTGCGTGTGTGTGTGTGGAGATAATTGAGCTGTGCATGCACAGCGCCATGTACAGTCAACGCATGGCGCTCCACACGACGCCCACACTAGCGCGCCGCCCCACACACAGCCATGCCGCCCACACGGCGCACTGACCAATCATCACACGGCGCTCCACAGGCTGCCCGGGGCGGCCAATCCCTGCCGACGCTTGCAGGTTATGGTGTGCTCTGTGTCAGAACGCCGCCATTACTGTTCATGCATCACACAGCTGCACAGTCCCAGCACTCTCAGCCACAGGCACCAGTCACAGTGCCACCAGGCACCAGTCACAGTGCCACCAGGCACCAGTCACAGTGCCAGCCATCTTAGCCATTAGTCAGTGCCACCAGTCACAGTCCCACCAGGCACCAGTCACAGCGCCACCAGTCACAGTGCCAGCCATCTTAGCCATTAGTCAGTGCCACCAGGCACCAGTCACAGCGCCACCAGGCACCAGTCACAGCACCACCAGGCACCAGTCACAGTGCCAGCCATCTCAGCCATTAGTCAGTGCCACCAGTAACAGTGCCAGCCGTCGCAGCCACCAGTCAGTGCTATTTAATATAGACTGCTCCTACTAAATGTTTACACACTTATGTTCTAGCGGCCGTTACTGTAACAGGCTTTATGTCTAGCTTCTTATATATCTCCTTCAGCAGACGCCTAGTACCAGTATGGGTGCTGAGGGCCTAGCGGAGGCCCTCTCAGTGCGGACCTTTCTCTTCTCTCCATGTGCTCAGCATTCATAGGCCTCTATTAGCCTTCCATCTTCGAGCAGTACGCCCATGGGCCCTCCTTCTCTGTCAGCCGAATCTACGCCCTAATAGGCTGCTGCCCCCATATTCCACAGATCTAGAGCTACTGCTCGGTTATAGGACCACAAAGATACCAGTATTGAAGGTGTTTTCGGGGGATATACATATGTTGGGGTTTTATCTCCGACTAATCGGTGTGCCGCCACCGGCACCTGAAATATGCCTAATATAGATGCATTTCAGGAGAATAAATGACCACCTAATAGTTTTTATGGCATGTGACAAAAACCTCAAAATCCAAAATACTCAAATCCCCAACAATTGCTTCTGCTTGCCCCGTTGCATCTTTCAGCCACAGGAATTTCACACAGTTTAAGCCATAAGCCCACAGAAAAGCATTCTTACCATAGGACGTATACCAAGAATAACCAGAAAAGCTGAACCATAAATTCTGCATTCCTTGTGATTATTACATCAATCGGCCCACTGTCCACAACATAAAGCAGCGCTAAGGGCTTGACCATTGCCTTTTATTCTAGCTTTAATAGAACAGATGATGAAAGGAAAAAAAGGGGGAAAAATCTACTTACGTTCCGTGCAGCAGTGGATCAAAAGGTGGATGCTGAGCTCCATACACATGCTGAATGCTAATTTGTAGGAGAAAACAGAAAAACAAAGTCACAAAGAATTCAGAATTTATTTTTAAAAAAATACTTCTAAAAAGCTTGTTTTACATGCAGCTTCCTATACACTGTAGCAGGCATCACCTCATTACAATGCGGTTTTTATTTTCCTGATCCGAGGCTCCGTTCCCGGGTTAGGATACTGTTACTTAATATGCAAATTCGGCCTATGGTGCAATGGGGGGGGTCACCATTGCTCTGGTCACACACAAGCTCAGCTCCTTTCTATGACCAGCCCCTCCCTCGCTGCTTTGATTGACAGGGCCAAGCAGTGGCAAAGAGCCAGGGAGGGAAGGGCTGGCCCCAGAAAGGAGAGGAGCTTGGGTAAGAGCAATGATAACACCCTCATTGCACCAGAGGTATCATTTGCATATTTAGATAAAGTACCATAACACGGGTACAGAGCCTCAGATCAACAAAAGAAATGTGTCTATACAGACAGTTGGACACGGAGGTCGCTGGTGACAGATTCCCTTTAAATCAATATATAGCCGAGTATACCTGCATTTCTTACCCAAGGCTAGTCTCACACTACACTTAAAACCTTCCTGCAGGCTGTCCTGGCAGAGGAACAGCCTGCCAGATTTCATCATATCCAGCATAGTCGGAAAGGGCCGGGACACGCCCAGGCCCCACTGACAATAATGGACCTGGCGGGGGATCCGGCCTGTTTCCTGCAAGCACCGTTTTTTTGTCTGGCACTGATGCTGGAAACAGGGCGGATCCCCTCCAGGTCCATTATAGTATGCCGGATACTAGGGTTGTTTCGATACCATAAAAAAGTATTGCGATATTCGATATCATTTGATAACACGTTGTAAGAGGGTGCAAGGTGTTGTATTTGATAGCAGGTACGTGTCACCGAGGTTGCTGGCCTCGGTGAGGTGAGAGCCGGGTTTTTGTCTGCAGCCGCTAGTGCTGCTCTGTTAAATAGCATGGCTGCAAAGCCGATCCGGGCCGGCTCTTACTGGGAGCAGCTAAAGAGTAGGGTGGGTGGCTGCTCCCCACGGTCCAGTCCATGTTTTGGGCTGGGTATAAAACGCAGCCAGCAGCTGTGTCTGAGGGTGTGATTATCCTGGAGCCTGCAAACAGGGCTGAGGAATTCTCTGTCCTGGAGGAAGGAGCTCAGCAAGGTGGTGTTTCCCTGCGACCTGAAGGTGGAATCGCCTGCGGCTGAGCCGACTGCTAGGTGTGAACCCGCACCTAAACCACCCAAGGTGACTGGACCCTGTGTTGGCCTGTTTTTGTTTTGCCACAGTATTTCCGTTGTGTGTGAACTGTCACCAAGAGACTGCTTTTCTTTTATGGCGTGCAAGTGTGAATAAAACACTGTTTGATGCACCATCTGGACTCCTTGTTTTGCCTCTAAACTGCACCCGCACCGCTGTCTACCAGAGCGACTCCCCACAACGCGGAAAGAAAAAAAAACACCAAAAAACAAAACAGCGTCCGCATTTTATGGAACGTCCGGCCCACAATCGAACAGTCCTATCCTATTTTTGGGGGGGCCAGATGACTAAAAAAAAAAAATGGCGAATCGCGCAGATTTTATAAATTTTTTTCTGTTACGGCGTTCACTGCAATAAATACTTTTATTACTAGGGAGGGCTGACTGCGCCACCAATGATAATTAAAGTTTAATACAGGAGGTGGGTGTGTCGGCGGTAGAATCACATAGCCAGCACCCTGCCTAGCGGCAGTTAACCCCTCAGGTGCGGGATTAACTGCCGCTGATGGCAGCTTCCTGTCATATAGGCTGGGCACCGCCTCCTGTATCTGTATTAGACGATAAATTTCACTGGTGTAGCAGTGCGCCCTCCACTCCTCCTCCCGTCTCTCCTCATTCGCAGCGGTGGAACGGGGGGGGCGGGGGAGGAGAGAGTGACTGCTCATGTTCTGTGATACTAGACTGCGCAGAAGCACAGCCCGCAGATACTGATAGACATGTCAAGGGAAATACTCGCTTAGAAAATCCAGCTCCGCTCCCACCATTCTCTACCTATACTGGTATCTATGTCGACCTCTGGCCGTCGTACATTTCAGTGTTCTTCTATGGCAGAAAAATGGCGTTGAAGATAATAAATGTGGCCGGTCCGCAGGCCCCTCCCTGTCCTCGCCATGCTTTTTGGGGAAAGCGGCAGAGAAAATTTTTGCTGAGCAAGTCACAAACGTGCAATTTGAGCAGTTTTCATGCCAGCTTTAGGAACCTACTATGCCTCTGAACCCAAAAACAAATGTTTCTAGTCAATGACAACAAGCAGAGGTCATGAAAATTGTGATGAATGGATAGAGAAAATCTGAACCTTGTGTGACAGGGCTAAGAAATTGGGAGCTGTGCTCTGGCGTGCCCTCTAGTATGACGGAGTCACGCCTTAAGACAAACAAGGAAATACACAGAAGGATTTTGCAACATCTCAAGTGACCTTATTTCACGTCCAGACAATTCTTCACCTCAGAGTTGTTTTGCTGGGATCCATTCCCATTTAGGGTAAAATGCTGGTCCTCAAGTAGTTAGTGAGCAGAGCTCTGACTGCAGCAGTTATGGACCCTACCCTATGGGATCGCCGCTACTCTGCGATCCTGGCCGCACTTCAGGCTAGGTTCACACACGGGGCCGGCTCCAGGTTTATGTGGCTCCTGGGCTAAAGAATTACTGCGGTCCCCTTGTGCCTCAGCATCTTTCACCCGCAGTTACCCTACATACCAATATTGGTTCTTTTCATGAAAAATATATTTTCCTGTAATTTCTAGCAAAGAATTCCCAAAAAACCACCTCAGGTAAACATATCCTAAAAAGGAAGGAGACATCACTTTTGTGGTCTAATCCTTTTGCTGATGGAAACACCTTGTGCTGATGAAAAGCAGGGAATAGTCCAAGTCGTAGTGGTAGGTATCCAGGGAGTAAAATGACGCTTGTACAGGCGTTATTGCAACCTCTGGCGCTAACTATACTGAGGTCTCCCTAACTCACCTGTATGGCTGGGAACACACCTAAGCATTTCTGAATCGCACGTATGACGCGCGTTTTACGCGCGTTTTTGGATGCGTGTTTTTGTAACTAAGAAACGCGCATAATACGCGCGATTCAGTGATTCTCCCCTATTTCAGCATGGTCCATAGGCGCGTTAAAACGCCCAAAAGAAGCTCATGCTGAAGCGACAGCGTTGGGCGTTTTTCAGCGCGTTCAAACGCACTGTAAAACGCCCAAATGTGAACCATGCCCATAGGGAAGCATGGCTTTCCACATGTTGTGCGTTTTACAGCTCGTTTGAACGTGCTGAAAAACGCTTAGGTGTGTACCTAGGGTAAGACCATGTTCACACTGAGGAATTTGGTCAGACAGTTTCCTAACTGTGACCCCGCCACAAATGGGGTTCAGTCCACCTGTCCTCCTGACGCTGACCACGGAAAAACCTTGAGGGGATACGGTCCAGCAGTCCTCCCAACTCTGACCATGCAACACCTCTTACCCTCAGGAGTCGCTGCGTCCCCTGAAACTCAGCCTTGTGTCCTCCCCCCCAGCTCTATCTGACCTCCCTCTCTCAATTCCTCCCCCACACAGACACTGAGGATTGCTTTATCCCTCGGTGATTATGGCGGCTGGCCTCACCTCGGGCCAGGGGACTACCTGTGGTGGACTAGGGGTGTGGACCGAGAGACTCCCACTGTCTCGTTCTGCACCGCATACATCATCACCCCTGGTATATGGAGATCAGAGGTCGCACTACATTTTTTCCAGTAAAAATACTAGTCCATTTTTGAGGAGTATTTTTAGGCAAGGAGGAGTATGAAATTTGCAGTAATGGAAATAACTAATACACAGGGTAACAATGTTAAAGGGGTTGTCCAAGTTATATTTATTGATGGCCTATCCTTAGGAAAGGTCATTAATATCAGATCGGCGGGGGTCCGACGCCCGACACCCCCGCCGATCAGCTGTTTAAAGAGAAGGCGCGCACGGGCCAGCGCTGCCTCCTCTTCACTGTTTACCTGCTTGTCGTAACATCTGCAGCGGTGAGCAGGTGTAATTACACCCAAGCCGTCCCATTCATTTCAACGGGACAGATCGCGAGCCAGCGCAGGGCAAGGGAGAGCATCGGAGCGTGAAATGCTGTGATGCTCATATCAGGGGGGCCCGAGGGGTAAAGATGGGGATATGTCCAGGGTCAGCTCTGAACCCGGACAACCCCTTTAACTTTACATATTGGTTCTGAGACGGGCTTCAGCATGGGTGTCGCTCCGAAATCACACATTTGTGCGTCTCTTGCAATGAGATCATGTTTCTGTAACCCTGTGCACATTCAGCAGTTTCCCAGGTGGATTTTTAGCGCCATCCTAGAAAAAGCACGCTGCGTACTTATTTTGGGCTGAAACACTGCAGATTAGCCCTTTTGAATAACATATCCAAGTGTGCCCTAGATTTCTACAGTACAGTGGGTATGCAGTATGTGAAGTAGCTGTGTGAGCTGGGCTGGCATCGGCACCTGGCACGACCGCTGCTGCTGTTTGCCTTCTTGTGTCCTGAGTAGTTCCTGTTACACCGCCGTATTCTTCCATTCCATGCTGGCTCGCGATCTGTCCCATTGAAATGAATGGGACGGCTTGGGTGCAATTACACCTGCTCACCGATCCAGATGTTACGGCGAGCAGGTAAACAATGAAGAGGCAGCGCTGATCGGACCCCTGCCGATGTGATATTGATGACCTATCCTAAGGGCTTGTTCACATCTGCGTTGGAGGCCCTGTACGGGGCTCTGTCGCAGATTCAAGACAAAAAAGCCTTACATGCAGGACTTTTTTGTCTGGTAAAAAGACAGACTCCTGAACAGAAACTGAACGGATCCCATCATAGTGAGCAGAGTCTGTTCAGCTCTGTTCATTTCAGTTATGTGCCTGATCCAGCAACTTACTGGGCTCATCCTGAGCAGCAGCTGGGACTGGAGGGTGAGCCCTGCTCTAGTTCCTGCGCATGGTGCTCCGGGTACTGTAGTGTGGGCAGTACCCGCTGCCAGAACAGCCCTGTGCACATATAGTTTGATCGAATGGTCGGCAGCACCAACCAAAAATAAAGCTCCTTGCTGTGAGGAGCTTTATTATTGGTTACTGCAGGCACAGGCAGCATTGCTGCGCTGCCCATGCCGTTCACAGCGCACCCTTTGATGAATGGTAGGGAAAAGTCTAAGGCGTATTGGTACACCGTAGACTTGGCCTGACCAGGCGTGTATGAGGCGTTATTGTGACCACTGATGGAGATAAACATTTATATGTGTGTAAATCACGTCTATAAGGCCGGATGCACACATACGTTTTTCGACTGCGCTTTCCATCCATATCTGTCACATGCCGATACAACTGACCCAAGTTCACAGTATCACAAGGGTCCATGATGCTGTGCCTTTCAGTCAGTTAATCGCGCAGTGGGTCCCAGACACCCGCAAGAAATACGGAGGAATAACACATCCGGAACACGGAGCCTAAAGGATAGTATTTAGGGTCTGCAGCCTGAGGCTTTGCCTTTCATGTAGTGCCCCCCAAAACACGGCCAGTGTTCCAGGAGGGCGACCCCCCCCCAAACACGGCCAGTGTTCCAGGAGGGCGAACCCCCCCCTCCAACTTCAAGTGTCTGAGGTAAACCTGCATGGAATGGAAGAATACGGCGGTGTAACAGGAACTACTCAGGACACAAGAAGGCAAACAGCAGCAGCGGTCGTGCCAGGTGCCGATGCCAGCCCAGCTCACACAGCTACTTCACATACTGCATACCCAATGTAGAAATCTAGGGCACACTTGGATATGTTATTCAACAGGGCTAATCTCCAGTGTTTCAGCCCAAAATAAGTACGTAGCGTGCTTTCTCTATGGTGGCGCTAAAAATCCACCTGGGAAAATGCTGAATGTGCACAAGGTTACAGAAACATGATCTCATTGCAAGGGACAACGCAAACTTGTGTGATTTCGGAGCGACACCCATGCTGAAGCCCGTGTCAGATCCAATGTGTAAAGTTAAAGGGGTTGTCCGGGTTCAGAGCTGACCCTGGACATATCCCCATCTTCACCCCTCGGGCCCCCCTGATATGAGCATCACAGCATTTCACGCTCCGATGCTCTCCCTTGACCTGCACTAAATCGCACAGGGCAAGGGCTTTTTTCCGCCTAGAGGATTATTCAGTGACATCACCGACTCCGATGGGCGGGCTTTAGGGCTGCCCTAGCCGTTTTACAGGCTAGGGCAGCGCTAAAGCCCACCCATTAGTGGCGGTGAAGTCACCAGGCTCACAGCTGGCCGGAAGCCTCCGCCTAAGAGCCCCATGCAGAACCCGGTACGTTGCCGGATCGCCTAAAATAGCCTGAATAGCGCAGGGCAAAGCACAGCATCAGAGCATGAAATACTCCAATGCTCAGATTAGGGGGGCTGCCTGGGTGAAAATGTGGGTACGTCTGGGTTTAGGTCTGAACCCAGTTAACCCCTTTAAAATACTTTAAAAAAAAAAGGGAATCCACGTCACTCACTGGACAAACTAGAGTTTAATTAAAATACACAGAATAGGGTAACGCGTTTCAAAGGGAGGGTAACGCGTTTCAAAGGGGGTCTGCCTCATTTATCTGATGAAAGATAGGTCATTAACAGTGTTGAGAAAGCCTCTGTTTTCAAGTTCAGCGTGCAAGGTTTGGGTTATCTCTACACTTGCCGGATCCGGCATTATTTTCCATTGAAATGCATTAATGCCGGATCCGGCACCAAGTGTTCTGGCAAACGGTTTTCTCTTTAAAAATGCAAAAAAAAAAAAAAAAAAAGAATACCGGATCCGTTTATCCGGATGACAGCGGAGAGACAGATCTGGTATTTCAATGCATATGTTAGACGGATCTGCATCCGGATCCGTCTACGAATGCTTTCCGTTTGCACATGGATTTCCGGATCCGGCGACGGATCCACTTGCACCCCCACTACCACAGCAGTGAAGACAGCAGCAGGCTCAGACACTTGCTCCTTACAATGGGCAGGGAGCAGCATCTGTGATAGAGAAGCTGCGGCTGTCACACCAGCTCCCACCTGATCCCCACCCACCAGGAGTCATTGGACACTATTCACATTCCCCCTGACATCACCGCATCAGATTTCACATTAGATCCTGGAGGCATCACTGATTCTTGCTTTACACGGAAGCTATAAGCACTGCGTGTAATACACACGGCACGTCTTCTGCACCGAACCGCACCGCACTCCCCCCAGCACTGACAGCTCCTGATAGGGATGTCATGGAGAGCTGTCCCTTCCCTGACATGTCCCCTGTCACGCACCTTCCCGGCACTTTGGCGACGTTCCTCTTCCAGAACTGCTTTCTCCCTGTGTCGCTCGCCATTTTCTCCCCACATTACCGGCTCGCAGGGATTACGAGGTAAATCGCGACCGGTTGATTTATTGTACGGAGAAACCCCTATCCACTGTGCCTGGGAGCCGCCATGTTTGAACCAGCAACATTCGGCCCCGCCATTGGACGACCTGACATGCTGAGGGACGCTGGCCAATCTCAAGTGCCAATGCTCAGCGATACGGAAGTCAACAAAGTTTTGCCAGCACTTAAAGAGCCGTGTAGGCAGTGTGACGTAAAGCAGCGCGCGGCGTGTCGTGTCGTGTGAGGAGCGCCATGTTGTTGGTGGTCACAGAGCGGGCGGGCAGATGATGATAATGTAAAGCTGTGTGTGGTGAATGAGGGACGGAGAGCTGAATGGACGTTATTTCTGTATTTCTAATGTATTCTCTCTAAAAGGAAACGCTATGGAAAGAGGGGGTTGTTCTGGGGTGTGGAGGTTTTTTATTGTTTTTTCACACATTTTTTCCATGGCAGTTTGCTTTATAAAGAAGCCATTTTTTGATCCCCCCCCCAGTAATATGCTCGCATTGATTTCCCCCCCAGTAATATGCTCACAATGATTCCCCCCCCCCCCAGTAATATGCTCACATTGATTCCCCCCCCCAGTAATATGCTCACATTGATCCCCCCCCCAGTAATATGCCCACATTGATTCCCCCCCCCCCCGCAGTAATATGCCCACATTGATCCGCCCCCCCCCAGTAATAAGCCCACATTGACTCCCCCCAGTAATAAGCCCACATTGAGTCCCCCCAGTAATATGTCCACATTAATTCCCCCCCGCAGTAATATGCCCACATTGACTCCCCCAGTAATATGCCCACATTGATTCCCCCCAGTAATATGCCCACATTGATTCCCCCCCAGTAATATGCCCACATTGATTCCCCGCGCAGTAATATGCCCACATTGATCCGCCCCAGTAATAAGCCCACATTGACTCCCCCCAGTAATAAGCCCACATTGAGTCCCCCAGTAATATGTCCACATTAATCCCCCGCAGTAATATGCCCACATTGACTCCCCAGTAATATGCCCACATTGATTCCCCCAGTAATATGCCCACATTGATTCACCCCCCAAAAGACACTCCCTTTGAGCTGTGATAGGGAGAGAATGGACACGCCCCCTGAGCTCCAGCAGAAAAGACACTCCCCTTGAGCTGTGATAGGGAGAGAATGGACACGCCCCCTGAGCTCCAGCAGAATACACTCCCCTTGAGCTGTGATAGGGAGAGAATGGACACACCCCCTTAGTTTCGGCAGAAAAGACACTCCCTTTGAGCTGTGATAGAGAGAGAATGGACACGCCCCCTTAGTTGTAGCAGAAAAGACACTCCCCTTGAACTGTGATAGGGAGAGTGTACACGCCCCCTTAGTTAGAGCAGAAAAGACACTCCCCTTAAACTGTGATAGGGAGAGTGTACACGCCCCCTTAGCTGCAGCAGAAAAGACACTCCCCTTGAGCTGTGATAGGGAGAGAATGGACACGCCTCCTTAGCTGCAGCAGAAAAGACACTCCCCTTGAGCTGTGATAGGGAGAGAATGGACACGCCCCTTAGCTGCAGCAGAAAAGACACTCCCCTTGAGCTGTGATAGAGAGCGCATGGACACGCCCACTTAGCTGCAGCAGAAAAGACACACCCCTTGAGCTGTGATAGGGAGAGCTGAGACACGCCTCCTGAGCTGCAGCAGAAAATACACACCCCTTGAGCTGTGATAGGGAGAGCATGAGCTGCAGCAGAAAAGACACGCCCCTTGAGCTGTCAGCTTGATATAAATCTAGCAGAGCAATGAATGGGGAGATCTTGGGATCCATGTGATGTACAGGGATGGTTCTAGCTTTGTTAGAAAGAGGTTGTCATGTACTATATGATGTCTGATTTTTATTATTTATATTAGTCATAGGAGAACCCCTTTTAATCTCTGGAGAGTCACTGCATCGCCCCTGTGTGCACTAAACTATATTTCGACTGTTTCCTGCGCTACCATTGTATTCAATGTTATTGGAGTCGGGGCTTGGTGAGTATGCTGTGCCCTGGCCCATGTGGTAGAGCGTGGAGAGGATGCAAGTGGGGCGGTGAGGGTGGTCGTAGTCCTCATGGCCCTCAAGCCTGCTCCAGCACTCTCCCAGTCCAGACATGCAGTGATGGAAGGGGCTCAACCTTACCTCCTCTCAAGGCACACCATGGATTCTGGGGCATCCTGCCCAGTGGTGGCTGTGGTGCCCTTGGTGTCAGATGAGCTGCGAAGAATAGGTGGTCTGGGTCAGATATAGAACACTAACCCTTTAGCAGTGAACCACTGGATGACTGCAGAATATTCCCGTTTGAGGCACATAATCACTGTGTGATGGGCACATGATAGAGCATTATACTGTGTGGGGTATATTTTTTTTGGGTGGGACATTGTACTATATACTCCTCAACATTGTAATTACAGTACCAAGAAGGATAAGCCATAAGGTTATGCAAGTCAAGGAAGCAGCAGGTGTCGTTAAGATCTGCAGATGATCCCATTTACACGCCCCTAGGCGCTACCGGTGGAATGTGGGAGGGGCATAAGAAGTCAGATTAAAGGCAAAGTTTTTTAGCCATCTGAAACATCAAGTTGGAATGATTGCACAGTGCCTCCTGTTCATTGACATGCCAGTTACCTCCACTTATCACAAATAGAATCCGGGAACTGGCAGACTGGTTTACCACGCTGGCAGATCACTACACGCCTAGGCTGAGATGTCTCCACTGTTCATTATTGCATTTCTCCGTGGTTAGGAGCAGGGCTGTGGAGTCGGAGTCGAGGAGTCGGAGGCAATTTTGGGTACCTGGAGTCGGAGTCGGCAAAAAATGGACCGACTCCGACTCCGACTCCTACTAGATTTAAATTGGAATTTAAAAAAATTGGAAAAAAAAAAGCAAGTTTAAATGTCCCAATTCAGATAAAGTTATAAATAATTACTTCTCTACTGTAAGAATAAAGGCCAATGCATGCAGTGCGTCACGTTACCGCTAAACAAAGACGTTAAGTGACCGTGAAGAAGCATGCTTTTCATATGCTTTACTATGCAGTTAAAGGGACACTGACAGGCTGATATATCTGCTGGTATTCATCAGAGGATTAGGAATACAACTAGACGACTGTTACCCCCAGTTGAGGTTTACTTGTGTTTAAAAACGTTTTAATCAATATGCAAATTCTCTACCTTTGTGCCCAAGGGGGCAGGCGCACATGTAGAGTACTGGCAGCACTAGACAGGACTAGGTAGCGAGGAGGAAGAGAGAAAGCTGGCACAGCCTCAGCATAGCCAGACGAGGCTGCTGCCAGCACTCAACACGTGCGCCTGCGCAGGAATTCAGCGCTCGGCTAGCCTGAAAAAAAGGCCAGTGCAGTGAATAATAACGAGGGGAACAGCGCTGGGAAGCTGTACTGGGCGCGGCTGGGCACAAAGTCGCAGGAGACGCTGCCCCATTGGGCACAAAGATAGTGAATTTGCATACAGATTAAAATGTTTTTTAAACACAAGTACAGCTTAACTGGGGGTAACATTAGTATAGTTTTATTCCTAATTCTCTGATGAATACCAGTATATATATATATATCTTTAGCTGGAAAATCAGCCTGTCAGTGTCCCTTTAAGGAGCGGCAATACTTACACTTTCCATTGTCTTGTGGTCTGCTGTTACAGGGAACCCATGGTTATCCTAGCCTCTCACTGATAACTGAACTGGAGACACTTGTATAAGTGAAGGGAATGGATGGTCAATAGTTCAAGACTGAAGCTGTAAACCATTTGAAAAACTGCTATCATTCAGCTAAGGCTATAAAACATGTAAACTCAGATTGTTAGCTTAAATTTTAAACATGACTATGGGATTCTACTAGGAAAATCATGTTTTAAAATAAATGCCCCTTCCCCTGCCCCTTCCTGGATCCTCCCACTGCTCTATCTTCAGCAGAAGATCAGCACACAAAGGAGAAGGCAGCAGCTTCTGCTCAACTACCTCTCTGTGCTAGAGGAGATTAGAAGAACTTGGTGGAACAGCTTCGTATTTGCATATTAAATACAGAGGAGTCGGAGTCGAGGAGTCGGAGTCGGAAGTTTCAAAATCTGAGGAGTCAGAGTCGGAGTCGGACAATTTATCTACCGACTCCACAGCCCTGGTTAGGAGAACACCAATGAACTGAAATGACAGCAAGAGCTGCACAGAGTTGAACCTTTACACGGACAGATCATCTGAATAGAAGAATGGCGCATAGTGAACCATTCTGTACTGCAAGAGAGATTGGACGTCCCATCCCAAGCCTAGGGCGGCAAACCGTGTCTACACAAACCATCAGAAGGCATTTGCCCAATGTGCGGCTATAGGTTCTCCACTGACTCTTAAAGGGAGTCTGTCAGCTGTTTTTCACCAATATAACTGAGAGCACTGCCCCATAGAAGATTGCAGACACATCCCAAACATACCTGTGTGCACTTTGTGTCCTTATGTCTAGGAAAGGCACTTTTATTCTGCAGTTATATTGGTGACAGACTCGCTTTGGTTAACAGTAAGATGGTAATGGAGATCTGTCCTCTTCAGCGATGAGTCCTGCTTATGTATTAGACGCAGTGCTATCCGGTGATTGGTCTGCAGAGAACGTGGGCAATGCCGTGAAGAGGCCTTCACAAGGGAACATCGTACTGGTCTTAGTCCCGGGATTATGGTGTGAGGATACCAGACCTCTCTAGTCTTCATTTCAGGTACACTGACAGCTCGGTGTTACGTTGATTTGGTCATGAAACCAGTGGTACGGCCATTTCTTCAAAGTGTCCCAGGAGTCGCTTTTTAATAAGAAAATGGCAGGCCACATGGTGCTTGTGCTACTGTGAGCAGCCCGGGTGGCCTAAATATGCTACTTGTCTGGTGCATCATTGGTTGGCAATTGAAAAGGGAGCTTCCAGCAGCAGATCTTGATGATTTGTGTATTTAGCCTGGCAGAACATTCCTCAGATGACCATACATAACCTCCCTGCTAGCCTACTAAGGTGCAGAAGCATGTGGATTTCTGCACATGGCGCTTATACTCAATAATATACCGACATATCCGAAATATTTTGTTTCCATTATCATTAACTGGTCTAGCAACCCTGTGATTTTCTATAATTTCACAACTTTTCCTTCTTGATGTTGCAATTTCAATGTTCAGCTTATAATAGGGTAATATACTGTGTGGGAGGCACATAAGGAGGCATTATACTGTGTGGGAACACATAGTGGAGAATTATACTGTGTAAGAAGACACACAAGAGGGCATCATTCTGTATGGGAGGCATATAACTGAACATTATACTCTGTGGGGCACATAAGAGGGCATTATAGTGTATGGGAGGCACACAAATGGGCATTATACTCTGTGGGGACACATAAGGGGGCATTATACTCTATAGGAGGCACACAAATGGGCATTATACTCTGTGGGGACACATAAGGGGGCATTATACTGTATAGGAGGCACACAAATGGGCATTATACTCTGTGGGGACACATAAGGGGGCATTATACTGTATAGGAGGCACACAAATGGGCATTATACTCTGTGGGGACACATAAGGGGGCATTATACTCTATAGGAGGCACACAAATGGGCATTATACTCTGTGGGGACACATAAGGGGGCATTATACTGTATAGGAGGCATATAACTTAACATTATACTCTGTGGGGACACATAAGGGGTCATTATTATGTGTGGGGGACACATAAAGTGGTATTATATTCTGTGGGGACACATAAGGGGGCATTATACTCTGTGGGGACACATAAGGGGGCATTATACTGTGTAAGAAGACACATACGAGGGCATCATTCTGTATGGGAGGCATATAACTGAACATTATACTGTGTGGGGCACATAAGGGGGCATTATACTGTGTGGGAACACATAGTGGAGAATTATACTGTGTAAGAAGACACACAAGAGGGCATCATTCTGTATGGGAGGCATATAACTGAACATTATACTGTGTGGGGCACATAAGAGCAGGGCTGTGGAGTCGGTAGATAAATTGTCCGACTCCGACTCCTCAGATTTTGAAACCTCCGACTCCGACTCCTCGACTCCGACTCCTCTGTATTTAATATGCAAATACGAAGCTGTTCCACCAAGTTCTTCTAATCTTCTCTAGCACAGAGAGGTAGTTGAGCAGAAGCTGCTGCCTTCTCCTTTGTGTGCTGATCTTCTGCTGAAGATAGAGCAGTGGGAGGATCCAGGAAGGGGCAGGGGAAGGGGCATTTATTTTAAAACATGATTTTCCTAGTAGAATCCCATAGTCATGTTTAAAATTTAAGCTAACAATCTGAGTTTACATGTTTTATAGCCTTAGCTGAATGATAGCAGTTTTTCAAATGGTTTACAGCTTCAGTCTTGAACTATTGACTATCCATTCCCTTCACTTATACAAGTGTCTCCAGTCCTTAATCAGTTATCAGTGAGAGGCGAGGATAACCACAAGACAATGGAAAGTGTAAGTATTGCCGCTCCTTAAAGGGACACTGACAGGCTGATTTTCCAACTAAAGATATATATATACTGGTATTCATCAGAGAATTAGGAATAAAACTATACTAATGTTACCCCCAGTTAAGCTGTACTTGTGTTTAAAAACATTTTAATCTGTATGCAAATTCACTATCTTTGTGCCCAATAGGGCAGCGTCTCCTGCGGCTTTGTGCCCAGCCGCGCCCGAAGTACAGCTTCCCAGCGCTGTTCCCCTCGTTATTATTCACTGCATTGGACTTTTTTTTCAGGCTAGCCGAACGCTGAATTCCTGCGCAGGCGCACGTGTAGAGTGCTGGCAGCAGCCTCGTCTGGCTATGCTGAGGCTGTGCCAGCTTTCTCTCTTCCTCCTCGCTATCTAGTCCTGTCTAGTGCTGCCAGTACTCTACATGTGCGCCTGCCCCTTGGGCACAAAGGTAGAGAATTTGCATATTGATTAAAACGTTTTTAAACACAAGTAAACCTCAACTGGGGGTAACAGTCGTCTAGTTGTATTCCTAATCCTCTGATGAATACCAGCATATATATCAGCCTGTCAGTGTCCCTTTAACTGCATAGTAAAGCATATGAAAAGCATGCTTCTTCACGGTCACTTAATGTCTTTGTTTAGCGGTAACGTGACGCACTGCATGCATTGGCCTTTATTCTTACAGTAGAGAAGTAATTAATTATAACTTTATCTGAATTGGGACATTTAAACTTGCTTTTTTTTTATTCCAATTTTTTTTTATTCCAATTTAAATCTAGTAGGAGTCGGAGTCGGTCCATTTTTTGCCGACTCCGACTCCAGGTACCCAAAATTGCCTCCGACTCCGACTCCTCGAACTCCGACTCCACAGCCCTGCATAAGAGGGCATTATAGTGTATGGGAGGCACACAAGAGGGCATCATTCAGTATGGGAGGCATATAACTGAACATTATACTGTGTGGGGCACATAAGAGGGCATTATAGTGTATGGGAGGCACACAAATGGGCATTATACTCTGTGGGGACACATAAGGGGGCATTATTATGTGTGGGGGACACATAAAGTGGTATTATATTCTGTGGGGACACATAAGGGGGCATTATACTCTGTGGGGACACATAAGGGGGCATTATACTGTGTAAGAAGACACATACGAGGGCATCATTCTGTATGGGAGGCATATAACTGAACATTATACTGTGTGGGGCACATAAGGGGGCATTATACTGTGTGGGAACACATAGTGGAGAATTATACTGTGTAAGAAGACACACAAGAGGGCATCATTCTGTATGGGAGGCATATAACTGAACATTATACTGTGTGGGGCATATAAGAGGGCATTATAGTGTATGGGAGGCACACAAGAGGGCATCATTCAGTATGGGAGGCATATAACTGAACATTATACTGTGTGGGGCACATAAGAGGGCATTATAGTGTATGGGAGGCACACAAGAGGGCATCATTCAGTATGGGAGGCATATAACTGAACATTATACTGTGTGGGGCACATAAGAGGGCATTATAGTGTATGGGAGGCACACAAATGGGCATTATACTCTGTGGGGACACATAAGGGGCATTATTATACTGTATAGGAGGCACACAAATGGGCATTATACTCTGTGGGGACACATAAGGGGGCACACAAATGGGCATTATACTCTGTGGGGACACATAAGGGGGCATTATACTGCATGGGAGGCATATAACTTAACATTATGCTCTGTGGGGACACATAGGGGCATTATTATGTGTGGGGGACACATAAAGAGGGCATTATAGTGTATGGGGACACATAAGGGGGCATTATACTGTGTAAGAAGACACATACGAGGGCATCATTCTGTATGGGAGGCATATAACTGAACATTATACTGTGTGGGGACACATAAGGGGGCATTATACTCTGTGGGGACACATAATGGGGAACTATACTCTGGGGACACATAAGGGGGCATTATACTCTGTGGGGACACATAAGGGGGCATTATACTGTGTAAGAAGACACATACGAGGGCATCATTCTGTATGGGAGGCATATAACTGAACATTATACTGTGTGGGGACACATAAGGGGGCATTATACTCTGTGGGGACACATAATGGGGAACTATACTCTGGGGACACATAAGGGGGCATTATACTCTGTGGGGACACATAATGGGGAACTATACTCTGGGGACACATAAGGGGCATTATACTCTGTGGGGACACATAAGGGGGCATTATACTGTGTAAGAAGACACATACGAGGGCATCATTCTGTATGGGAGGCATATAACTGAACTTTATACTGTGTGGGGCACATATGGGGGCGTTATGTGTGGGGGACACATAAAGAGGTATTATACTGTGTAGCCAGCATACAGAATAATTAAAAAAATCTTTCTGACTTTTTTGCTGCAGATTTAACCCTTTATAATGTGGCAGATCTGCTTCAAAATCTACGTGTAGCATATGCAAATTTCCAATTTGGATTCTTTTCTCGGCCCCAATACCAAGCTATACAATGTACGGCGCTGTGCTTGGTGAGCTGCAAGAAGGCCGTGGTGCTCACAGGAGTGTCAGTGCTTTCTCAAACAGCTGATCGGCAGGGATCCCAGGCGTCGGACCCCCACCGATCAATATCAAAATCTTGGAAAACCCCTTTAATTTATTGACTGCTGTTTTTTGGAAGACAGCCACGTTTTAATAAATGTGACACATTCTATAGCTGACACAATGCCATGTATGCCTTTCTTTTATACAATGTGTGACTAAATCTGGCATGTTTTTCTTAATACATCTCCTCTACTGAATGAGTCTATTCTTACTTTTTTATATATATATATATATATATATATATATAATGCGTATTTGGCATAGAAAGTGTCTGCATTTGCTGCCGATGTACTGCAGTATTCTGTTGAGGTATTTAGATTTCTTTGTTATCTTCTGCAACTAACTTCACAGATCTCAAAAGTACAGGCATATCTGAAATCATTTCATTTTTCATCGCTATGCATACCGTACGTTCAGTCAGTGATCACAAATTGGCACCTGAACAAACCTGTATACCATGCTGTGTGCAACAAAAAATCATCTAGAAGGGGGATGGAAATGTTGGAAATGTACTTGTACTCATTGGGAGCACCATCCACACTGTCAGCTGCCTTTTCAGCATCATTGATCTCACTGACTTTAAGAGTTCCTCTTCACGATTTGACAGAAGCTGCTAAAACATACAGAGCAGCTTGTGGAAAAAGGCAGAGGAAAGCAAAAAGACAAGGAGACAAGTCCAGTACGAGTAAGTAATTACAATAATATGAACTGCACTCATTGTACACTCATTGACAACAAAAAAACGCACCCAGATTGAAATGTCAATTGCAAATCTCGGTATGCAGTTATGTCTAAGGATTCATGCAGACGAACCTATTTCTTGTCCGCATCTGATCTGCAGTTTTTGCGGGTCATATGCGGACCCATTCACTTTAATGGGGCCACAAAAGATGGAGACAGCACACAATGTGCTGTCCGCATTCCTTTGTCCTTACAGTTGCATCCGCAAAAATCTAGAACATGTCCTATTAGATAGTGCGTGTTGACCCACTGTACCAACTAACCAGATTGACTTTGGGTTAAAACTTATGGTGTTGTGCTAGCGGTTCCCTGGTATTCACCCTTTAACCTCTGTACAGGGATCCGGACTTCGCTGCAGGGAACCAACCAGACTACTATCTCCTGGAGTAGTCCTGGTGTAGTTGACAGCTGGCCTATGGGGCCCAGAGACACCAGTACCAAGGACTCAGGCAAAAGGCGTAACCTGAACACAGTGAAAGGTCTGGGCAAGCTGAGTACCTGTGTATTTAGGAAGCAATTCCTAAGTCTGGGCAGGCGGCAAGGAGCAGAATCGGTAGACAGACAAGATACAGTACATGGGTAGTCTGACAAGAGATCACAGGTTACTAAAGACTAGAAAACCTCAAGCTCAGACAAGGGGGTGGATCCACAGCTAAATAGAGAGACTGTTCAGTACCTTATTCAGCAGCTGAACAAGTAGCAAAAGGGAAGGTGGCGGACATAGGATCATATAGCTATGCTATGTGAGCAATGCACCGTAGCTCCGCCCCCCGCTCCATTATAGTCAATGAGACGGAATGGCAGCACACGGGTACTTGCGACATGGCGGATCCGGCAGGCTGTTCACCTGCCGGATAGCCATGCCGCAAGTGTGAAAGTACCCTAATCCTGGGGGATTTCTGTGGTTTGACATAAGAAGAACATCTTATCGTATACCGAACAATCATATTTTGCTCCTCTTATCCTGTACCCTATTTGGTATAGAGCTATGTGTGCGGGCTTTTAAAACTTTTGCTTATGCTTCAATAAATTGGGATTCTTTGTGGATACTGCATCTGTGTCTGTGTCAGTTCTCCCCGAGCTGCTCGTCATTTGCCTAGAATTCAGAAGCGAGAGAGCATAATCTGGGCTGATTTCGGCCAACAGAATCTAGTCTTAGCAAAAATACCAACACAATGCAGAAAGCAAATATACATGAATTATAGGTTCAACTTCAAATTATAACAAAGGCATACCAACCAAGCTGGACTCCCAGGATACCTTTCCTATCATTTGAACTTATGCCTCATGTATACAAACTCCTTGCAGATATTGTCCTTGGTCAAATTTGAATCCAGGACCCCAGCGTGGCAAGGTTCCAGTGCTAACCACTGAGCCACTGTGCTGCCCATATTATCAATGGATTGACACACCAAAACACTCCAGTGTTACCTCTATATTTTGCTATGATATATCAAGGGGACTGCCTATCAGTCAGTGAAATTGGAAGAATGGTGTAAAAAAAATACCATAATTCCTAAATATTTAATGCAATATTTTTTGTTAAAATTTGAAAGTCTACACTTCAGTCACATATTGATGGTTTTGCTTCATATCTGTTGTGGTGACAAACAGCGGCCATTTAGTTGCTCTGTCAATCTAAACAGCCATGGAGAGGCTGACTACAGAACCTTGTGGAGCTTGGGAGCAACAAGAGCAATGGTGATGTCCTCATTGCACCAAAGACCTAATTAGCATATTAAGAAAAAGCATCATAACTCAGGAATGGAGCCGAAGATCAAGAAAGAAAGAAAAAGAAAAGCAGAGTTTTAATCACATGAACCATGGTTCTGTGTCTATGCAGACAGTTTAATAGGGAGATCGCTGGTGACAGATTCTTATCAAACCAGCTCTTCAGGTTGTAAAAACTGAGTAGATCTGGTATTGTTAATCCTTGGGAGTGGTGTGCAGGAAAACCTGCCAAATTGATGCCTGAAATCCAGACACACCTGTAATAAAGCAGAGTAATATTCATAAAGGGCTGGGTAACTTATGAGTGGTAGTCAATAGTTGCATCATGATGAGCTGGTGTGGCTGTGTGATGGCTGTAACTTGGAACAGAACCCGAGTTCGGGAAATGTTTTTTTACAGTATAAATCAATTTCTGAAGTTATTATGCGAAGTCTCGCAAAACTTCGCGAAGTAATAACTTTGGCTCATCAGCGCCAATACATTCTAACACTGTACGAAGCGCTCGCTCCGTACAGTATTGAAGCGAAGTTTTATGCGAATCGACTTCGGATGTTTCACCCGAAGACGATTCGCTCATCCCTAGCTGTAATACATAGCTGCAGCCTCCATTGACAGCTGGCTTCCAATTCCTACAGCTGCATGATTAGCATACAGCTATGATCTCTGCAAGGACATTTTAAAACATTCCTGCAGAGATGAAGGCCGACCATCTGGACAAATATAGTGTGGGGAGTCGCTCTGGTAGACAGCGGTGCGGGTGCAGTTTAGAGGCAAAACAAGGAGTCCAGATTGTGCAACAAACAGTGTTTTATTCACACTTGCACACAAAATGAAAAACAGTCTCTTGGTGACAGTTCACACACAACGGAAATAACGTAGCCAAACAAAAACAGTCCAACACAGGTTCAGTCACCTGGGAGGTGTAGGTGCAGGTTCGCACCACGCTGTCGGCCCAGCCGCAGGAGAATCCAGCTTCAGGTAGCCAGGAACAAAATACCTCCTTACTGAGCTCTTTCCTCCTGGACAGAGAACTCCCAGCCCTGTTAGCAGCTCCAGGATAATCACACTCCCCAGACACAGCTGCTGGCTGCGTTTTATATCAGCCCAAAACATGGACTGGACCGTGGGGAGCAGCCACCCACCCTACTCTTTAGCTGCTCCCAGTAAGAGCCGGCCCGGATCGGCTTTGCAGCCATGCTATTTAACAAAGTCAAACAGCACTAGCTGCTGCAGACAAAAACCCGGCTCTCACCTCACCGAGGCCAGCAACCTCGGTGACACGTACCTGCCATCACATATGACACCTTGCACCTTACCACATACCCCCCTTTGTTTCAGCCCTGAGGGGTGAACACACGTGAGGCAGTGGACGCGGGACAGGGCATCTGCGTTGCCCTGCAAGCGGCCTGCCCTGTGTTCCACGGAAAACTTGAAATTTTGAAGAGATAGGAACCACCTAGTGACCCGAGCATTCCTCTCCTTGGCCTGACTCATCCATTTGAGGGGAATGGTCGGTCACCAAACAGAACCTCCTCCCTAACAGGTAGTAGCGGAGAGATTCGAGTGCCCACTTGATAGCCAGGCACTCCCTCTCCACTATACTATACCTGGACTCGGCGGGACTGAGCTTACGGCTCAGGAAGACAACGGGATGTTCTTCCCCGTTGACCTCCTGCGACAGTACCGCACCGAGGCCTACCTCCGAGCGTCGGTCTGTACGACAAACTCCTTGTTGAAGTCGGGTGTCACCAAAACCGGGGACCCACACAGGGCCGACTTCAACGCGGAGAAAGCCTCCTCCGCCTTCTCACTCCAGCTAACCCTCCCAGACTTTCGCCCCTTCAACAGGTCTGTCAATGGCGCTGCTATTGTGGCAAAGTGGGGCACAAACCTCATGTAGTAACCTACAATCCCCAGGAACGACTTTACCTGCCTGGTGGTGACCGGTCGGGGCCAGTTACGAATGGCCTCTACCTTAGTTACCTGAGGTTTGATGACTCCCGCCCAATTACATATCCCAGATATTTTGTCTCCTCTAACCCTATGGAGCACTTCTTTGGGTTAGCGGTCAGTCCGGCTTTCCTCAGGGCATCCACTACCGCCTGCACCTTGGGTAAATGGCTTTCCCAGTCGGTGCTGTGGATGACTACATCATCCAAGTAGGCCGGGCGTACCGGCGATGTGGTCGCAGCACTATGTCCATTAACCTTTGGAAAGTGGCGGGCGCCATGCAGGCCAAAGGGTAACACCTTGTAGTGATACAGGCCCTGCGAGGTAACAAATGCGGTTTTTCCTTAGCCGACTCCGTTAAGGGTACCTGCCAGTACCCTTTAGTGAGGTCCAGCACAGAAAAATAACGGGCTTGTCCTAAACTTTCAACCAGCTCGTCTACTCGGGGCATGGGATACGCGTCAAACTTGGATACTTCATTTAACTTGCGAAAGTCGTTGCAGAACCGCAGCGTCCCATCCGGCTTGGGTATTAGGACTATGGGACTGGCCCACTCACTTTTCGACTCCTCAATGACCTCGAGCTTCAACATTAACTGTACTTCCTCCGCGATGGCCCGTCGCCGAGCCTCGGGTACCCGGTATGGTTTTAACCGGATCTTGGCCTGAGGCTCAGTGGCGATGTCATGTTGGATGAGAGACGTGCGGCCAGGGAGGTCCGAGAACACATCCGTGTTCCGACTGATGAACTCCTGACTTCCTGAACTTGTTTGGAAGACAGGCTGTCTGCAATTTTTACCGTGGTTACTGCTTCACAGGCCTCGAACTGTGGGGCTGGACCCTTTTCACCTAGAAGCCCTGGCCGGGGCTGTGGTCGTCGGCCGTGTCCCTATCTTTCCACGGCTTAAGTAAATTCACGTGGTACACCTGCTCCGGCTTGCGCCGCCTGGCTGGTGTACTTTGTAATTTACTTCCCCTACTTTCTCGATCACCTCATAGGGGCCCTGCCACCTAGCTAGGAATTTGCTGTCAAGGGTGGGTACCAGAACCAAAACCCGATCTCCCGGATTGAAGCCCCGTACCCGAGCCTGACGATTGTACACCCTACTCTGGGCTTGTTGCGCTGCCTCCATATGCTCCCGGACCAGCGGCAACACCCTTTCTATCCGTTCCTGCATCTGGGTGACATACTCAATGACACTTTTGTGGGGGACAGGCTGTTGTTCCCATGCTTCCTTGGCGATATCCAACAGGCCCCGAGGGTGTCTGCCATAAAGCAGTTCGAAGGCGAGAACCCAGTAGAGGCCTGGGGTACCTCTCGCACTGCGAACATGAGATAGGGCAGAAGCAGGTCCCAGTCCTTCCCATCTCTAGACACCACCCTTTTTAACATATTTTTAGAGTTTGGTTAAACCTCTCAACAAGACCGTCTGTTTGCGGATGGTAAGCGGACGTCCGTAACTGCTTTATACGCAACAATTTACACAGTTCCTTCATTACTTTGGACATAAAGGGGTCCCTTGGTCTGTCAGAACCTCTTTTGGCAGGCCCACACGGGAAAACATCTCCATTAACTCTTTGGCAATGAGCCTAGCTGAGGTATGTCGCAGGGGCACCGCCTCCGGATACCGAGTGGCATAGTCGAGAACTACCAGAATGTGTTGGTGGCCCCTGGCAGAACTTTGGTACAGGCCCAATTAAATCCATAGCGATTCGCTCAAGCGGTACTTCAATAATTGGCAGAGGTACCAGAGGACTACGGAAATGAGGCTGGGGGCTAGTTATCTGACAGGTTGGACAGGACTTACAATAATTTTCTACCTCCTTGAACACACTGGGCCAATAAAACCGCTGCAGTATGCGGTCCTGGGTTTTCTGCCACCCCAGGTGTCCCCCAAGAACATGTTGGTGGGCAAGCTCCATGACAAGCTTGCGATACGCTGTGGGCACCACCAACTGTTCAACAGGTTCACCTCGGACTTGGTTCACCCGATACAACATATCCTGTAGAACAATAAATCGTGGGAACATTAATTCAGCCCCTGGTTTCTGGGGTTTACCATCAATTTCCAGCACATTCTCCCAGGCCCTGGTTAGGGTTTGGTCCCGGTGTTGTGCGGTCCCAAAATTTTCCCGGAGACATTGAGGTCTGCCAACTCAGGTCCCGGTGGCAAGTCCTCCGTGTCTCCCACCATTACACTCAGTGGGGTTGTCTCCCCCTCTACCGCTGGAGCAGTGGTCACCCCTACCGCCCGGCCCTTCAGACTCGGGCTCCCAGGGTTCTGGCCTTCCAGCGGTATCAGGCCACTCTACTAGGGTCACCCCTGTCTCGGGTCCCTCAGATACCTTTATTGCCGGCCACAGCGCCGGAAAACCGAGGAAGTCCCTCCCAAGTATTAGTTCATGTGGGAGTTTAGTAGCGACAGCCACCTCGTGGGTCCACCTACCAGCCGCTGTGGACAAAGTCACTAGTGCAGTGGGGTAGTCTTTCAGGTCTCCGTGGATGCACAGGACCCCGACTTTACGGCCAGTATACTCCACAGGCCGTACAAGGGCAGCCCTTACCAGGAGACTAAACTCCCGGAGTCCAGCAGAGCCACCGCCAGCGAATCTCCCACCTCTACCTGACACAGGTGGTTATGGTCTTGCACCTCACGGGTGCCAGTTGCGCACAGCTTCCGTGCATACAAGGAGTGGCGACCCCATAGTTCACCTCCATCGGCTCATCCCGATGCGGACAGTCGGCCCTGATGTGGCCTGGCTCCTGACACCTCCAGCATACCACGGGAGGCGGACTCGCAGGGGTATCTTCCGTACAGGCCGCTCTGTCGCGGACGTCGGAACTGGGGCAGAGGCCTCCGGGGTTTGACTGACCCCTTCCCAGCAAGACTCCCCTGCAGGTTTCTGGTGGCCTCGTACCGCTCCACCAGGTCGACCATCTCCAGGGCATTGGTGGGCGATACCTGGCCGACCCAGTGCTGGAGAGGGTAAGGCAAAGCCCTCCAGAAGACATCGGCTAACAGACGGTCGAGCATAGCAGTGGGAGTCAGTATGTCTGGCTGCAGCCATTTTGCAACCGTTGTAGCAAGTCATAGTATTGTGGCCTGGCGGGTTCAGCCACGTTAAAGTCCCACTGGTGGACACGCTGAGCCCGGACCAAAACATTCACCCCAGTCTTGCCAGGATCTCACCTTTCACAGTTGGGTAGTCAGCTGCTTGGTCATCTGGGAGGTCAAAAATACTTGCTGGGGTCCAGACGCCAGGAACGGAGCGGCGACCTCTGCCCACTGTTCTCGGGGTAATTTCTCCCTCACGGCCACCTTCTCGAACACCGCCAGATAGGTCTCCACATCATCCGAGGGGTCATCTTAGGGATCGCGGCACGGACAGCTTTCCGGGCATCATGGGCCGCGGTGGGACGGCTCCTGCCGCTTGCAACGCCATCACGTGCTGTAGCAGTAGCTGGTTGGTCTCCCGCTGCTGCACGTTAGCCTCTATGAGGGCTTTCACAGCCGCCTCCATTTTGTCGGGGATCACAGGCTGCAACTTTGCCGGCTTAATATAGGACATTCACTTTTTCTCAGCAAAAACAAAGTTCGGCGTTCACGCCAGCCTCACTGCGCATGCCCGCATCCGACACCAAATGTGGGGAGTCGCTCTGGTAGACAGCGGTGCGGGTGCAGTTTAGAGGCAAAACAAGGAGTCAGATTGTGCAACAAACAGTGTTTTATTCACACTTGCACACAAAATGAAAAACAGTCTCTTGGTGACAGTTCACACACAGCGGAAATAACGTAGCCAAACAAAAACAGTCCAACACAGGTTCAGTCACCTGGGAGGTGTAGGTGCAGGTTCGCACCACGCTGTCGGCCCAGCCGCAGGAGAATCCAGCTTCAGGTAGCCAGGAACAAAATACCTCCTTACTGAGCTCTTTCCTCCTGGACAGAGAACTCCCAGCCCTGTTAGCAGCTCCAGGATAATCACACTCCCCAGACACAGCTGCTGGCTGCCCAATGGACAGTCAGGAAATGGTTAAGGTCTTAAGACTTGTACCCATTCCCCCAATGTATGTGGTGCTTCTTCTCTTTCTTATATCTATATATATATATTTATATATTGTGAGACAGTGACAGGAAGAGTGATTGATGGCAGGCAGGGCCGGTGCACGGATTTTTGCCGCCCTAGGCAAAAGAAAAGTTTGCCGCTCCCCCCCCCATGTGACATCACAATGCCCCACCCATATGATCTGCCATATTAAAGGGGTCCCCCGCCAATTAGCTGTTTGAGAAGGCAGCGCGCTTGCAGTAGCGCCTCAGCCTTCTCGCAGTGACGTCACGATTAGTATCATTGGCCTGGGAGGGGCTAAGCTTCATTCAAGTGAACAGAGCTTAACCCCGCCAAGGCCAGTAATACTAGTTGTGACGTCACTGCGCCTGCGGTAAGGCCGAGGCTCTACAGCAAGCGCCGCTGCATTCTCAAACAGCTGATCGGCGAGGGTCCCGGGTGTCGGACCCCTGCCGATCAGTTTAAATAAACTGCAGAACCCCTTTAACTAACGCCAGTTTTCTCTCCCCCCCATGTCATTCTCTTCCCCCCCCCCATGTCATTCTCCCCCCCCCCCATGTCATTCTCTTCCCCCTCTTGTCATTCTCTCTCGTTTTCTTGTCATTCTCTCCCCCCTCTTGTCATTCGCCCCCCCCCCCCATGTCATTCTGTCCCCCGCCCCACACCCCAAATGGCTTTCTCTTTCCCAATCCCCCCCTACCTCTGGTGTAGCGTGGCCAAGCTCTGTATGGTCCACGGGTACAGGAGCTTTAGTTTCCTGTACCCGGGCGGACTGACAGGAAGCGCACACTGTGTGCGCACTTCATGTCAGTCCGGCCGGGTACAGGAGACAGATGCTCCCTGTACCCGCACACCATACAGGGCTCAGCCACGCTACAATGAGGGAGTGACAGGAGGGAGCGCTGAGCACTTCCCTTCTGTCAGCTCCTCTCCTCTTGCTGCGCCCGGGCGGTGCGCCCTCATGGATGCGCCAGCCCGGGCAGTGCTGCAGCCGCCAGAGGCTCAATATAGAGCGCTCGGGCGGCTGCAGCATGAGGCGGGGCCGGCGTTCCTAGCAGAGCCCCTTCCCAAGGGGCGCTCTACGCGGCTGCCTAGTCAGCCTATAGCAGTGTTTCCCAACTAGTGTGCCTCCAGCTGTTGCAAAACTATAACTCCCAGCATGCACGCACAGCCAAAGGCTGTCTGGGCATGCTGGGAGTTGTAGTTTTGCAACAGCTGGAGGCACACTGGTTGGGAAACACTGGCCTATAGGACGCGCCAGCCCTGATGGCAGGTACTTTTCCCCCAGAATCCTGTCCTATGCAACTTAAGCTCCAGGGAAAAAGCTTCCAATATGTAGTGGAAAGCCCAAGCTTTCCTGAGGTGGCTTTGTAGAAAATCCGGTATAGGGCCTGAAGTTTTGGATTGAGGAAGAGTTGGGCGGGTTCCCCAATCCGCAGTCCACTTCTGGTGCAGATCTAGCCTGCTGCCTGAATACCTGCCCCTGTACCAGTTGCATAAAGAGAACCCAGGTAGAGAGTCTGGGCCTGAGAGCTGGATGATATCGCTGGTGCTTGGGAGTAACTTGCTATGGTTTACTTCAGTGCTGACAGTACCGTACCTAGGACAGTCAGGGTACTACTGTTTAGTAAGTGCTCAGACGAGCAGGATTTGTTTGTGTTTTGCCTGAAATATGAAGGTTGTTTTTTTTTGCTGTTTAAACCACAATAAAGTGGAAGTTTGTTTGGACTTCACCCCATGTGTCACTGTCTCTGACTGTCCGCAAGCCGGCCAATCCTGCCTCTATCTAATTCCCACCATGTGTAATATATATATATATATATATATATATATATATATCCATTAGCTAATAAAATAGATTGATACATAGATAAATAGATATTTTCTGTGAATACACTTTGGTAAATGTAAGTCTCATAATGGATAATATACACATATTTAGTAGTGTCCTGAACATAACAATGTGTACAATAATTGTCTGACATAATTTATAATTATTGTATTTCATACAATAAAAGAGTTTCAAGGGTTGTTTTGGAAAATAATAATGATGACCTATCTATAGGGTAGGCCATCAATATTACATCAGTGGGTGTCGGACTCTTGGCACCCCCACAGTTTAGCTGTTTGAAGAGGCCGCATCGCTCCAGTGAGCACTCCACCTCTTCATTGTTTACCAGGCACAGTGCTGTAAATGAAATGCAAATGTGTCTATACCAAATCATTGCTCCTACATAAACTACAGCTCATCCCACAGAAAAAGTTGAGCCTCATACAGCTATGCTGAACAAAAAATAAAAATGTAATGACTGCTGGAATGCAAAGAGGCAAAATAGTTAAAGGGGTTATCCCATGTTTTAAAGTATGATTAATTGTATCGTTTATGCCACCACCACCTTACCAAATACATGTTGTTAGCGATTCCTCCTCCTTTCCTCTATATTTGATCTTCTTTTCCAGCCTTTATTAATGAAGGCTACTAGTTATGGCCACCCCAGCGATGCCGGCGCAGTAGCCATGCTTGCGCGCTATCCTCCTGTTTTTTTACTGTATGCAGTCCAACCTGACTCACAGGCTTGCTCATTTTCGCGCATGTGTGATGAATTCCTTTCCTCCGTCCTGTTTTTTGTTTTTTTTTTGCAGAAAAGAGATCTCTGCGCCTGCGCTGGTCAGTCCAGTTTATCGATAGGATATCGGGATAGGAGAGTAGGAGCGCAGAGGCGGCTGCTGGAATGAATTCCGGCTCACACGGCAGCACGCACGCTAAGAAAGGAGGCAGATTCTGTCAATCAATAGAAAGGATAACGCCCCATGACGCCCCAATCAATAGAAAGGATAACGCCCCATGAGCAGTTTCTTGAAGAGGACAGAGCAGCCACAGCATGGAAAGCAGAAGGTGGGATAACCCCTTTAATGTTCTGTACTAAACACAGAAACTAGGTAGGGCAGGGAGCAATCAGAAGGTCCAAAAACTGTTTGGATCAATTTGAAAGTGCCAAATTAGGAAGTCCAGCAAAGTTCCACTATAGCTTTTTTAATGCATGCCTCACCTTGTCAGGACTACGGAAGAGGGAATATTTTGCATTATTAACACGGCTGACCCGTATGCTGTAATTTTTTACACCGATTTATGGATAATAATAGTATATAAGTAAAAAAATGAATTTCATTATACCTTAAATATTCATAGAAGTGATTATAGTACCAGATATTTATTGGCATATAGCCTTGATTAACGATGTCTTTTTTTGTAATTACGTATAGCTAATTTAGCAGATTTTAGGTTACTTTGGTGCAGGAATTGTGTAAAAGCATGTAGAGTTTTTTGCCTCATAGCTTTCATATCTTCAAAGGACCACTTTTTGGATAACTAATTAGAGATGGGTAATTTACAGATATAACTGATTTTATTAGTTTGATTTATGAATGGTTTTAACCATATTATGCAAGTAGATAACGAATAATTTTCCTATAATGTTTATTACGTTGCTAAAGTTTTACCTCAGTGGCTCTACTTACAATTAGTATCTAAATTAAGATTAAAAATTCATTACATATGAGAAATTCATTAGAATGAGGGAACAGGAGTCATACTGAGACATCCTAAGGCAGTCATTTCAGCCTTATTTTTTAAATTGGGAAAGTTAAGGCTTTTTTGAAACCAGGCACATTGGATATGAAAACCCATTAGTAATTTCATTATGCCTGCACATTATGCAGACATTGCTAAGTGCAGATGGGTTGTTTCTGTTAAAACTCCCTATTTCCTTACGTCTATAACTTTTCAGCTGTAAATGGTTTTCAAGTGAGAACTGCCAGATTTGACCACTGCCCTTCTACATGTTTCAAAGTGCTTGAAACAAGCTGATATGAGTTAATGTGCGGGAAAAAAATGTTAGAGAAAAATCTGAATGGAAAAGTGAATTACTAAACATATCAGTATTTGCAAAGCACAGTAATAGTATGGCCACACATAGTGGGTCCTCTGCAGATTGGCTGCAGTGGGAAATCTGCTGCAGATCAGACAAAAAAACACCAACAGAAAAAAACGCCTGAAACACCTGAGATTTTTTCTTTTTTTGTCTGTGGAGGCATCTCTGTCGGGAAAATTCCATTATGGAAAATCTGCAGCATTACGCTACAAGTGGCCATACTTTCATTTAATAGATGCACATTTGTTTTTAAAATAGAATATTGGAAAATAATTTAACCTTCATTTACTTTTTCTAGTGTAGCAAGCAATCTTTAAAGGGTATGTGCACCTTTGAAATCTGTCTGACATCACATTTACAATGCACGTGGGTGAACCCCTTGGAATTACCTGGATTTTTGCATTCAATGCTGATTATCTTAGTCACATTTATAGACAAACAGTCTTACTAATCACTAATACACAAACAATGTTCATGTTTTTATATTGAGCACATTGGAGAAAGGTAAGAGAACCTTTGAACTGTATAACCTATAGATCCCCATTCAGCAGCAATCACCACTTCCAGATGTGTCCTGTAGATATGATTTTGAGTAGGAATGTTGAACCATTCCTCCCTACAAATCAGCTTAATCAGTTTTGACGCTAGACTTCTTCAGGTTACGCCAAAGCATCTCAATGGGGTTGAGGTCAAGGCTCTGACTTGGTCATTCCAAAACAAAATTCTTTGTAACAGACAGTGGGTGTGGACCCGCTGTGCCAACTAACCAGTTTGACTTTGGGCTAAACCTAAGGGCATTGTCCTGGCGGTTCCCTAGTATTCATCCTTTAACCACTGTACAGGGATCTGGACTTTACTGCATGGAATTAACCAGGCTGCTACCTTTAAGAGTAGTCCTGATCAGGGGAGCACCAGGCAAAGATTTTGGCCCCGCCCATTGTTATAAGCCTCTCCTACATATAATAGGCCACTCCTAACAAATACTCTACAGCTGAAATTATATTGTTGAGGATGGAGGTAAGAGTCTCACCTTCATCCTACATAGACGCACTGTACTCAATACTCAGGGCCCTGACATAAAGTTACTGTACTAACATTCACACTGCCCCCCACATAGCGCCGTGGCAGGAGCTGTTACAGTTTCACTTCCTCCCTCCTAGTCCTGAAGGCGCGAAAAGAGGAGTGGAGGAGGAGCTGCGTGACGGTGTGTAGGTCCAGGTGAAGGCCTGGCTCTACACATCATGAGGAGAGGGCACTGCCTGCTTCACATTATACAATAGACAACAGCAAACTACAGCCAGGAAGCTCATCCGCTCTCCTCCCTTCCCAGTTTCTGCTCAAGGCCTGTGGTTATCCCCACCATCCGCCAACCGCCCATGGCCTGCTGCCCCCCTCAGCCGTCCTCATCCAGCTCTGAATCCTTCTTCTGCAAATGGCAGGGGGAGGAGCCGGAGCATCTCCTCTCCTACATAGCGCCACATACCTCCTACATCCAGTGATGTCACCTTTGATGTAGACGTTCTCTTTCCCTATCTTCTCCATTTAGACCAGACCGCATGATGATTTTTCAGCCATCTCCCGTCTCTCCAGGGATTGACAAACAGACATTAGTTTCCCACTTTTCCATCATCTTCATATCTTCTGAACACCCCATTCTGCCACCCCCAATACTGTTCCCGTTGTTCTCCCCAATACTTTACTGCAGAAACTGACCCCTGAAAAATACTAGTACCACACAGATAGTGCCCCCTTCAACAATTATTGGCACACAGTGCTCTAAAGAAAATAACTGCGCCCAGTAAATAGTGTCCCAGACACTAATAGTATAAACATAATGTTCCCAAAAATAATTGCGCTAAGCTGATACTGTGCCAGGGTGCTCACCAAAGTAACAGTGCTCCCCAAAATCCCAGCAATAGAAATAATTCTCTGCCAAAGCACACTTAGTAGAAATAATGCTCCCATAGTGCCCATACTAGTAATCATGTTCCCCATAGCCCCCAGTAGTAGTAAAGCTCACCGTAATGCCCCCTAGTAGTAATAATTCTCCTTATAATAGGACAGTACAAGAAATACCCCCGCTTAGTGCCCACAGTTGAGCTAATGTCCCGATAATGTATGCCAATATAAAATACCCCCAGTGCCCCAGTAAATGCCCCCATAGTGCTCCTCTCTCCCTTTCCCAGAGTGCCCCCATAATATGCCAGTGAAAAAAATGCCCCTTCTTAGTGCCACCAGATGCCGCCATAGTTCTCTTTCCCCCATAGTGCCACCATAATATGCCAGTAAAAAATGCCCCTGTACTTACCTTCATGAGTCTGGCAGCGATGCAGGCCTCTTCCGGCCTGTGTCCCCCGCTGTGTGCTGCTCCGCTCAGGTGGCTGTTACGGCAGGTGAACAGCCTGTCGGATCCGTTCTGCCGCTAGTGCACGTGTGCCCTCGGACTGCCGGTCCGACCCCATTGATTCTTTCTTTCCTCAGATATGGTTTTCCTAATGAATACTACATTTCCTATCATGCCTGGCTTTGCAGAGAGGGAGGGGGCAGAGTCTCCACACTGTACTGCTCTGTGTCCTCTGAGGGTAGCCATGACAGGTCAGTGACACAGAGCTGCTATCCCCTTACACTGCAGAGTTTATGAGACATTTATTCAAACTGGTGTAGTTGCCCATATCAACCAGATTCCATGTTTCATTTTACAAACTTCCTCAGTTATCCTTTGTACCAGTTTTGATAAATTTCCTCCTATATGTTTTCCTATGTAATGCAGCTTGAGCCTGTCTCCCCTCTCTGCCCTGTTATCTTTCTCTCTCCTATCAGTTCTTACATGCAAGAGGTAGGGAGACCAATGTGAAGCTACATCTGTTAAAACTATACTGGAGAGTCAGCACACACAGTGCAGACAGGTGGTAAGAATCAGGAGGTTTATATACTGCAGCTAATCACTGTATACATTCATTAATATTACTGGGGCACTATGATTTGCTTTAAAACTGCAGAGATGAGATGTAGCTTGAAGAATGAAGATGTCACCATGGTCATCTGGGTTGAATAGAGTAGAGGAAAGAGAATGTCTAGAGGAGACTTCATTGGCTGTAATAGGTACAGTGACTTGCAAAAGTATTCACCCCCCTTGACTTTTTTTTCGTATTTTGGTACATTATAGCCTTAAGTTCATTGTTTTGTTAATCTGAATTTTATGTGATGGACCAGAACACAATAGTCTAAGGCTACTATTACACTTGCCCGTGCACTGCCATGCTGCCGCTCCGTCTCCATTGACTATAAACGGGGGCGGGGGCAGAGCTACGGCGCAGCACGGCAGTGCACGGCCAGAGATCGCCAGACTAAAAGTCCTGCATGTCCGACTTCTCAGTCCGGCGATCTCTGCCGTGCACTGCCATGCTGCGCCGTAGCTCCACCCCCCCACCCCCTTAATAGTCAATGGGGACGGAGTGGCAGCACGGCAGTGCATGGGTACTTGCGGCAGGACAGATCAGGCAGGCTGAATAGCCTGCCGGATCCGTCCTGCCGCAAGTGTGAAAGTACCCGTTGGTGAAGTGAAATGAAAAAAATATATAAATAAAACTATTGTTTAGAGGTAGAAAACAGAAAATTGGCATGTGCGTATGTATTCACCCCCTTTGTGCCCATAAAAAGCTCTGGTACAGTCAATTACCTTTAGAAGTCACACAATTACTGAAATGATGTCTACCTATGTGCAACCTAAGTGTAATATGATCTGTCATTACATATACACACCTTTTGGAAAGGCCCCAAAGGCTGTAACACCTAAGCAAGAGGCATCACTAACCAAACACTGCCATGAAGACCAAGGAACTCTCCAAACAAGTAAGGGACAATGTTGTTGAAAAGTACAAGTCAGGGTTAGGTTCTAAAAAAATATACAAATATTTGTTGATCCCCAGGAGCACCATCAAATCTATCATAACCAAATGGAAAGAACATGGCACAACAGGAAACCTGCCAAGAGACGGCCGCCCACCAAAACTCACAGACCAGGCATTAATCGTAGAGGCAGCACAGAGACCTAAGGTAACCCTGGAGGAGCTGCAGAGTTCCACAGCAGAGACTGGAGTATCTGTACATGGGACGACAATAAGCTGTACTCTCCATAGAGTTGGGCTTTATGGCAGAGTGGCCAGAAGAAAGCCATTACTTTCAGCTAAAAACAAAAAGGTACGTTGTGAGTTTGTGAAAAGACATGTGGGAAACTCCCAAACTGTATGGAAAAAGGTGCTCTGGTCTGAATAAAATCAAACTTTTCAGCCATCAAAGTAAACGCTATGTCTGGCGCAAACCCAACACATCATATCACCCAAAGAACACCATCCCCACAGTGAAACATAGTGGTGGCAGCATCATGCTGTGCGGATATTTTTCAGCAGCCGGGACTGGGAAACTGGTCAGAGTTGAGGGAAAGATGGATGGTGCTAAATACAGGGATATTATTGAGCAAAACCTGTACCACTCTGTGCGTGATCTGAGGCTAGGACGGAGGTTCACCTTCCAGCAGGTCAATGTCCCCAAACACACTGCTAAAGCAACACTTGAGTGGTTCAAGGGGAAACATGTATATGTGTTGGAATGGCCTAGTCAAAGCCCAGATCTCAGTCCAATAGAAAATCTGTGGTCAGACTTAAAGATTGCTGTATCACAAGCGCAAACCATCCAACTTGAAGGAGCTGGAGCAGTTTGAATGGGCAAAAATCCCAGTGGTAAGATGTGGCAAGCTCATAGAAACTTATCCAAAGCGACTTAGAGCTGTGATTGCCGCAAAAGGTGGCTCTACAAAGTATTGACTTTAGGGGGGTGAATAGTTATGCACATTGACTTTTTCTGTTATTTTGTCCTATTTGTTGTTTGTTTCACAATAAAAAAAAACAACTTCAAAGTTGTGGGCATGTTCTGTAAATTAAATGATGCAAAATGTTAATTTCACGGATTGCTTGAGGATTGGAGGTGAATACTTTTGCAAGGAACTGTGCTGCATTCTCCTGTATGTTTGGTAGCCTGGAATGTAATTTAAAATGTAATAGCCATGCATCATGGGTTAAGATATGGTGTTATTTTGACAAGAATAATAGTTCTGCAAGCTACACTATCCTTTTTCTCGAATCTGAAGGAAGGAACTGCTAATGGAAGCTCTTGTCCATTCACTTCCCCTTTAACATGGTTTCTCAGAACCTCATCTTTTCATCGCACAGTAGCCACCACAAGCCAAGCACTCAAAAGCACTACATATACTGGCCTGTGATTGGCTCATACAGCTTTCTATGTGTTCCCCTATTTTGTTGAGGTGGCTGGACCATTGTACAAAACTTTTTACCTTTTGTGCCACCTATATGTCCCCATAGCTTGCAAGCTCTTATGTGGAGGGACCTCATGCCTCTTGATTTAATTTTTGATTGGTTTATTACTATTAAATGTCTGATTTTGTTTGTACTGTACATGAACCCTCTGATTTTAAAGTGCTGCAGAATATGTTGGCACTATATAAGTAAAGATTAATATTATTATTTATCTAATTGTATTATGCCTCTGTATAAATACAGTTATTTTAATTGTCTCAAGCCATGTAGTGCTTTTTTATGAACTACTCATACAATACAAGGATCATGATCTCACCAGAATATACTTTGAATTCCATGCAGTAAAGCCCATACAATACCTTTTTTTTTTTTTTAAGGACCCTGGTCCAATGAAACACTTTAGCAACACAGACGATCGATTGAATCTATTATTATAACATTAAAGGTACTTCAATAAAGCTTGGTAGTGACATTTATATGATCTATACCAAGTGTGTGCCTTGAAGTAAACAGAACTGAACCAACAACAAGAAACCGTGGCACATATTAAAATGAATCTGGTTGCCGTAGAAAAATGGAAGACATCTGTTTGTAATCCACTTTTCTTCTGAACCAACACAGCTAGCTGAAATGTTCACTACATTACAACACATGAACCAGGAATTTGTCATCAATAATTCAGAGAACACAGCTTCTTGAGAGCCCAAAACAGCTTGTCCTAAAGAAAACAAATATGGTATAATATGTCAAACAAACTGTTATGGAAATAAAATGATATTAGCTGAAATCGTAGTCATGTAGAGTATGCAATACTTGTAAAACACAGGGCACCTTCACTGGGAATCTATAGCATATATGCATGCACTCACCCATGAACTTTATATCACCATTTTCTGTTTCTTTTTGAGAGGTGTTACATGAAATTAAACAAATTGATTGATTTCTATTTTTTAATAACAGTATGAAATACAGCATGACTAACTTAACAAAGCTCATCCAATGTTAAAGGGGTTGTCCAGTTTTTTTTTAATTGATGTGTGACAACCCACGGCATGCCGATCAGCTGTACTGTGTACCTCCATCGCTGGAAGTCAGTGCTGGAACTACATAGCTCTTGTAACTGCAGCAGTGCTGCCAATGTCGGACTGGGGTGCCTAGGGCCCACCAGTAAAATTTATTTTGTGGGCCCACCGTACGAATACATTCAAATATTATAAATAATCTAACAAGTTTTTTATATGAAAATGGGCTGGTTGAGGGCTGTATATTGAATATATGTATGTAGTGCAGTAAGTCTACTTTATTATGTGCCACTTGTGCGGTGGGAGACTAGGGGCCCACCTTGCTCAGGGGCCCACCGGGGGATTCCCCTGCAGCCCTGTGGTCCAGTCCGAGCCTGACTGCTGCTATTTATTTCATTGGGATTCAATGGAAATATAAATGTAGTCTTGAATTTTGATATTGATGCCTGTTCTTAGGATAGGTCATCAGCATTTGATTGGTGGAGGTCTGACTCCCAGCACAACCACTGATAAGCTGTTTAAAGAGGCTGCAGCACTTCGATAAGTGCTATTGCCTCATCCTAGGTCAGTGACATCACTTTCTTTAGTCACATGGCCTATGTGCAGCTCAATCCTTTTCAAGTGAATGGGCCTGAGCTGCAATACCAAAAATCGCCACTATACAATATTAGGCACTGTGCTGTCTGAGACGAAAATTGAAACAGCGCCCCCGTGCCAAATTTTCAACCTAACCCCTTCCCTCCAGCCCTACTGTTAAATACATACTTGGAAAACATTACATACAGTGCTAGAAAACATACAGGGTAATACAGTGCCCCATACCTCGTTTATCCAGTGATGTCTCCTCTGACGTAGATAGGTAACAGTGCCTAAATAGTAATAATGTCCCCAATGTGCCCCAGAAGTAATAGTGTCCATACTGATAATAATGTTCCCCATAGTCCCCCAGTAGTAATAAAGCCCACCATAATGCCATCCCACAGTAATAATAATCTCCCTTATAAGGTGTGCCAGTAGAAAAAAAAACTTATAATGTGTGCCAGTACAAAAAATGGTCCCTAATGTGTGTCAGTACAAAAAATACCCTCTTATAATGTGTGCCAGAACAAAAAATACATCCTTAAAATGTGTGCCAGTGCAAAAAAAGTCTCTTATAAAGTGTGCCAATACCAACTGATAACATGTACCAGAAAAAAAAAACACTCCAATATAATGTGTGTCAGTACAAAAATATCCCCTTAAAATGTGTGCCAGTACAAAAACACCAACTTTTTACACGTGCCAGTACAAAAAATACATCCATATAATGTGTGCCAGTACAAAAAAAGTCTCTTATAAAGTGTGCCAATACCAACTGATAACATGTACCAGTACAAAAAAAAATACACCAATATAATGTGTGCCAGTACAAAAATATCCCCTTAAAATGTGTGCCAGTGTGTAACAGTGTGGTCAGTGGTTTTTACAGGCTATTGGTAGGAGTTGTAAACCATTGATGTTTCAATAAACACAATAAAGTCAATGGATCTGTGTCCTGTCTTTGCAGAATACGCACAACATACATCCATGTCACTGACAAGTGTATAAGGTCTCTCTTTCCTCTCTCACTCTGTCTCTCTCTCTCTCTCTCTCTCCTCTATCACTTTGTCTTTCCTGTCTCTGTCTCTCCCTCTTCTCCTCTCTCTTTCTTCCCTCTCTCTCCTTCTCTTTCACAATGGCTCCAGAGAAAGTGGGAGGTTGAGCATGTACCATGGCGCACCATTTACTCTCTCAGACTGCTGAATAGAGAGGGGAGCAGTGCTCATTTATTTCCAGCAGTTCCTTTGATAGTTAACGGAATTACAGGGTGCATGCTCGGCAAAACATTCCATCTGGACCAAAACATGGGTTCCCATTATAGTGATTGGTGGAGATTTCAGTGTTTGGAATCACACCGATCTGTTAGCTTTCCCATCTGCCGTTTAACTGTTATACTTGGCATAAGAGTTTGAATTATATCTGTAATATGAAACCTTCTAATGTACTAAAGTCAGCTGCTTCTGCATACGCTTCATCTGGAAAACTGTCTGGTAATTGTTCCTCAGGAATCTTCCACATATAGCTAAAATCAAATATATATTTTTTTATTTCTTACTCTGAAAGATTATCTATGATTTAAAAAGTAAAGGATATTGTAAAGCGCTGTGGAGTATGTTGGCGCTATATAAATAAAGATTATTATTATTATATTATGATTATTATATAAATTCCAAAATATAGAAACAAATGCTGCTCATCTGGCTGCAAAAAAATTGTATTATTTCTTACTCTGAAAGATTATCTATAATTTAAAAAGTAAAAGATATTGTAAAACACTGCAGAATATGTTGGCACCATATAAAAGATTATTATTATTATTATATTATGATTATTATATAAATTCCATTATATAGAAACAAATGCCGCTCATCTGGCTGTGACACACATAGCAATGCATTGCAGGCCAAGGGTGACTAGGATAAGAAGTCACACACTGACACTTTTGGTCCAGGGTACGTCACACCGAGAATGAGCTGACCTATAAAACAGCATTTGCATATGCTGAATGCTAAATTTAAAAAAATCCACTTATATATCACTTATTTACATTATATTCAAATATTTACAATATTAGAGGGAAATTATAAGTTTATTAGGCAAAACCGTACAACTGAGGAGGGTCTAGTACCCTGTTGGGCCATCTCTAGCCTGGATACAAGATGAGATAAGGTTGGTCATGGAGGCATGCATGTTCTGTATGATATCCTATGGCACATTTTCCCACAGATGTTGCAGTGGAGCCTGTAAATCATGCACACTCTTAGATCGCCAAAGCTGGCTTCTCAGCTGGTCTCATAAATGCTCAGTAGGCAATAAATTTGGCGACTGGGCAGGCCAAGAAAATGTTGCAATCTAGTGGCAACATTCCTGTGAAACCGTTGCTGTTAAGCACATTCCTGCTGGAAAATACCAGTTGGAAGCCCTGCTATGACAGGCAACACTTTTGGCCACAGAATGTCATGCAAATATCACTGAGCTGTTAGTATTCCTCATATCACTACTAGGGGTGACTGACTATTGTATGCAGTGGCTCCACAGATCATCCCACGAGCAGTTAGGGCAATGTGTTGCTCTACAGCAAAGGCAGGATTGAAGCCCTCACCACAAGGCGTCCATAGTCTAACCCAACCGTCATGGAACAAAACCTGGATTCATTGCTAAAGATGATACAGTTCCAGTCCGTAGCAGTCCAGGTTTCTCATTCACTGTGCTACTACAAACAAAGGCAATGGTGGCTGGCTGTCAAAGGGTGCTGTGACACCAAATGTCCTGCTGCCAATTGCTTGGAAATGGCCCGGGCAGAGACAGAGATGTGTAATGAAGGTGACAACTGTGCCTGGATGGTGGACGACAAAACTGTGGGAGCTGCTCATGCTTGTTGGTGGTTCAATCTATCCTCTCTACTGGTGGTCTGTCTGGGCCATCCAGAGCCTTTTTAATGTGTCTGCGTGCCCTCATTTAATTACTGCCTCCAACAACTCCTAACAGCTAGGTCAGAATGGACCAGATGGCAGACAATTCTTTGAAACAATCATCCTGCATTTCTCAGTCCAACAATGTGCTCCCTCTCAAAGTCTGTCAAATGGACAAAATGTCTTCAAGTCCGTCATAGAGGCACTTCTAGCAGACGATTTCACACTAAGAGGTACACCACCCAAAAGTTGCCTCTGTGACACTTTTACATAGGGCAACGAAGGGTGCACATTTATGCCCTCTTATGGCAAGACCTGATGTCTACTCAGACTCCTGTAATTTACATATCTGCCTGAGACATAACTGCATGCCAAGTATATGTATGTGTGTATGTACTTCCATCATTGAGGAGGCATTTTCAAAGGTAAATCAGCCATAGCAGCTGCTGGAAACCAAAAGTGTATTGAACTAGCTCTTGGGTGTAATGGGTGGGGTTTGTGCTGGCACATGGGTGTAGTCGGCAGGGCTACAACCAGTGGGTAGTGTTGTTGGAGTGAGTAGTAGTGATGAGCAATATAGTGCTATATTTTCCTTATTAGAATATTCAGCATTTTTCATGAAGTAGTGAACACACATGATTGATTCCTCCCCGCTGTCTGGTTCCCCAAAAAACAGTTCTTATGTGTCTGGGCTCCCTAGGATTTCATCCCGCTCCAGTCAGTGCCCGTTGCTGACTTCCTGTGCGCATGGATGTGAGATCACATCGGATGTGAGATTGTGAAATGTGAGATCGTGAAATATCACATCCGATGGTATATTCAAACCCCGAGGAGTTCCCATGGTGATGGGAAAGCTCTATGCGCACGGGAAGTCGGCAACGGGCACTGACTGGAGCGGGATGAATTCCTAGGGAGCCCGGACATGTAAGAACTGTTTTTTGGGGAATCAGACAGCAGGGAGGAATCAATCATGAGTAGTCACTACTACATAAAAAAATGACAAATATTCTAATAATGAATATAGGACTATATATTGCTAAATATTAGTTTTTTAGAATATTCGTCACTTTTTTCCATCTGAACACATGACTCATTGGCCCACAAGCAAGAAGCAGGGAGGAATCATGTGTTCAGATGGAAAAAAATGATGAATTTTCTAAATATTCGCGAATTATCGAAGTGACAATATTCACTAATAAAATTCGCTATTCAAATATTTGTGCTCAACACTAGTGAGTAGTGCTCTTGTCCATATTGCCACCTCTGCTGGCTTGATTCATTTTCAAATCGCATTATACACTGCTCAATTCTAAGTGTTATGACCACCCTACAATCCAGCAGTGGTGGCCATACTTACACATTATAGGAAAAAGCGTTAGCCTCCCTGGTGTCCTGGACCATGGGAGCATACATGCGCGGCAGCTCCCGTCCCAGCCACCTTGTATCTAAGCTGCAATGGTGGTCATAACCGAGCAGTCTATAATGCAATGGAAAAATGAATCAAGCCAGCAAAGGAGGCAATATGGACAATCACAATACATTAGTAAGTGCCTTGTATTAACTTTCTCTACATGATAAATGTCATTTACTGATGTGAGACAACCTCTTAAGGGGTTTCCCACCAGTCAGGGTAAGAGCTTACTGGTTACTGCAGGGTACCCTATCACAGTGGACTGAAGGCCGTAATAACCAATGAGCGCTGTCCTCTGCAGTGAATCTGTGAATAGGAGGCAAGAGGATGGAAGGAAATGTCACCACTTAAGCTCCTATTACATTGCACGATTTTCAGGCCAATTAGTGGGAACAAGTGTTCATGGGATCGCTCATTTCTGATAACTGGCCTGTATAATCGTGCCACCGATCAACTGAGCAATCACTGGTTTGTCAGCTGATTTGCATTTTTAATCAGAATGAAACATGCACGATTATTGTCAGCACATCTTCCTGTGTAATCAGGGATGCACTGCCGATAGTCAATAGAATTGAATGAAGGAGGAATGACTGCAGTAGCGATCATTGCTCCACATTCACTTTGCATTAGACTCTGTAACAGGCCAATGTAAACAAGCGCTGACCAACATTTTTTTTTTTTATGGCCCGTTGAAACAGAGCAAAAAAGGTTGTGCACCCCTGCTTGTTTTCTTTAAGAACTACTAAGGCTTCTTTACACGACAGATTATCTGACAGATGATTGGGGAACTGATTGTTCCCGATTATCTGACGGTGTAAAATGAGCAAATACTCATTGATCAGGTGATCGAGTTGTTTCACTGGCACAGAAAATAATTTAAAAAACTGCTGCGTTGGAATAATGATTTTCTATGGGGACACGTGATCACTGAATCGTTCGCTTGTCCACATACAGTGGAGGTGACTGCTGTGTGTAAATTCTGCAGTCACCTCCGCAGGTTCGTTCCCGGTCACCTGTCAGATAATCAGTCCGTGTAAAAAAAACGCCAAGTCACATAGATGAACTCAATGCTACAAAAAGTGATCACAGTTTACAAGTGACCTGCTACTTCACCAATCACAAAATGTTCATTGTGTTCCTTCCAATAGAAGATGCAGCAGTGAATGGGTTTACTAGAGCAAAACGTGAGCATGATCTCGATTTTATACCAGGTTAATGAATGCTGAAGTGAAAGGCAATAAGACAGTTAATTAGATATACTGATTTATGGCAATATACAATGTTAATGGTCTGAATCTAATTTTTTTTCTGCAACGTTTAATGAAAAGCTACAGGCTACAGTTTACTTACCTATTTTGTTCTGTGCAGTAGATTTTATGTTTTATTTCTGAAATCTTGGCACTTCCTGCTAATTTATGTTGCAGAGTTCATTTGAATGCCAAACTAGGAGAAATATTCAAATTTAGTCAACGAGCAGAATGTCAACACCACAATTTTACATTTTAAGGTCGTCTTTTTGGCTCACATTCCTCTTGCTTATTTATGTTTTTCCGCAGTCTGTGGACTTTATGAGTTCATGAAATCTATTACTTACATTCACAACATGGTAAATGCAACAGCTTATCCTTTTTTAATAAGTAATTAACAGCACCATGCTAGATGCATTTTCTGCATAATGCATTCCACTTGCTCTGTAGAGTTTTCAGCAGAGATCAGCTATTTAATGCTTACAGGCTTGATAATTTAAAAGTACTTAGTAACCTAACCTCAATTTTCCTTCTTGTAAGTGTATTTAAAGTTAGATTTGTTTAATTTAATTAACATCTAAGAAATGACCTTTATTGCATTAAAACTATTTGTTGACTGAACAAAATGTAAACTGCTCGTAGAGCGACTGTGTATGAGAATTTTTGTAAGAACAGCCAAATGTTATATGAATGGCTCCAGTTTTGATTATTCCAGCAATAAAATGCAATTGGAAAGTTTGCCAAATAAGAATGAATTTAAAGAAGGCCTCAGATACTCATGTCTGTATTTTTATCCGCAAACAACAGATCTACAAAATACGGATAGCTTCCTGCATACCATATTTTTTCGCAATCCCATCAATAGAAAAGGCTATTCCATTGTCATGTCCTACCGGGGGTCATACGGAACCCTAGAACATCTCTCAAGCATACAACCACAAGGCAAGCAATCAGACAACAAGGCAAGGACCAAAATGAATACTTTACATGGGCATGAGATATGGATATGACAGAAAGTGATAGATAATACCACTAAACCAAGTGTACTGGTTTGACTTGGGGCCAAACCCAGAGGGCGGAGACTAAGTGAGCCCCATTCTTCACAGAGCCCCTAATGGTGGGGATGGTCCCGGTGCACTTGCACACTTACCTACAGAGACTGACGTTGGTGCAAGCACCAGCGGTCCCAACAAACATTAGACTAGACTGGAACCCAGGCACACGAACAGGAACCCAAACAGAACCGAAACACTCAACAGGCAGATGACTAGACCCTATGCTAACACTGCTACATAGCAGTCCTAGTCAGAGCTGCAAACATAGACTAATAGATGTCTGTTCTCCATGCGGGGTTAGTCCATGGGCAAACAGACAGAGCTGCACAACAAGACACAGATGTCCTCCATCCACAGAACACCGAAGCCCTCTCACAAACATATACAAAGTATTCACAGACAGAAACATGAATGCGAGGAAACATTAAGCAGGGACCAAGCAGGAGACAATGACAAGGTGACCTTGATGTTTCACCAGTTGACCACACAGACAGAGCAGATGGAAAAATCCAAGGTTTGGTGCAGGACCTGCACCCAACAAGGCTGAAGACCAAAACCCCTAAGCCCACAGCTAACAGGATTAAATAGCAGGTTAATGAGATCATATGACCATCTAGTAAACCCCCTCCAGACCAGAACAGGGAACGTAACCCCATGTGAACCAAATACAAGAAACAAGTACAGAACATCACATGGGACAGTTCAACACAGGTCACATAAACTGCAGGCAGCATGCACAAACAAACAGCGGGCATCCTCGGAATCTCATTATGACCACCGTACCCAGCTTTGCAGCCATCTTCATTTAGTTATACAGCTGAACTTCTATCTCCACTGTGATGTTTTGATGTCTTCAGATTACCATTTTGCTTGTTAGACTGCTGGCATTAGTGAATATATATATATATATATATATATATCATGCAATATCATATAACTCGAGATGAGCGAATTTCTTGAAAGTTCGATTCGGCTGATTCACCGAATTTCACAAAAAAATTTGCTTTGCGACCAATCACTTTGCCATGAAGCGCATTTTTTGTAAGTAGCGGGTGCAATGACAGGGAGCTGCAATAGCGCCGCCCCGTCATTGTACCCCTCAGGTGCCGTGTTCATACATGAGTGCTGCATCTGAGTGTACAGTGTTAAATTAACTTTAAAAAAAACATTTAATCAAACTTACCACGTCCATTTGCTCGTGACAGCCAGGCCGCCGCCATCTTGCTTTAAGATCTAGGCCAAAATCACGTGTGGTGTGAGATTACGGCCGGCGTGATGATTTAATCTCGAGCCTCACGGGATTTCAGCCAAGATCTTCAAGCAAGATGGAGGTGGTAAGTTTGAATTTCAGGATTAATCGATTCGCTGACACGAAGCACGAGGCGCATCGAATAACTCCTGAAATTCGGATCGAATTCCACTTTGTGGGATTCGATTCGCTCATCTCTAAATATAACACAACATAAATGACAATAAATACACAAATAAACAACATCAGTATAAAAACTCTCAACATTATATATTATCTTAATTACTATACTGCAATATTCTATTATATAGTGTGATAGCTAAGAACAAGAAGTCCCACTTCACATCTGAATATATCTCTAACTAAAGGTACTATGTACGTTGGGCCCTAAACACTGAATATAATAGATGTTCTGGGTTCCCGAGCAATCACCCTAACCTTCCATATCTTTTTATACTCTAATACATCTTCACAACCATCAAGACCATACAGCCCTACTACTAAATGAATATGAAAATCAAGAAAAAATATGGTTGTTCATTCTTGATATGAGGGAATCCCCTGCTGGCTGTAAAATTAACTGTCAGCCCACAGTTGGTGAATTAACCCTTTCCTGCACTGACTAGGCAGGAAAGAGTTAAAAGGTTACCAAGCACAGCACCATACATTCTATAGCGGCTGTGCTTGGTATCGCACTTAACCCCATTCACTTCAATTGGGTTGAGCTGCTTCTAGGCTATGTTACTGATGAACATGTCGTCACTGGCCTAAAAAATAGCTAAAAGAATACCGCTGCGAGCGCCGCTGCCTTCTCAAACAGTTTATCAACAGGGGTCCCATGTGTCGGACCCCCACAGATCAGATACTGATGACCTTTAAAGAGGATAGGTAATCATTATTTAAGTCTCAGAAAACCCCTTTAATTCACTTTTTTCATTAAATAAGGAAAAAAATAAGTAAATAAATAAAATAATAATTAAAAATAAAAAAGTTACTAATTTTAGCAGAGTATAGCAGACTACATACACACATGCACACATTTCCCAACCTTTTTCTTTTATCAAAAAAAAGTTTTAGCAATAGGATAGTGTGTAAAATAGTATAGTGTATAAAATATATAAACATAAACACATTTTTTTCCTTTTTGCTTTAATTTAAATTTTTTTAAACATAATTATGTGTTTTGGCGATATTTAGTACAGCAGGGAATTTTTTTGGGTGAAATATACATGCATATTGCTTTTAATTATATAAGAAATGTAAAAAAAAAAAAGCTTAAATTTCTAAATTTACAAATACCTTAAGGGGTCAACATAAAAAAGACATTTAGGAGGAGCTTCTAATGTTTTAGCGCTGTACAACACCTGTACTGGCACCATGGTGCTATAGGACCAACAATAGAAAAATAGGCTGCTAAAATCCAAAATGCATTCTTATATCATCTAATGGCACAAAAGAAAGGTCTAATGTGTCCTGAGAAAAATAATGCCAAATACTTTAGGTTGACTCTAAAATTATTTATTTGCAGTTAGATAGGCCCATTGCTAAAACTGAAAAATTGGCCTGGTAAGGAAGAGGGGTAAACGCTGAGGTAGAAAGCGGTTAAAGATATTTCTTAAATACCCACAAACTCATTTATATTTTTCTTGACTCTTTCTTTATGTCTAGATGTTGCTTAACCACTTCAGCCCCCCTAGCTTAAACACCCTTAATGACCAGGCCACTTTTTACAATTCCGCACTACACTACTTTCACGGTTTATTGCTCGGTCATACAACTTACCACCCAAATGAATTTTACCTCCTTTTCTTCTCACTAATAGAGCTTTCATTTGGTGGTATTTCATTGTTGCTGACATTTTAACTTTTTTTGCTATTAATCAAAAATTACCGAAATTTTTGCAAAAAAATGACATTTTTCACTTTCTGTTGCAATTTTTTTTTTAAAACTACATTTCTATATTAATTTTTCACAAAATTAATTGTTCTACATGTCTTTGATAAAAAAAAATGCAATAAGTGTATATTTATTGGTTTGGGTAAAAGTTATAGAGTTTACAAACTATGGTGCAAAAAAGTGAATTTCGGCATTTTGAAGCAGCTCTGACTTTCTGAGCGCCTGTCATGTTTCTTCAGGTGCTAGAATGCCAGGATAGTATAAATACCCCCCAAATGACACCATTTTAGAAAGAAGACACCCCAAAGTATTCGCGGAGGGGCATGGTGAGTTCATGTATCATTTTATTTTTTTTCACAAGTTAGCGGAAAATGACACTTTCTGAGGAAAAAAATAAAAATAATAAACTTTCCATTTCTGCTAACTTCTGGCAAAAAAAAATGAAATCTCCCACGGACTCACTATGCCCCTCAGTGAATACCTTGGGGTGTCTACTTTCCGAAATGGGGTCACTTGTGGGGTGTGTTTACTGTTCTGGCATTTTGGGCGGGGCTAAATTGTGAGCAGCCCTGTAAAAGCTAAAGGTACTCGTTGGAATTTGGGCCCCTTTGCGCACCCAGGCTGCAAAAAAATCGCCGTACTCAGGAGAAGTAGGGCAATGTGTTTTGGGGTGTATTTTTACATATACCCATGTTGGGTGAGAGAAATATCTCTGTAAACTGACAACTTTGTATAAAAAAAATTAAAAAGTTGTCATTTACAGAGATATTTCTCACACAAAGTATGGGTATATATAAAAATACACCCCAAAACACATTGCCCTACTTCTCCTGAGTACAGCGATACCACATGAGTGACACTTTTTTGCAGCCAAGATGCGCAAAGGGGCCCTAAAACCAATGAGTACCTTTAGGATTTCACAGGGCATTTTTACGCATTTGGATTCTCACGCTTTAGGACCCCTAAAATGCCAGGGCAGTATAAATACCCCACAAGTGACCCCATTTTGGAAATAAGACACCCCAAGGTATTCCGTGAGGGGCGTGGCGAGTTCACAGAAAAAAATTTTTGGCATAAGTTAGCGGAAATTGATATTTTTTTTTTTTTTTTTTTACAAAGTCTCATATTCCACTAACTTGTGACAAAAAATAAAATTTTGCATGAACTCACCATACCCCTCACGGAATACCTTGGGGTGTCTTCTTTGTAAAATGGGGTCCCATGTGAGGTGTTTGTACTGCCCTGGCATTTGAGGGTCTCCGCAATCATTACACGTATGGCCAGCATTAGGAGTTTCTGCGATTCTCCTTATATTGAGCATACGGGTAATGAGATTTTTTTTTTCCGTTCAGCCTCTGCGCTGAAAAAAAAAAAATGAACGGCACAGATTTTTTCATTCGCATTGGTCAATGTGGATGAAAAAATCTGTGCCAAAATCAGTGACTGCGGTGCGGTGGGCTGGGCGCTAGCTACCTAACAAGTAGCTAACTAACTGGCGGTGATAGGGGACCCTTATGCCCCATTCACACGTCCGAAATTCTGTTTGCGGAACGGAATTGCGGACCCATTCATTTCTATGGGGACAGACTTTGTCCCGCTCGGATCCGGAATTGCGGATCCGCACTTACAGGTCTGCATTTCCGTCCCGCAAAAATATAGAACATGCCCTTTTCTAGTCCGCAATTGCGGACAAGAAAAAGCATTTTCTATATAGTTCTGGCAATGTGCGGATCTGTAAAATGCGGAAAGCACATTGACGGTGTCCGTGTTTTGCGGATCCGCGCAGCGGATCCGTGGCGTGGATCCGCAAAACACATATGGACATGTGAATAGAGCCTTACAGGGGGGGTGATCAGCGACAGGGGGGTGATCAGGGAGGCTATATTGGGTGATCAGGGGTTAACAAGGGGTTAATAGTGGTTATAAAGTGAGGTGGGGGTGGGTTAGTGTAGTGTTTGGTGCAACTTTACATTGTTACCTGGTCCTCTGGTGGTCGATCCCAGTATATGGGACCACCAGAGGACCAGGTAGCAGCTATATCAGACGCTGTTCACAAAACAGCGTCTGATATAGCTGTTTAATGCGATTTATTTTACATTTACAGCCTGCCAGTGATTGATCATCGCTGGCAGGCTGTAGTATTACTGCAGAGCCGCGCTCTGCTGTGAAGGCATGCGCGCGTTCACAGCAGATCTCGCCTCTCGCGAGATGACGCACGGATGCGTCCAGGAGGAACAAACTTGCCGCCGCCTGGAAGCATCCGTGCGTTAGGCGGTCGGCAACAGGTTAAAGGGGTTGTCTCACTTCAGCAAATAGAATTTATCATGTAGAGAAAGTTAATACAAGCCACTTCCTAATGTATTGTTAGTATCCATATTGTTTCCTTTGCTGTCTAGATTCATTTTTCCATCACATTTTATACTGCTCGTTTCCATGGTTACAACCACCCTGCAAACTAGCAGTGGTGGTCGTGCTTGCACACTTTAGAAACAAAGCACTAGCCTATATGCTCTCCCACCGTCCCAGCCCCCAGAGAGGCCGGCACTTTTTCCTATAGTGGACAAGCATGACCACCACTGATAGATTTCAGGGTGGTCGTAACTATGGAAATGAGCTGTGAAGCAACATGGACAATTACAATACATTAGTAAGTTCCTTGTATTAACTTTCTCTACATGATAAATGTCACTTGCTGAAGTGACACAACCCCATTTAAGTATTCTCTGGTAGATACATAGGGGGAGATTCATCATTTCCCCTGTGGCAGAAAAGTGGCTTTAAAAAGTCACAAGCTTGGGTGTTCGCGACTTTTTACAAAAAGTTGCAAGTGCCTCTTTTTATGCCAACTTTGGACCTTGTCCAAAAAGGGGGTGGGAAAGGGGTGTCACCAACAAATCTATCTTCATTTACACTACCTTTCTGGTGCAAATAAAGCCGGAAGTCTATGGCAGCTCTTAGCTATTTCTGTTTAGACGCATGGACTGCAGGAGGATGCGTCTAATCTACGATAAGGCCTGTCATAAATGTGGTGCATCCTCCAACAGTGCAGGAGATATGAAGACCAGTGCAGAAGGTCTCTGTCTGATTAAATCCCCCCCATAGCATTACAACGTTTTAGTAAGTTGATGAAACAATTTCTGTAAGTTGATTAGAGTGATGCTCAGAAATCTACTGTCCCTACCGAAGAAAGAATTGTCACCCTGTTTGTCCAGAGAATGGTCTGTACCTATATCTGACATCCTTGTTGTTTTGATGGACAGAGCACCATAGTATGAAAAAAATAATATTATTTTGCCGTACTTTGAAGTTTCAATTTTCAAGTTTCATCAACAGAAATTGAGAACTAGTGCCTCATAAAAAAAACAATTTTCATTTCACTGCCTATATAGCATAGCATGAAATGAGCCTGGCATGCTTCATTTCAATGAGACTTTTTTCTGCAGCCACATATTTTTCACTAAGGGAACTTCCAAACAATATTTAAGTGGAAAAAAATGTAAATAAAGGAATTATAATCTGAAATACTTGTTATGAGCACAAAAGTTGACAAAAAATAGCAGTTAAGTGTAATTTATGTAGTAAGTGAATAGAAATACTATATGTCGTGTGAATACAATAGACATCATAAAATTGATTTATATGCCTTAAAAATGTAAGAGAAAATATGCTTAATAGTCAAATGTCAAAGCCACACTTTATGACTTTCTGTCTTCAAGCCATCTTGTAAGATAAAGATGTCTAATTCTGATTTTATAGTTATACAAAAAAAATCCTTTATTCTAAGACCTGATATGTGATGGATTATTAAATATTCTGGATCATCAGATGAAATTTTTTTATTGGAATTCTCTTTTGTTTATCTTTCCTCATCAGTCTTCTGGTTTTAATGAATTTCATATTATATCACAATTTTGTGCTGAGTTATAAGACTTTCTGAATTTCAGATTACATACAGTACATTTTTGGCAAAGTTCACATCCATCTTGACTGTTCCAGTCTTCTGTTCCAAGGAACAGAAAAACAGGGATACAAAAATAGGCCGGTTTGGTGAATTGAATTTATTATGTTTTTTCTGTCACTCATTGTCTTCAATGTTACAAAAGGAAAGCTACTTTCAGTCAGGTTTTTGTGTGTGGCAGAAATAAAGGTACAACACAGAACTAAGATAAATGAAATATGATGGAATGTGCACAAATTGAGCATAGCTGATGCTCAAAATTACCCTTCTAAGCAAATGTGGACTAAAATGGATTCGATTTTTGGTTTTTCTGTTGCTCTGATGGTATAAAATAATGGAAAAATCAACACAGATTTTAAATCAGCCTTACTTATATAGGGGTTCTATGCTTTTGCTATATTGATGACTTATCCTATAGTATCGTATGGCTACTAGGACCCCACTAATCATTGGCAACAAAACCAGCCCCCACCTCAGCACTCATAATGGAACTCTGCTTCATTCACTTGAATGCGGCTGTGTTGCAAGTTGTGAAGGTCTCAATAGTAGGGTCACCCCAAATCTGTAACTGCTGGCAGAACTTACAATAGTGGGAAAGGCTTTGACCACTTTTTTATATTGAGGGCCTATCCTCAGGATAGATCATCAATATTAGATGATCGGATGGCTGATTGCCAGCACCGCCGCCAATCAGCTGTTTAAAGAGAATGAACACGGCCTTCTCTTTACTGTTTACTTACTGACCGTCGACATTGCAGTGGTAAGCAGATGTAATTAAAACTCCTCCATTGACATTCATTTTAATGGGACGGCTCCTTCCTTTTCAAATGAATAGCACAGAGCTGTCCCATTTAAGTGAATTAGACGGAGGAGCTGTAAATACACTGATCACCTCTGCAATGTCAACAGTGAACAGGTAAACAGTGAAGAAAAGGCAGCGAGTGTTGTGTTATCTTCAAACAGCTGATCAGCTGATACTGGACAATCCCTTTAATCTTTAAATATTGCTTTATGTAAAGTTATGTAAAGTTTAATGGTAGGCAGGGCCGCCATCAGGGGGGTACAGCCAATACCCCAGTAAGGGGCCCGGACCCCAGGGGGGCCCGGCCGCCAGTCCCGAGCTGTTTTTTTTTTTTTTTTTTTGTCACCAGGCAGTCCGTCTGGTGCTGTACCTTTAAGAAAAAAAAAACTTTCTTCAGCAGACACCACGCTCTGCACGTCTGCTAAGCCCATCCCCTGACATCCAGCCTCCTGTCTCTCTGATGCCTCGTCCTTGGCCCCGCCTCCTCACAGAGCCCGGGAAGAAAGTGCTGGGGAGTGGGGAGCAGTGAGAAGCTTACAGAAAGACTGCTGGGTCCCAGGAAAATGACCCGATCATTGCCTCCTGCAGTCCTCCTTCTCCTGACATGTGAGTTCTTGTGTGACACTCAGTGCCTCCTGCTGTCCTCCCCTCCCCCCTGCAGAATTGGTCTTCAAACTAGTAAGGTGCTTTTTTTTTTTTTTCCTCCTGTTGTTTAAAGTTTAACCCCTTCAGGCTCAGTCATGTCACAGTGACTGAGCTTCTTCAATTTGCCAAGTAGCGAGTCTCAGCCAGCACCACCATGATGTCCCATTTACTTATAATTAGGACACGCTGTATGATTTAGGGCTCTTTCACACTTGCGCTTTCGCTTTCCGTCCTAGAGTTCCGTCCTCGGGGCTCTAGGACGGAAATATACTGATCAGGATTATCCTAATGCATTCTGAATGGAGAGAAATCCGTTCAGGATGCATCAGGACGTCTTACATTCAGTATGTGAACGTTTTTTGGACGTTGACAGAACCGTACCATGCTGCGGATTTGTCTCCGTCCAAAAATCAGGAAGACATGCCTTAACGCCGGATCCGGAATTAATGCCCATTGAAGTGCATTAATCTGGATCCAGCATTAAGCTAAACGTCGTTTCGGCGCATCGCTAAAGTCCCGGCTGCCATTGTAAAGTGTAGTGGGGAGGTAGGGGAGCAGTATACTTACAGTCCGTGCGGCTCCCGGGGCGCTCCACAATGACATCAGAGCGCCCCATGAGCATGGATCACGTGATCCATGCGCGTGGGGCGCTCTGACGCCATTGTGGAGCGCCCCGGGAGCCGCACGGACTGTAAGTATCTGCTCCCCCGTTCCCCACTACTTACTATGGCAAACAGGACTTTAGTAGCGTCCTTGCTGCCATAGTAACACTGAAAGCATTTTGAAGATTGATCAGTCTTCAAATGCTTTCAGTTGTCTTGCGTTGTGATGGATCCAGCGGGCATTTCCGGCGACGAAAGTGCACGTCGGATTCTAACAACGCAAGTGTGAAAGAGGCCTTAGAATGGAGAAGTCATACTCGTCCATTCTAAATCCTTAGAGCCTGTCCTTAGTAAGTGGTGTCAGTAGCTACTGTCACTCAGCGCTTCTGTCACCACCAAGTGTCACTGATGACCCACCTTTAGGGTCTAGTCACACGACTAAGGCCTCTTGCGCACGAATGTGTTGCCCGTGCCTGTATTGTGGCCCGCAAACAGCGCTTCCGTAATACACTGGCAGCAGCCTGTGTGCACTCTGCATGAGGGATGTGAACCCATTCACTTGAATGGGTCCGCAATCACGGAGATGCGGAATGGAAGCACAAACCGGAACTCCACATAACCACTACGGAGCGCTTCCATGGAGTTTCTGTCCGTGCCTCTGTTCCGCAAAAATATAGAACATGTTCTATTTTTTTGTGGAACAGATGGATCATGGACCCATTTAAGTTGAATGCGTCTGGATCCATCCTGGCTGCTGCACAGACGTTTACCATGCATTGGGGACCACAAATTGTGGAACAGAACCAAAACAGTCATGTGCAAGAGGCCTAATTCTGAGTCCGTTCCGCAATTTTGCAGAATGTATTTGCGGATCCATTGATTTCAATTGGGCTGCAAAAGATGAGGACCGCAACAGTTGTCAGTGTTTCCTGCACAGGGAGAGAAAAAAGGCCCGTATAGAAAGGCTCAATAGGAGCTGTCACTGAACTTTCCCCATGTCCCGCTGCCGGCATGGCCCAGCTTATGATAAGCCGTGCAGGCAGTGCTGGGCCCCACTCACTATGCGGTGCTGCGCAAATGGATGGAGCGGACTGCGGCAGACACCCGACTGCAATGATGGGGAACGATGATGACACCAAACCTTGTCATTGCAGTCGGGTGTCTGGAACACAGCACACAGTAATGCCTTATTCACACAGCCCTCATTAACACATCAGTGTTTGGTCAGTGATTTCCATCAGGGATTGTGAGCGGAAACCAGAATTGGATCCTCCACTGACCGAACACTGATGCCTCATTCACACAGTCAGTGTTTGATTAGTGATTTCCATCAGTGATTTTAAACCAAAACCAGGAGTGCCTCTAACCACAGAATAGGAACAGATCTTTCCCTTATACCTTATGTCTGTGTAGTATTCACTTCTGGCATTGGCTCACAATCACTAATGGAAATCACTGACGGACGTGTAAATTAGGCGATTTTTTTATATATTATAATTATGTATGTATTTAAATTTGGCGACTAAAATTTTTATTTGGCTAAATTTTTCAGTTTAGGAGCCAACGGCTCCTAGGTCATTTTTTTTGTCTGAAGCCCTGGGCGTGCGGTGCATATCGGAGGAGACTTATTCTCATGCCCTGGGCCGCACGTCTCCATCTGCCAGGCTGAAGCACTGCGCTAGCCAATCGCAGCACTCAGTTCACAGCCTGGCAGGTCCCAGGATATGAGCTGAGCGCTGCAATTGGCCAGCTCTCCAGCCTGGCTGGATGGAGACAGAGATGCGTGCCCATGTCAAGACTCAAAACCCGGCTGGTGAGAGGCACTGGGGGCTGATAGAGAGGCACTGGGGGCAGATGAGAAGCATGGGGCTCTTATCTGAGGTCTGATTGGGGGTCATTCATATTGGGGTCTGATCTGAGGTCTTATTGGGGTCTTATTTTGGGCTGTTAGCTGAGGTCTGATTAACATTAGGGGTCTGACCAGAGGTATGATGAAAAATATTATTTTCTTAATGTCCCCCTCTAAAACCTAGGTGCGTTTATGGTCCGGTGCGTCTTATGGGGAGAAAAATATGGTACTTGCTTGCCCCTCCTCCCGATCTCCCCTGCTATTTCGCTGTGCCCCCGGCGGAGTTATGGCGCAGCGCGGCAGGGCACAGAAAGAGGACACCGGACTAAAGCTACAACATGCACTGCCGTGCACTGCCGCGTGGCGCCGTAGTCCCGCCCCGGAGAGGGGGAGGGGTTGGGGGGCCCAGGTATGGAGCTGTGTAAGGGGCCCCAAAATTTCTGATGGCAGCCCTGATGGTAGGTCCACATATGCTGCAGATTTGCCATGGCGGATTTGCATGTGGCAAATCTACAGCATTTTACAGCAGCAGGAGAGTGGATAAGATTTTAAGAAATCTGCAGTGTCATCCTTGACAAGTCTACATGTAAATCCTGTGGATTTTTCTGTGAATTTGTTGTGGAAAATTTCTCCACCGCAAATTACGTTCCGGTTTCATTTTTCTTTTGCAGATCACAGTGGAACAACCATCTAAATAATTTAGTTATGTCCGGATAGATAGATTGATAGATAGATAGGAGATAGATAGATAGATAGATAGATAGATAGATAGAAAACACTACTTTTCTAGAATAAAAAAATAAAAAGATAAACAGTAAAAAAACAGACATCATGGGCATCGCCATTTTGTTAAAAGAAAAAAAATATTTATCCCATATGTCGAACAGCATAATGGAAAAAATGGCTTATTTGCTTCCCCTCCCAAAAAAATTAATAAAAAGTGATCAAAAAGTCATACACACCAAAAAGTATCATTCAAAATTACAGATCGCAGCGCAAAAACATGCGCCCTCACACAGATCCATAGATCTAAAAATTAAAAAAAAATGCGGTTTACAATTTGGCGATGTAAAAAGAAATATATATTTTTTCCAAAGTATTTTTTTTTTAGGTATTAAAATACAACAAACCTATAGATATATGGTATCACCGTGACCATATTGACCTGGAGAATGAAAAAAGAAAACCCATAAAGTTGTGGCGTAGTTCTGTTTTTTTTTTTCTAATCCTACTCCATTTAGAATTTTTTCCTGCTTACCACTACATTGTATGCAAACATAAATGATGCCATTAGAAAGTACAACTTGTCCTTCAATAAACAAGTACTCATAGAGCTATGTGAATAAAAAAAGAAAAAAAGGTTATTGCTCTGGGAAGGCCAGGAGTAAAAAATGAAAACACAAAAATGAAAATTCTTCGGGACTCAAGAGGTTAAAAACACACTGTGCCATCACAATTATGTGTTTTACAATTATAAACATTCCAAAAATTGTCCCTTATTTGGGGACAGTTAGAATGTACACACACAGTGTTACTGGAAAAAAAATAGTGCCTTGTTCTGAATAATACCTGTGTTTATACACACACACACACACACACACTGCTTTGAAAGAAGCAGTAGTTTCTTCTGAACAAGAGTTAAAAAATTATGCCCCAATGAAGACAGGTGCCTGCTCCTGTTTATACACACAAAGATGTTAATCTCAGAAGAAGTAGTCTCTTGTTCTGAACAAGCCTAGAAAAATTCTCACTTTTTTTTTGGAGAGGCAGCAGTACAGTGTGGATGTCAAAAGGTGTAAGCTGTGCAGGGGTATTAGTAGCATCAATAGTAGTCATTTACTAAAATGTCACATAGACCTACTAAATCCTTTTAGGGGTTACAACATAGATATTAAAACGTAACCTTTATTATATTTTTATAAAAGCTGATACATTTATTTATACACCCAGTCCCATTAAAATTATCAGGGAAGGAATCAGATATTCCACTCAGTACTGAATGTGTGTAATCCTCTTTTACTTGGAGGTACTGCTTATGGCTGCAGTTCACTTTGCTGTGTTATAATGTGTGCATCTGCCATAGGTTAATGCATATGTTTTTCTACATTCCTATCAGGAATACAGCGCATTCGTTGCTTAACATTGTGCTTGATGGCAACCTACAACTTTGTTGCAACACTGGAATGTGTAGCCAATTGCTCACTCTTTGAAGCTTCTTGGCAGTCAGATTCTGATTGTAAGTCAGTGTTGCAACAATGTGATTGTATAATAGAGCAGATTTCTTTTTGCTCCTACTGCACTTATATTATGGCGCTGGGACCACTTGACTAATTCCTATGTTTGTGCACACATGCTTTGTCACACTATGGCTCATGAGAGAGGAAATAGATTCCTACAAAATTACCAGGGAATGGTTTCCCTATTTTATCGTAAAGGGGGCGCCCACTGCTCACCCCTCTTTACTATGAGCCATATCACACCAACTTTCTCAGCCATGCAGATACACGCCGTTTAGCGCTTACCAACAACACATTCATTCATACAATTGTATGTTTTCGATTTGGTCCCTGTCTAAAAGCCAGCAGGCACTTACCCTTCCGACATGTTTCGCTGCATGTGCGGCTTCATCAGGGAAATAGGGTACCCTATTTCCTATCGTCCAACGTTCTTCACCACATGAGAGTACAAGACAGGAATGTCTGGCTTTTTTAGAGAAATAATGGTGGCCTGGTATGTTTCATTGAGGCTGAGTGTACGCCACCAGTTCCTTAAAGGCGGCAGATTCCAATAAGTGATACGGCAGCAACTGCATTGCCAGCTGAACTTCTACCTGACCAGGTTTCTTACTCACCATTTGATTGCTGGGCATGTAGAGTTGTTTCCTCCACTCCATTATCAATGACTGTCTTTGGAGAAGAGGACTCTGAATGGGAGAAATGGTAATGGATGATTACAATTAGAGATGAGCAAATTTCTCAAAAATTCGATTCGGCAGGTTTGCCCGAATTTTCCGAAAAAAAAAATCTTAGATCCAAATTTATTCGCTGCGAATCGCTTTAAAAAACTGCTATTACCAGGCTGCAGAGAGCCTTTATAGGGACGTGGAACACTGTGCCTTGCAGTAACACGCATAGGGAATCTGCTGTGGTAGTGAAATAATACTGTGAGTCAGTATGACATGCAGATGACAGGCGTTGCTCTTAGAATCACTGCACACTTCACTTATTTGGACAGTCACAGGGCCAAAACTGACCAAATAACTCAAGTGTGAACTCAGTCTTACAGGTCCTGGTTAGCGTCAAGAAGGCTACAGAGTGGCAAAATGACAGAGTCTGGAGGTGGCGGCAGCATGAAGAGGCCAAAGAGTGGCACAATGACAGAGTCTGGATAAAAGATGGAGGTCACAGATTGTTGAGAAAGATGCTGATGGAAAGTTATCTATAGAGCTGTACGACGGTAACTTGCAGATTGTCACTTCAATGTTAAATTAAAAAAATTTTATTACATTTTTAAATATGAAATACTGAGGGCACAGATTGTTGAGAAAGATGCAGAAGGAAAGTTATCTATAGAGCTGTACGATGGTAACCTGCAGATTAATGCAGCCTTCAAAAGCGAAATGGGTTTGTCGGTTCCAAAACCCAAATTAGATAGTGGGGCGGGTGATCAGTCCAAGTGGCAAGGTGACATAGTATGGAGATGACAGCAACAGCAGCAGCATGATACCACAGAGTGGCAAGGTGACATAGTGTGGAGATGGCAGCATCAGAAGGCCACAGAGTGGCATGGTGACATAGTGTGGAGATGAATGATCTAATCTAATGCGTCAGGCATCACTGGGTTAAAATCCTGGCTGATCCGTGCCTGATTCATCTTGACAAAAGTAAGTCTCTCCACATTTTGGTGGGACAGGCGAGTTCTTCTTGGAGTAACTATCGCCGCTGCCGCACTAAACAATCGCTCTGATGCCACACTACTGGCAAGGCAGGACAACTTTTCCAGGGCAAACTCTGCCAGTTGCGGCCACAAATCTAGTTTGGCTGCCAAGTAGTCAAGCGATTCTTCTATGACGGCTGGCAGGGTGCTGTCCAAGTATGCCATCACCTGCTGGTTCAGGTCCTGCTTCAGGTCTACCTGCTGCTACTGGTGAGTAGTTTCTTCCCTATGCAGGTGAAGAAAGCTGCTTATCAGCGACTCTAGACTCTAGGCTGCTGGTGCTGCTGTCACTTGCATCGAAGTCGAAGATCGAGTCAACCAATCCAGAACCGCTGGGTTGCTGGTCAAGACACGACCGCTAGCTGACATTTGGATTTAGGCCTCGGGAAGAAACCTCTGCTGCCACACCCCCTTACTCTGCTGCGACCTGTGCCTTGCACTTATTTGTCTGACATACTTTTAACTGAACTAAATAAATGAAAATCAAATTAAAACACCCCTAAAAGCACCAAATATATATATATTTTTTTTACTGAGATAGGCAAAGAACACCAAATAACACCAAATGTGAACTGCATCAATTTTTCTCATATTGTAGTGAAATATGGCAATAAACACTTTTAGCGCAAATAACACTCAAAGGTCAACAGTGTATATTTGTCACGGGTTGTCCCGAACTGGCAATATATGCTTTTAGCACAAATAACATCCAAATGTGAACAGGGTATATTTTTCATGGGTTGTACTTAACTAGCAATATACGCTTTTAGCGCAAATAACACCCAAATGTGAACAGCGTAAATTTTTACGGGTTGCACTGAACTGGCAATACACGCTTTTAGCGCAAATAACACCCAAATGTGAACAGGGTATATTTTTCACGGGTTGTACTGAACTGGCAACATACGCTTTTAGCGCAAATAACACCAAAATGTCAACAGGCTATATTTTTCACGAGTTGTACTGAACTGGCAATATACGCTTTTAGCGCAAATAACACCCAAATGTGAACAGGGTATATTTTTCACGGGTTGTACTGAACTGGCAATATATGCTTTTAGCGCAAATAACAGCAAAATGCCAACAGGGTATATTTTTCACAGGTTGTACTGAACAGGCAATACATGCTTATAGCGCAAATTACATCCAAATGTGAACAGGGTATATTTTTCTTGGGTTGTACTGAACTGGCAATATATGCTTTTAGCGCAAATAACACCCAAATGTGAACAGGGTATAGTTTTCATGGGTTGTATTGAACTGCTAATAAATGCTTTTAGCGCTAATAACACCAAATGTGAACTGCGTTTATTTTTCTGGTATTGTACAGGGTGGGCCATTTATATGGATACACCTTAATAAAATGGGAATGGTTGGTGATATTAACTTCCTGTTTGTGGCACATTAGTATATGTGAGGGGGGAAACTTTTCAAGATGGGTGGTGACCATGGCAGCAATTTTGAAGTCGGCCATTTTGAATCCAACTTTTGTTTTTTCAATAGGAAGAGGGTCATGTGACACATCAAACTTATTGGGAATTTCACAAGAAAAACAATGGTGTGCTTGGTTTTAACGTAACTTTATTCTTTCATGAGTTAATTACAAGCATTTTCTTTGTTTACAGCCACTGACATGTCGCTGAGGTTAACACGTGAGTAGCGGATAGAAATTGTGTTGATGTCTGGTGAACGCAGTAACCGGGTCATTGCAGCAGATTTCAATGCAAGACACCCTACGAGACCACCCATCTCCCATGCTACAGTTAGCAAACTGCTTGCTAAGTTTCGTGAAACTGGTTCAGTGTTGGATTTGCCAAAATGTGGACTCATGAAATCTGTCACTAATGAAGAAACATCAGTGGCTGTCCAAGCTTCATTCAACAAGAGCCCACAGCGTAGCACTCGCCGCATGTCACTGGAGAGTGGCATTAGTCGAACATCCCTTCGGATATTAGCTACTCACAAATGGCACCCTTACAAACTCCAGCTACTGCAGCATCTCAACGAGGATGACCCAGATCGGCACACTGAATTTGCAGAATAGGCAAAACAAAAATTGGAACAAGATTCTCAGTTTACGCAGAAGATATTGTTCAGTGATGAGGAAAAATTTTATGTGAATGGTGAAGTTAACAAACAAAACCACCGCTATTGGTCTGACACTAACCCACATTGGATAGATCCCTCCAAGACTGTTGGAACAAAAAAATTGATGGTATGGTGTGGTATATGGGGTACAAAGATAGTGGGGCCATTCTTCATCAATGGAAACCTCAAGGCCACTGGATATGTGAAATTGCTACATGATGATGTGTTTCCCTCTTTATGCACTGAAGCTGGCACGTTCCCTAAGTTTTTCCAGCAAGATGGTGCACCACCACATTATGGGTGTCAGGGCCGAGCATTCCTAGATGAACAGTTTCCTGGAAAGTGGATTGGCCGTCGTGGGCCAGTTGAATGGCCCCCAAGGTCTCCCAATCTGACCCCCTAGACTTTTATCTTTGGGGTCATCTGAAGGCAATTGTCTATGCTGTGAAGATACAAGATGTGCAGCACCTGAAACTACGGATACTGGAAGCCTGTGCTGGCATTTCTCCTGCGGCGTAGCTATCAGTGTGTGAAGAGTGGGAGAGGAGGGTTGCATTGACAATCCAACGCAATGGGCAGCACATTGAACACATTTTATAAGTGGTCAGAAACTTGTAAATAACTCATGAAAGAATAAAGTTACGTTAAAACCAAGCACACCATTGTTTTTCTTGTGAAATTCCCAATAAGTTTGATGTGTCACTTGACTCTCTTCCTATTGAAAAAACAAAAGTTGGATTCAAAATGGCCGACTTCAAAATGGCCGCCATGGTCACCACCCATCTTGAAAAATGTTCCCCCTCACATATACTAATGTGCCACAAACAGGAAGTTAATATCACCAACCATTCCCATTTTATTAAGGTGTATCCATATAAATGGCCCACCCTGTACTATAATAGGGCACTAAACGCTTTCACCATATATAGCTGCAGTGAACAGAGAATCAGAGTATATATTTCTCTTTTTGCACAGATATAAGCCACTACAGGCTTTTTTAACATAGCACTTGCACCCCAATAACCAATTGCTGGAATGACATGCTGTATTATGAGACTATCTGGATCCCCAAGTAATGTTTTCCTGCACAATTAAGTTTTTCCTATGACTCTCCCTATCTCTCCCTGCCTGTGAAATGATTCCTCTCACTATCCTTTCCCTGCACTAGTGAATCGCTTATTTGCTTTTTTTTTTTAAACAATTAGTTGTTCTTTCACTGACTCTCCCTAGCGCCTGCATACACGTCTGTCCCTGAACAAAGTACACTGGTGAATGGCAGAATCTAAGATGGTCGCCGTATTTATAGGGACTGTGACATCACTGGGCTGGCTAGCTGCTGATTGGCTGCATGCATGGCAGTATGGGTCATCCCGCCTTACCACAGTTCCTTGCCCCATGTCCTCACACGTGTAGCCGCCATTTTAGCTGCCATGTTAGGAAAAAATGCTTTTCATTACCACGAAGCGTGAGGAAATTCACATTTGTTCAGAATATAATTTTTCCTGAAATTTGGGACTAATTAGATTTCGTCAGCTTCGATTCGCTCATCTCTAATGACAATGACAAGGAAACTGTACCTCATGTGGCCTAGCTTCTGAAAAGGAGACTGGGAAAAGGTATTTTACTAGTTGTGGGCCAGTTCTATTTTCCCACTGGATCTGGTGATACCGCCTCATGTGCAGCAGTAGAGCTGTGGTGCCTATGTTTGAGGTTGAATGCCCATGGCTTATTTTCATCCAACAGATCTGGGACATGGCAGTGTTTTTGTCTGCTGGCAATGTGATGAAAAACTACAAAACAGGAGATACTCGCACAAAGGTAGCAGCAGCCGAGCTTAGCCTAGGACGGGCATGTTTTGAGACTGCACCCATAGTATTAGCGGCATCACCAGATTCTGAGCTGATTATAATAGAAGCTGATCTGGCCTTGGCAATTTTTTTGAGGTTTTGGTCATACGTTGCCTCTGCGCTTTCTTGCCGTCGTGGCCACCACTTTCCTCCTCTGATGTCCCCTCACCTGTATTTGCCCAGAGTGCCACTGTCGCTAACACTGTCCCTACTGCCACCACTGTAGATACAAGTGCCACAACTACTACCACTAACACAGCTGTGCATCTGGTCCTCCACCTCTGCCTAAATCTCCTGGCAGTCCAAATGCTGACTGTTTTCACACAGTCAACAAAAACTACTCACATTGCATCACAGGCTCACAGCCTGTCTATCAGTATATGACCCAATAAAAGCAATCCCACTCCCTCCCAGGGTTATGTAATCCTCTATCTTCATTCTCTTTGCTATTTTTCCAGCCTTTTTTTTCCAGTAAAACGGCGCATGCGCTGTTTTGTGTGATTTGTCCTAAGTGAATCGCCAAAACTTTTATGGAAGCTGAATTTTTGTGAAATTTCTAACGAATCTGATTAATTTACAATCAATTTGCCCCTCTCTTGTTTAGATGCCTTTATTAAATGTAAAAACATTGCAGTTTACGTGTACTGGATTTATGAAGAAGGGACGTTGATCCAGGGATTTATTCTGATTGCCATATTTGGAGTTGGAAAGGAAACCCTTAATATACTGTGGTGCTAATGGACTATTTCTTTTGACTGGATCAACACTGTAGGATTATAGATTGGGCTTGATAGACCTTTGTCTTTTTCCAACCATACCAACTATGTGTGTATGCATAGATAAATGTACTTTAGAATTAAATATGGCCGAATTTTAAAAAAATGTGATTTGACCAATTTGCTGAAGTTCACTAAGAAATTTGATTTGTTCTGAAATAATTTGTCATGAATTGTTATAAATCAGCTATACCAGGCCACTCTGCCTAATCATATTCTTCCCACTTGGTGGCCCAATCTGTGTGAAGGCTTGGAAGTTACTCCTTTCCAGACCACCGACAGTAAATGTACATCAGCCTGCTGGCGCATGCAGTGGGCGCCATAGCTGCCGGGTGTCTGATGTTTTAAAGTGCACCCATCCTCTTGTGTGATGGTACCAGAGATGGTACACAACATTGAGGCAGGAAAACCTTCCTCAAAGCAATAAAATTGAGGAATCCACAACAGGTATGACCATAAGGTCCGTGATCCCTCTCTCTTATGAACCTACTATTAAGGTAAAGACCAGATGGTCGAAAATGGTGGATTGATCAAACTTGGGTGCTGGATTATTGCAGCAACACTGTCCCTAGCACATGAGCACTTGCCACGTCTCTCACTATGCTCAGCTTACAGGACAATGGCTGAGACCGTGCGGATAGTGCTGTGACATCACAGGTTATGGCTTCAGGCGGACTGGTTGGCTACATGTCATTATGGGTTATATCATGTTTCTGGGATTCTTACTATCACTTTGTAACACGTGCAGATGCCAACTCCAGTACTGCCAATCATAGTTATTTTGTTGGTTGCTGAAGCTGTGATGTGCTGTGGCCTCTCCAGCCAACCACTATAGTAGTCATGTCAGTATGTAGGATATTTTTTTCTATGGAATCACTATTGCATCTACAATACATATACAGTTGCAAGAAAAAGTATGTGAACCCTTTGGAATGATATGGATTTCTGCACAAATTGATCATAAAATGTGATCTGATCTTCTAAGTCACAACAATAGACAATCACAGTCTGCTTAAACTAATAGCACACAAAGAATTAAATGTTACCATGTTTTTATTGAACACACCATGTAAACATTCACAGTGTAGGTGGAAAAAGTATGTGAACCCTTGGATTTAATAACTGGTTGAACCTCCTTTGGCAGCAAGAACTTCAACCAAACGTTTCCTGTAGTTGCAGATCAGACGTGCACAATGGTCAGGAGTAATTCTTGACCATTCCTCTTTACAGAACTGTTTCAGTTCAGCAATATTCTTGTGATGTCTGGTGTGAATCGCTTTCTTGAGGTCATGCCACAGCATCTCAATTGGGTTGAGGTCAGGACTTCTGACTGGGCCACTCCAGAAGGCATATTTTCTTCTGTTTAAGCCATTCTGTTGTTGATTTACTTCTATGCTTTGGGTCGTTGTCCTGTTGCAACACCCATCTTCTGTTGAGCTTTGGCTGGTGGACAGATGGCCTTAAGTTCTCCTGCAAAATGTCTTGATAAACTTTGGAATTTATTTTTCCTTTGATGATAGCAATCCGTACAGGCCCTGACGCAGCAAAGCAGCCACAAACCATGATGCCCCCACCACCATACTTCACAGTTGGGATGAGGTTTTGATATTGGTGTGCTGTGCCTCTTTTTCTTCACACATAGTGTTGTGTGTTTCTTCCAAACAACTCAACTTTGGTTTCATCTGTCCACAGAATATTTTGCCAGTACTGCTGTGGAACATTTAGGTGCTCTTGTGCAAACTGTAAATGTGCAGCAATGTTTTTTTTGGACAGCAGTGGCTTCCTCTGTGGTATCTTCCCATGAAATCCATTCTTGTTTAGTGTTTTATGTATCGTAGATTCGCTAACAGGGATGTTAGCATATGCCAGAGACTTTTATAAGTCTTTAGCTGACACTCTAGTTTCCTTGTTCACCTCATTGAGCAGTCTGCGCTGTGCTCTTGCAGTTATCTTTACAGGACGGCCACTCCTAGGGAGAGTAACAGCAGTGCTGAACTTTCTCCATTTATAAACAATTTGTCTTACCGTGGACTGATGAACAACAAGGCTTTTGGAGATACTTTTATGACCCTTTCCAGCTTTATGCAAGTCAACAATTCTTAATCGCAGGTCTTCTGAGAGCTCTTTTGTGTAAGGCATTATTCACATCAGGCAATGCTTCTTGGGAAAAACAAACCCAGAACTGGTTTGTTTTTTTATAGGGCAGGGCAGCTGTAACCAACACCTCTTATCTCATCTCATTAATTGGACTCCAGTTGGCTGACACCTCACTCCAATTAGCTCTTAGAGATGTCATTAATCTAATGGTTCACATACTTTTTCCACCTGCACTGTGAATGTTTACATGGTGTGTTCAATAAAAACATGGTAACATTTAATTCTTTGTGTGTTATTAGTTTAAGCAGACTGTGATTGTCTATTGTTTTGACTTAGATGACGATCAGATCACATTGTATAACCAATTTGTGCAGAAATCCATATCATTCCAAAGGGTTCACATACTTTTTCTTGCAACTGTATGTCATCAATAATTGCACATACATAATAGCTGTGCCCTAGTGATCAGAAGGGGAGTGTTTCCCTGATTGACAGCCACCTTCCCCCTCTAACAGGGTGTCTAATAATAATCTCTGTTAATCTTAGGTAATGCTCTTACAGTTGATTGTGCATTTTAGATTTCTGTGCAGTAATATGTCATATAGACATATATAAATTACATACTGGTATATACATTTTGATTAAAAAGTAAAAGTTCCATAATGGGTCTAAAAATATTTAAAAATTGAAACTACTCACATTGTATCACCGAAAATTTGAAAAAAGACATATTTTTAAATAAATCAATAATCATTTAATAAAAGTCACAAAAATACACAACACATGCACATTATACATCCTCACACTCATCTTGATTTGAACAACAGTAATGCCCTCCATTACCGTAATATTATCTGCGAACACTGTAAAAAATGAAATAATAAAACAGGATTGATTTTGTATGTATTCTTCCATACTAAAAATATAAATGTAAATTGCTACCATGTATTTACCTAAATATAAAAATGAGATTTCCTGTAATTAGTTATCTTTCTAAATGATAAGATACAGAATATATGGGATAGTAAAATCTCGATAGTGTTCTATTGAGATGATAAATCTATTTTACTTTATACATAAGTAAAGCTGGGCAGCAGATAGGTATACCTGCTTTTGGAGCGGAGGTTTATTCTAAAGAAAGTACAGAACAGTATAGAAAATTATAGAACATTCAGGCAAAACTAGAACACAGTGAGAACAAAATCTCTGGATTATTCTGAGCAGCAAGCAGTGAAAGTAAAACCCCAAATCAAATGCATGTGCTGAAAAATACATGGATTCTTGCTCTGAAAAAGCTTCTTTATAACATCCATTTATCTTGATATTTTACTCATAAATACTGGTAGTCTTATTACACTGACTTTGTTAGGGCTGTCATTCCATTCTGTTGACCAAAATAGTATTTATGGAAGTTTCCTGACCTCATTTATAACACTGTGTAGAATAATGTTGTTCATATCCATCATATTCCTTATGCTTAACTGTCAGTGTGAGTCAATATCGTGGGGGTAAAACAAGCAATAGACATATTTCTGTCACTGAATCCTACAAAGGTGACACCTTTTAAAAATGGGATTTATATTACACATCAATAAACATCACAGAATATAATTACATAGTGCTGCTTCACTGCAATAGGTGTTTAGATAACTCATTTTAGAATGGTATCATAAATATAGTGGGATCACGTAATTTACATTGTGACCCCTCTGAATTTGAAGAAAGATAAATTTCTTCATAATTTTTTTTACTTATTTAAAGGGTTTGCCCCACGAAAAATATTCCACAGTTTTCAAACCCGCACCTGGATCTGAATACTTTTGTAATTGCATATATTTAAAAATGTTGTATAGCTACTGAGTTATTCAATAAAATGTATCTTTATAGTGCCACAAAATTTCTTATTTCTTTGTCCTGCTCACTAAGATGGCCGCACATGCTCAGTTTCATCCTTCAACTGCCTCCTGAGCTGTGATAGGGAGAGCATGGACACACACCCATAGCTACAGCAGAAAAGACACACCCCTTTCAGCTGTCAGCTTGATATAAATCTAACAAAGCAATGAATGTGAAGATCTCTGGATCCATGTGAGGTACAGGGATGGTTCCAGCTTTGTTAGAAAGAGGTTGTCAAGTACTATATGATATCTGATTTTCGTTTTTTACATTATTCATAGGATAACCCCTTTAAGGTAAGTGTATCTTTAAGGTATAAAGCAGGACCTGCTTTATTCCGTTAAGGCTCGGACTTGCCCACTGGGGAGGCAGGGAATTACTCGGTGGGCCCCTGCTCCGTAAGTGAGCCTTCATGTTTGAAAGCTCACTGTCTCATTTCTTGAGCTGCAGGCACTCAGTACCCAGATCGAGATGCTCATGAGCTTTGTGAAGGGGCCCGTCTGCTCTCATAATATGCCCCGCCCAGTGGCATAACTAGAACTGACAGTGCCCCACAGCAAATTATTGAATGCCCCCCCACCTCATGGGCAACTCCCCCCCCCCCCTTATGCAAGCCCCAGTCCTGCAGCTAGTCAAAATCACTCACTCAGACCAGGTCCTGCTGCGACTCCGTCCATTTCCCACACATATACTGCATATCATGTCACTGTATATAATACTATTGTGGGGGCCCTTTTACAATTTAGTCCTCCTCTCAGGTGGGCCCCTTTTGAGTTCAGGCTCTGCAGTAGCTACGTCCCCTGCTTCCACTATAGGTACACTCCTGCCTTTCACAATATTACAGCTATACACACTATACAGTGCCAATAAAAGGTCTGTTACCATAATTACTAGAAAAATGCAAAAAAAAGTACTCAAAACAAATATAATTAGGGAGAGTTTACATTTCCGTTTCATTTTGCGTTCTTCTGATGTGTCAGAAGAACAGAAAAAAAAGGATCCTGTAAACAAATGGATCCTGTTGCATCCGTTATGCGCATTTGGCATCTGTTTGAGCCATTTCTGAGATCTGTTTTATGAGACGGAAAAATGTACTGCATACAGGACTTTTCTAAAAAAAACGGATCTCAGGTAGAAATGGCTCAAACAGATGCCAAATGTGATGCCGGATGCAACAGGAGCCATTTTTTTTACAGGATCCTTTTTTTCTGTTCTTCTGACGGATTAGAAGAATCGAAAATGAAATGGAGATGTGAACTCTTGCTTACTTGAATACACAGAATAAAATAGCATAACCAATTTCAAACAACTACAGGAATAGCATCCACTAGGTAGTGTATTTCACCTATGCATGAATGTAAAAATACACAAATACATTCATTATATAGTCTTAGGCCTGTTTCTCATTTCACATGCATTTTATGCATTGGAATTTCCTTCAAATGCCTCCACTGGCGAGATAACTAGCTTCTGTTACACATATATATATTTTAGATAGATGATAGATAGATAGATAGATAGATAGATAGATAGATAGATAGATAGATAGATCACACACACACCTTTCACATACATACACTTGCCTTACTCAGGCTAGATGGATTTGTCAGGCTGTGAAGGATCCAGAAGAGTTTCTAACCCCCTGGGCACATGGCTGGTGTCTCCTCCTCAGAGAGCAGTGCAGGCAGGGGTGGACTGAGAACCCTCAGGGCCCCCGGGCAAAATAAATCAAGGGCCCCCTTCCAGGCCCCACCCATGTTTCACCTTCAGCCATGCCCATTCCCCACCTCTAGCCACGCCCTTCCCGCCTCCAGCCACGCCCTTCCCGCCTCCAGCCACGCACTACACAAGGAACAAAAGTGCAATAATTTATTAACAAGTGCAACATAAAGAACAAATGTAAAAACCAAACCGTGCACAATAAATAAATGCACAAACCAAGACAAGTGCATTACAAAATCATAAATAGACAAAACCAGAGTATTACAAATCCTAAAATAAATAATAAATAATTCAAATTCAGTGCAATACAAATAATAAAAACAAACAGAAGTGCGATGCAATTTTAGCTACAAATATATAGCATTGGGCAGTCTGCACTGCAGTTTAAAAGAGAAGCAGAGAGCGGAGTTCAGAAGATGTCTTGCCAAAACGGTCTATGATTTTCTCTTTGTCTCTCTTTATCCTTAAAGAAACATCTTTCTCTATTGCAATTAGCATCAATGTCTCCAGATTTTGCTGAGTAAGCGTTGATCTAAGTCTTGATTTCAGAATTTTCAACTTTGAAAAACACCGTTCACAGGAGCATTGTGTGGTGCTTAGAGTGATCAGGTACTTGTATGCCATATAAAGATTTTCATAGGCCGAAGAGCATAATCTATACTGAAATAACAGCTTAAATGCACAGGATGTGCACTTTTACAACAGAGTTTTTTCTCAGAAAGCTTACAAACGGATGGCTCAGAGTCAGAGAAGTCAGGATCTTCTTCTCCAGCAGAGCTCAAGGTTTCATCATCACTGTCAAATAGTCCTCTAGAGAGATTTTTGTAACTTGATGCAAATGAAATCAATTCTTCACGAAGAACAAGGCCATTAATTTCAGGAACAGCTTTAGAAATGACATCAAGCTGTATTTTTCCGGAGAAGCCAGTATCTCCTCAAACCGGTTTGGGTCAAAACATGCAATCTGCATGTAAAGTTTGCCATGAGTGGCAAACCTGGTTCTCATACTTTCCAAAACTCTATCACAGATGACATTGTAGCATGAAACTTCAAAGCTGTGTTGTTGATTTGCAGGAAGTACACATCTTGTTGATCTAAGTCCTGTGAAAGATTTACTGATGGCAATGTCCTCTGCAGCTAGTTTATCATTCAGGTGATCAATGAAAATTGTTGCAGATCCATAGACTCCTGAAAAGTCTCTTGAAATTTTTTCTAAACGGTTAGTAGCATCCTCAACCATTCGCCATGCCTGCATAATGTCAAGGGCTGGTGACTGCAAGTAATCTGACACAGGAGTAGTTATGTCAAAAATTCTTATAAATATAAAAGCTGTCAGGATGGTTTCAAATTTACATAGGTTTTCATTTAACTTTAGTGCCTCATGACGAACCGAATTTCTAAAATCAGATGAACTACTTACATGCCTCAGAACAAGGATGAGGTCAGAATATAATTCATCAGAGTGGTTTTCATATGTTCCACAAAGTTTCCGGAGGGCTCTGGCTTTGCTTGACCACCTTGTAGTGCCAATTTTATCAAGTCTTTTCAGTTTAGCACTTCCAGTCTTGGCTTTCAGTTGGTCTTCCCAAATTTTAATCCTTTTGTAGGACTCAGAGAAGAAGGTGGACAAGTTACCAAGAAGTCCAAACAGACTCACTGCAGGAACACATACACTGCTTGCATCTGATATAACAAGATTTAGGACATGAGCATAGCACCATGTATGAATGTGACTAGGGCGCAATTCTTTCATCAACGCTTGCAATCCTGTATATGTGCCACTCATGTTAGCAGCTCCATCAAAGGAATCACCAATACACTGCTCCAGATTCAGTCCAATGTCAGACAAAGAATCTCTGAGCAAATCATGTAAGCCCTTACTGCTTGAGTCCTCAACATTTAGAAGGCGTACCAATCGCTCTTTAGCTGTATCCTCCACAACATATCGCACAACAATGGCACATTGATCATGTGCAGAGACATCTTGAGTAGAATCCATTTGTACTGAAAACATCCCTGCATTGTTAACTTCCTTAACAATATCTTCTTTTATCATATCTCCAATGATTGAGAACAATTTTGTTATAGAGGACTTGCTTAAAAACGTGACAAATTTTCCTCGCCCTTTTTAGATGGGTCACGTTTTTGGCCGCTTCTGTAACTTTTACCAAATGGTCTTTAAGGACTGGGCTATATTCTGCAAGGAGTTTCACAGCTTCCAAGAAGTTTCCTCGATTTTCTAGATGGTCATCATCAAAGACATTAGCTGCAGACTCTGAATGGCTGCTCCGGTATGACAATGCTTGGATTCCCACAAAAAAACAATATCAATGATGTTGCTTAGAACAGCACGGCGCTGAAGTACCTGGTTGTGCCTCATAGAAAGCTGGTCAACTGAAAGTTTGTGCTTGACCGATTTGCCTTTAATATTGACCATATAGGCTTCACTAGCAAGTTTATGGCACTGGGACTGCTCATGCTCTGTGAGTCGTGTTGTAATATGTCTCCAGTCATTACAACCCTGTATCCAATGAGTATAATGAAATTTTTCTGCAGAGTACATAAGGCAAATTGAACAGTGCAGGGTCTTCTTTTGTCATTATAAGTAACCCATTTTCTATTAATATTTGATCCTTGTATACCTTTTCTGAAGTAAACAAGGTTTCCATTGAAAGGAATGTCATAAGAAGGCTGATTAGGATGAAATTCCCAGAACATTTCCATGGAGACTCCAGCATTTCTCAAATCATGCGAATGTAAAAATAAATCCACTGGGGAAGGTGATTTTTCCCTAAGAGGAGACAATGAACTTTCCTTCCTGGGCATTTTCATAGGAGGTTCTCGCTCTTTGGTCTCCTCTTCATCTAAAAGACGTACATTAAATGCTTCTGGAATTTCAGTTTCAGAAACAGAAGTTCCAGTCGCCACTGGTATCCCACCCGCTACATCCTGCTCTGGAACAGTTTTCTTTTGAAAAAATGTGTTGATTTTGCTGGTTGATGCTTCAATTTTTTCTGTTCCTCTTTCTTTACCTTTCTCTTCATTGCACCACTTTTGTGTTTATAACCTTCTGATGAAGACATTGTAGTGCTGAAAATGACGACAACCTGTGTATGTAATGTGTCACAGGGATTAGACATGAGTCTCTTCTATAAGTTGTTGGTTAAAGTGAACAACCAAACACATCTAAAAAGAAGCGTTTAACAGGGAAACTCAATGATTTGAGTTTGTGTTTTTTAAATCTAAATTACAATAATGTTACATATTCCCTAGTGCATGAACAGTTTCCCACCTAACACCTGGACAATGTAGATCCACAGTGAAATGAACCACTCAACACTGAGAAAACTGAAAAGGACTAGTGCTCATTCCTGGCAAAGAAAGCTTACAAGATCCATCACATAAATACACTAGGAGCAGAAGAGCAGAAATGTAAGTGCCATCCAAATTAGTTGGCAGACGCTTTCGGCCAGTCAGACCCAACAAAATATGAATACTCAAAAATGTACCAATACCATGAGCAGAGGGTCAGGCTGCATGCACCTATGTGTCAAACCACAATGCAGCGAGTCTTTCTTTAAAAAGAAGTAACACATGATCTGTTTCATGAAATAGATAGCCAGAGAATCATGGTAATTGTAGTTCAGCAATATCTGGAGACCCGCAGTTTGAGGAAGCCTGCGCTAGGCAATTAACTTCAATCCTGACACAGCCAGTAGATTCACACAAAGCAGACTGACAGATACACTGGAAAGTGCCTGATTGACAGGATTCCAAAATGGAGGTGCTCAGTACCATCGTAGAGGATAAAACAAATGGGAAATACACATATCTGAGCTATATTTGAAATTTTAAAGACACTGTACATGCACCAGTCCCTTTTGCATAAATACCATCGCACATGGGGTAAAACTGAAATCAGTCCAATTTTACGAGGCCATACAATGTTAATAAAAACTAACACTATATTAAAAATATCCCCCATTATGGGGAAATATGTTCATCATACCCGAATCATAGCAGTGCACACTTTGCATCATAAACTTATTGCAAGCCATCAACCATGTGCACAGCAATGTGTCATTTCAACTTTCAATGCTCTGTATATTTTTCTTGATATGAAAGCATGGATTCAATGGTTTCCTATAGGGAGATCTATTATTTGGCAAGCATTTGCACCTGCTCATTGTAGGACGTCGTGTGGGTTTTGGCGCAGGGATCAGTTAAATGAAGGGTCTTTATTTAACAGGGAGGGGGTACGAGGGAGAGGGAACGATCGTGGGCGATCAAGGGCGGCCTTTCTGGCAGAGGCTATCTCAGTGTCCTTTAGAGAGTGTGTTAGAAAGAATCCTCCAGGCCCCATTACAATGGAGTCAGTCTAATAGACTTGGATGGGGGTCTTTATAACAGATGCCATCTCAGTGTCCATTAGAAACAATCCTCCAGCCCCCATTAGAGACTACAACGGAGGGGACTCTTTCTAATGGGCCATCAAGGGCGGCCTTTCTGGCAGAGGACATCTCAGAGAGTGTTTTAGAAAGAGTACCCCCAGGTCACATTAGAGACTACAATGGCGTCTAATGGGTCCTAGAGGGGGTCTCTCCAACACTATGGTTCCTATTCACAATATAACAACACAACATAGCTCACTGATACCTAGGCCAAGTTGGCTCCTACCTTAATTACGGTTGGTGGCTGGCAGGCTGTGGCTTGCTGATTGGCAGGCTGTGGGCTTGCTGGCTGTAGGCCTATGGCTGGCTGGCTCTGGGCCTGGCTGGCTCTGACTGAGCCTGAGGCCTGGCTGGCTCTGGGGCTGGCTATAATTAAAAATATAAATACCTAAATAACAATAACATATAAATATCATGGGTATCACCCCGACCGAAAATGCTCATACTATTAAAATAGAACAAAAAAATTCCAATACCTGAAATGGCAGAACGGAAAAAGAATCAAAATGGGTGATTTGCCATTTTTTATTACTTCTCTAAACCAAAAATTTTAATAAAATTTGATTATAAAGTCACGCACAATCCAAAATGGCAATAAAAGGCCCGATTGTTCCACAAAATATGAGCCCCTTAACTGTTCAGTAGACATAAGTATAAAAAAGTTATGGGGGTCAGAATGTGGTGATTAAAACAAATTTAAACTTTTGATAATATTATTTTTTTATCAGTCTTTTGACATAAAAACCATATACATATGGGGTCTTGTTTTTATCGTACTGACCCAGAGAATGAAGTAAATGGGCCATTTTTGCCATAAACAAAACGCTGTAGGAACAAAATCCCTAAAACTGTGTAGGAATTGTCTAGTTTTTCCATTTCCACCCCATTTGGAATTTTTTTACTGCTTCCCACTACATTTTATGCCACAATTAATGGCATTTGAAAGTACAACTTGTCTCGCAAAAAATAAGCCCTCATACAGCTATGTGACTGGTAATATAAAAAGTTATGGCTCATGGAAAATAGGTTTTCTATTATATAAAAGAAAATGTTATCAGAGCTGGACACCTTTTTCCATTTGTTTCAAACAGCGGCAGAATGAGCAGTCACGCACTTCCCTGCTAACCTCTGTCCACTGTAGAAAGCCCCTCCAATTACCCAAGTTGGGCCACAACCAGCCTTTACATGTATTTTTCAGCAATTTACCCTGCCTGCCTGTAGTAGCTTGTGCCAGAAATTGGAACTTGGTCTAGGGTCTTCACTCACAGAGGTCAGCAGGGAGACCATGACCGTTCTGTGGGATATATAGCCCCATCTACAGCAAGTCATGATGCCTTGTGTGTTCTTAGGTGGCCGTGGCCTAAGAAGAACACATCGATCACAAGGCATCATGACTTGCTGTATGGGGCTGTATAGCCCACAAACTGGTCATGGTGTCCCTGCTGACCTCTGTCCACAGCAAAAGCCAATCCAATGACCTAAGTTGGGCCATAACCAGCATTAACTTTGTTTTTTTTAAGCAATGTATGCTGCCTGCAGCCTGCAGTAGCTTGTGCCAGATTGGAACTTGGTCTAGTGGGTCTTCACTAGTCACCAAGTCCATACACATCAATCAGCCTTGTTTTAAGTGTCAGTTACTCACTCAGCTGTCATTATTCAAATATTCAAATACTACCTTACTGTAGTCACTTCACTTTCAGTTGCAGAACTTGCAGCAGAGGAGCAGCACACTCTACTCTGGGCCGAAACAGCAGGCAGGTGGACGCGTGGTGTGGTGCTGGCACCGTGTGTCTTGTGTGTTCTTCTGTAAATCATCTCAGACTGTCTGTGAGGCGCAGCGCAGGGTTGATAAGAATAAGAAATCCGGCCTCAGCGCGGCGGGGATTCGGAGCAGGAGCAGCTACGCCTACTTTAGTCATGCCGGGAGGCGGGGCTTGTCAGCCGGAGCTACAGACCGTAGCCTACAGTGAGGAGGAGAGGAAGGGCTGGCAATGGTGTTCACTGCGGCGCAGAGGCGCGCCGTCGCGGTGACGCCAGTAGTCACGTGACGTTGCTGACGTCGGTGACGTCAGCAACGTCACGTGACTACTGACGTCACCGCGACGGCGCGCCTCTGCGCCGCAGTGAACATCATTGCCAGCCCTTCCTCTCCTCCTCACTGTAGCTCCGGCTGACAGGCCCCGCCTCCCGGCATGACTAAAGTAGGCGTAGCTGCTCCTGCTCCGAATACAGCCGCCGGGCCCCATAGCCTGCGGCTGCCTGCCTCTGCCCGGTGATGATCTGGATTGTTGGTGAGAAAAGATAACCCTTCGGAAGGTGATAAGTAGGCAGCTCTAGAAGACTGATGCATATACTTGCACACTACCGGTCACCCGAAAATTCACCCGTGAGTCGTGACCGCTAGTGCGCAATTACATGCTTCAGTCTTCTAGAGCTTACGGGCAGCGGCGGGCCCCCTTCCCGGCCGGGCCCTCGGACCACGTCCGAAGTGCCCGACCGCTCAGTCCGCCCCTGAGTGCAGGCCTCCTCCTCTCCCACTCACTCTCGTCCCGACTAGACACTGACAGCAGAGGAAAGAGTACTACTGCCCCGCTGTAATATGACAGTAAGTGAAGAGGAGCAAATGGGAAAGGGGGGGGGGTCTTAAGGAAGCTCCAGGGAGATTTTTTAAGGTAGCAGCATAAGCTGCTGCTGACAAGAGCTTCTGTTATCTTCAGTGCAGCCCTCCACTATACGCTGCCTGCTGCCTGTGAGGCCAGAAGTTTACATAATAGTACATGCAACCCTGCCAGCTGACACCCCTGCTACTGCTCCCGGGCCCCTTGTAAACTCGGGGCCCCGAAGCAGCTGCTTCCCCTGCTTCCCTAATAGTTACGCCCCTGGCCCCACCCTCTGTCTTCATGGGCCCCACACCTGAACATATCCATGATCCCCAGCCACAAGCTGCCCCAAGCAGGTAGTACAAGCAGTCCTTCCATACTGAATAAAAAGGCTGATAAAGCATAGGAGAGCCTGTGAGTACTTTTAATTAACAGGGGTGGCTGCAGCCAGCACTTCCTGTCAGTGAGCTTATAGTCACATGTTCTGATTTTCACAAAAATCATGGATGCACCCTGTTAATTAAAAGTACTTTCAGGCTCTTCTTTGCTTTATCAGCCTTCCTATTCTGTATGAAAGCATTGCATACACCACTGTGGAGACCTGCTACTATAAGGGGAAGGACACAAAAGGATGCTGCAGCCACAATACTCATGGTGAAGCAGGTAAGGGAAATCAATACTGTACAATATAAATTGTGGTTTTAAAGGGTGCCTTCTTGTGTAAAAGTGTGCCTGCCTGTGAAGTGTTTTAGGACTATCACTACACACCAACTTTGGCTCACAACACGCAGTGTGCAGACAAAAATTACAGCCACACAATGCTACATTGCTAATAAAAAGTAAATGGGGTTGTGATTCAACAGTCACCCCATTCACTTAAAGGGGTTATCCAAGAATATTAAATTCCCCCCATATGCCGGGCCCCTCACAATAAATATACTTACCTGGCTCCTCAGTCCCGGGGCTGCTCCTGGTCCCCGCACTGCTTCTTCCCGTGCACGGATGAAAACATCTAGTGTCGTGGGGGAGCAGCCAATGGCAGGTGGTAATGAGAACGAGCCTCCCTAGCATCGTGGGTGACGCTAGGGAGGTTCGACCCGTCCCTGCCTGCCATTGGCTGTCCCCTTCGACACCGGATGTTTTCATCCACGCACGGGGAGAAGCAGCAGCGGTGGTGTGGGGACTAGGAGCGGCTCAGGGAACGGGGGGCATTTATTAGTCTTGGTTAACCCCTTTACCTGTAATAGTGCATTGCTGTACATGTGTCACAGGCCAATGTTGCTGTGTAGCCTAAGCTTTAATGTGTGTCTATGTGGGTAAAAGCCTGCCTGTGCATGTTGCATATAAAAGTGTGACTTTATGTGTAGAAACATAAATGCACTACCATAAAATAGTAGTGTGCAACACAGATTTTCAAAGTTATCTTTCTTTTTGGGGAAATGGCAGGAACATGAATATAATAATAATTCTTAGGCATGGTTTTTCTTAAAGGGGTTGTCTCATCTAAGACAATAGGGGTATATTACTAGGATATGCCCTCATTGTCTGATAGGTGCGGGTCCCACCTCTGGGACTTGCACCTACACTAAGAACGGAGTGGGGAAGGTGGTGGCTGGAGGACCCCGGGTCCAGCCACCACCAAGAGCTCTCCCCTAGGATTGAATAGGAGCTCGCCGCACTTATGTGGCCACCGCTCTCATTCATTTCTATGGAGCTGAGGGAAATAGCTGAGCCAGAGCACTGCTATTTTCGACAGCCCCATAGAAGTGAACGGAGGGCTGCTGCGCATGCGCAATGCTCCCTCCACAACCTTCAGGGGTCCGTTCACCTCTGTGACCCGCACCTATCAGACAATGGGAGCATATCCTAGTGATTTGTCCCCATTGTCTGAGATGGGAATGACCCTTTAAAAACACACACTAGTCCTCCTTTTGATCCAAAAACATGTAGGGGAAAACACTTTCCCAAATCTGAAGTAAAAGGGAATGTATTTTGGGCATACACAAAAGCTGCATGCAACTTAGTGATTTCATAAGAAACAGAACAGCATATGAGTTACATGGAACAGTTGACAAATTTCTCATCAAAATGAGAAATTTCTGTGGCAGTTGCATGCATTGTAATAGAACACATGTAAAAGTATCACTATTTGTATGTGCTGGTTGGTGTGATTGTGTACATATTTAAGACTAACTTCTGTTGCTTTATCTAAATGAGCTTTGTTACTGTATGCATGTGTCGGCTTGGTTTCCTTACTGTATTTATGCACAGAGCTTGGTTCTGTTACCATATCTATGCACAGAGCGTGGTTCTGTTACTGTATCTACACAAACAGTTTGGTTCTATTACTGTATCTATGCACAGAGCTTTGTTCTGTTACTGTATCTATGCACAGAGATTGGTTCTGTTACTGTATCTATACACACAGCTTGGTTCTATTACTGTATCTATGCACAGAGCTTGGTTCTGTTACTGTATCTACACATACAGCTTGGTTCTATTACTGTATCTATACATACAGTTTGGTTCTGTTACTGTATCTATGCACAGAGCTTTGTTCTGTTACTGTATCTATACATGCAGATTGGTTCTGTTACCATATCTATGCACACAGCTTGGTTCTGTTACCATATCTATGCACACAGCTTGGTTCTGTTACTGTATCTATACACGCAGCTTGGTTCTGTTACTGTATCTACACATACAGCTTGGTTCTATTACTGTATCTATATATGCAGCTTGGTTCTGTTACTGTATCTATGCACAGAGCTTTGTTCTTTTACTGTATCTATGCATAGAGATTGGTACTGTTATTGTATCTATGCACAGAGTTTGGTTCTGTTATTGTATCTACGCACAAAGCTTGGTTCTGTTACTGTGCACAGAGCTTGGTTCTCGTGACTTATCCAAATACAAAGCTTGGTTCTGTTATCGTATCTATGCACAGAGCTTGGTTCTGTTGACTTATCCAAGTACAGAGCTTAGTTATGATGCCATCTGGGTCTAAGTACTTGGCTCTTCAGCCATATCATGTTTAGAGCTTATTTGTGTTACCATATCTTAGCATATCTTACTGCTGAGCTTAGTTTCTAAGTAGCAGCTTGAGATAATATAGATAATGTAGTGTAAATATCATATGGATATGTAGCATGGCATTAACTTTACTAAAATGTACTCCATTTAGCAATATTCCTGTAATCAAAGAAAATACCTTATATGTACCTCAAAATGGTGTAACAAAAACCGTAACTCATTCTGCAAAAAAACAAGCCCTCCTTTAGCTAACAATGCCAGTAAAATAAAGTTATGGCACTTGGAATGCAATAACAAAACAATTACTCTTTCTCCAAAAAACACGCTTTTACAGTCCAAAATTAGTAAACTATAAAATAAACTATACAAATTTTTTAAATAATGTTATATATACCGTACATGCAATAAAAAAGCCATATAATGATAGCAGTCTTACTATTTAAAAAGTTATGTGTCCTGGAATACTGTGTAGAATTGCTGTGTCATAAGCGCCTAAAGCCTCATTCACATGTCAGTGTTTAGTCAGTGATTTCCATCAGTGATTGTGAGCCAAAAACGAGGTTTGGCTCTAAACACAGAACAGGGGCAGATCTTTGCCTTATACCTTATGTCTGTGGAGGCTCCAATCCTGGTTTTGGCTCATAATCACTCATGGAAATCACTGACCATAAGGCCTCTTGCACACGAACGCATTTTTTTTTCAGTGTTTTGCGGTCTGTTTATAACGGATCCGTGGTTCCGTTTTTTGTTTCCGTTTTGGTTCCGTTTCGGTTCTGTTGTTCCGTTCCGTTTTTCCGTTTGGCATATACAGTATACATTGATTCCATAATAAAAATTGGGCTGGTCTTAAAATTTTCAATAGATTGTTCTGCAAAAACAGAACGGATACGGAAGACATACGGATGCCTTTCTGTATGCTTTCCGTTTTTTTTGCGGACCCATTGACTTGAATGGAGCCACTGAACGTGATTTGCGGACAAGAATAGGACATGTTCTATATTTAAACGGAATGGAAAAACTGAAAAACGGAAGGCATACGGAGACACTTCAGTATTTTTTGCAGACCCATTGAAGTGAATGGTTCAGTATACTGTCAGTATACTGAACTGAAAAAACTGCCAGTATACAGTCCGCAAAATACGTTTGTGTGCAAGGGGCCTAACACTGACATGTGAATGACGCTTAACAATAAACTAGCAATATTTGCATGCAACTGTTGGGTGGGCGACCAAACTCACTTTTACTGGTGGGCCCTAGGGTTCCCAGTCTGACACTGATGCCTTGTACATTGAATAAACTACAGATGATTGGCACATTACAATCAGCAATATATGAAGCCAATCTATATTACTTTTCTGTGTTACTAAAGATTTTAAGTTTTTTGGTGAATAAACCAGCATGAATTGAAGACCAGCAAGTGTTGCAGTTTTATTTTTGATTTATTCTGGATGATTTGGGGATGCTACAGACTGGTATCCAACACTGCGGGCACCACCACCATGGAGACTTTTTGCTATAGATTCGTAAGTGCTGCTACTTTTTTTCTTTTTTGAGCAATCATGGTATTTCTGCAAGCACATTGTTCCCTTTCTTGTTCACCGGGCACATTAGTAGTTATCCTGCCTTGGATTACCACTTTGTTCTATTCTATTCTCCTTTACATTTCCTATAAACTACTATAAACTACAGATGATTTGCACATTACAATCAGCAATTTATGAAGCCAATCTATATTACTTTTCTGTGTTACCAAAGATTTTACGTTTTTCTGGTTGTATGCAAATAAAACCCAGAATAAGCCATCATTATTAGATCGGTGGCCAAATCATCTTTTTGAAGTTGCCATGGTACTTCTGCAAGCACATTGTTCCCTTTCTTGTTCACCGGGCACATTAGTAGTTACCCTGCCTTGGATTACCACTTTGTTCTATTCGAGTGAATTGTACCGAAATGTAATACCAGTTACAGTCACTAATAAAAGTATAAAGCTAGGCATACTGCCTTATCTCCTTTGCATTTCCTGTTGTAGGAGCTACATTCTGGACTTAACATCGCGGGAACAATTTTTTCTTTAAATTTATCATAAGAACATGTCGTAAAAATATATTTTTAGCATTAACAACCAAGCATGTGCATAAAGTAGTATTTGATAACACTAGCTATACTGTAGGTGTACATAAAAAGCACAGCTTTATTAAATGTCACAATTTGAATTATTAACTCTCATGCTTGATATTTTCTTATATATACTATAAGGCCAAAGATACTGTATGTGAACACCATCATCACACCTGTATATGAAGTTTGGTCCAAAGTTGGGACCCTTTAAGAATTATAACAGGTTCCACCCTTCTGTGCTTTCCACAAAGTTTTGGAGTGTATATGAGAATTTCTGCCCATTTAGCCTAAAAAGCATATCTGAGATTTGGAAATGATATTGGATGACAATATTTGGCTTCCAATTGATGTTCATCATCATCTCAAAGGTTTTAGATGAAGATGAGGTTAGAACTCTTTGCAGGCCATTTAAAAATCACTACACCAAGCTCATCAAACCATATATTTATGGACCTCCCTTTGTATACAGGGGCATAGTCATGCCAAAGGGCCTTCCCCCAAATTGTTGCCATGCAGTTGGAAGGAACTGTAAAATTGCATTAACATTACTCTTCACTAGAAATAATGGTCCGAACACAAATCTTGAAAAACAGCCCAATACTATTATATTTCCTCCACCAAATTTTACAATAGGTACTATACCTTTAAGTAGGTACTTTTTCACACCATCCACCAAACCTAGATTCATCAATCAGACTGCCAGATAGTGAAACACTCCCGATCCCATGTCTCCACTACGACTGCATATGGTAATCTTGGATAGTGATGAGCGGCATAGGCAATATTCGTTTTAGCGAAATTTCGCAAATTTTTCACATAATATTCACAATAAATTTGCGAATTCTAGAATTCAGGATCTCCAGTCATTATTTTTGCGATCGCGCAAATCGCCAGTAATGATGTGCATACTTTTGCGCAATACGCGCAACTTCCCATTTTATCAGGTCTGAGTAGATATTACTGATTGGTGCACTAAATGTTGCTGTGGCTCCTCTGGCTCCTCCTGCTGTTCCTTTATTGTATTGAAGACTCTTTTGACTTTGAATTTCTGGATTTGGTATTGTCACCATGTTTTTGGCTTCTGGCGATTTGGTAATGTATTTGATCTTTTGGTTCTGACTTTTCTGTTTAGCTTTCTCATTTACCTTTGGCGTTTTAATACTTCATTGTCCGTCTGGCATTTGACCCTTTTCCATATGACTTCTGTTTGTGTCTCTCTTTTTGTTTGTCCTTGATTGTGTGTTGCGCTCACATGTATAGCAGTATAGGGATTGTTGTCCAGGTGTGGGGTCACTGCCTAGGGTGACCATGCAAGTAGGTATAGGTAGGGATATTTAGTTTTGACTTTTCCCCCTCTGGCTGTGACTCTGACTAGTACAACCATCCTACCTGTTCACTCCACCAACTAGCAGCTACCCTGTGAACAGAACCTAGGATTCCATACCACCAGCAGGAACCTCTCAGGGTGAACTATATTAGGTTCATGAGTGGATTGGCCTTATTGCAGTGGCTTTTTCACTTTAGGCAGAGCTCTACTTAGTGATAGGGAGGTTTCAGGGTAATTCTCCGTAAATAATGATGAATGAGCCAGTAGCCCCACTCACACCCCACTCTTGCTACTCCCTTTTTGTAAAATAGATGATGGAAATTGCCAATTGTGAGTCAAAAAGTCGCAAATCCTGTAGTTTGTACACCAGAATCAGGCATAGGGGGAATAATGTATTTCCTCCATAGTGAATAACTCCAACGGCTGTACTTCAGATCTTCCAAATATGTCATTCCTGTGGAAGGAACACGCATACTTGAGTGAAGAAACCCTGCATTCACACAAATATAGTGGGTTGGAATATGAAATGTAATTTATGGACACATAACATATTCCACTGTCGACTAATCCTGTCACCAGAATCACGCTGCATCTCTTTGACACAGATTGATTACAGGCTGACTTGCTGCTCAACCTAGTATATCGGACATGCACTGAATCAAAAGCTTGACTTAGTTTTCTTATGTAAAAAATACATTATTAAAACAACCAGACTTTCAAGAAAAAAAAGTAAAACCTCTTAGTGCATATTCATGAGATTTATAGTGCATCCCAGGAGCACAGATTTGGCCTTAGACATAACTTAAAGTTAGCAGACTCAATGCATATGCAGAGTGGATCAATAAGTGGGATTTTTTTTAGCATTAAAGACTTTGCAGTACTGAAGCAACAGCTCTTGGTATATGTGTCTACAATTGCAGAGAGCCAACATAAAAGCTGAAGAATACACACACATTTGTCTTTTCAGTATGCTTTAGACCTTGTTAAAGTATAGTCTTCTAATTTGGCACAAAGCAGCCGAGCAGCTTCAGAATAAGCCTGAGGCACAAAAGGAGAGTGACAGATTGCTAGGATATAATTTAATATGTCACCTTTTATGAGCTCAAAAAGATACATTTAGTGGACAGAAGGAGAGTTATAACTTACTGGAGCAATATCTAATTAGTTAAAAGCAAGTAGCTAAGTTGCTGCAGTAGTCCTTTCAGCTAAAATCTCGGAAAAGAGCAAGGTATCCTGGCAACCAGCTTGGGGGATTGAAAAAAATGGGTTTCATTGTAGTGCAGAAATGCCAGTGTCGGAGACAAAAGACTTTTTCATAGCAGATAATTCCCAACGGGAAAGTTCTGCTACACGCTACTTGTCTCTCTCATGAAATATACTCCCTTAAGTAAGTTTTCAAAACTCCCATTGGGTATGAAATTGTATTATGAAACATCAAGCTTAAATACAGCATCTCTTTGTCTTCTTTTGTCTTAGTAGACCAAGATATTAGTTCTCTTGGAGGATATAGTATATTATTAGTCTTCCTATATTTAGCTGCATGGCGCACACGTCACAAAATTGCAAAACTAGTCTAGACTGTGGTAAATGGAAAGGATTTGATGCATGAGAATGGCACTAGTGTTAAAGTCAACATCTGACTGAATCAAAGCATGGGCTGCACATATAGAAGTCATAGATGTTTGTGTAAACTGGTTGTATGGATCCTATAAGCACCATAGGATATCAAATAAAGTGCATTTAATTTCATTTTAGGACCAAAGTGTTGACCATTTCCAGATATATCTTTGTGAAGGTTGGAGCTCCTTCCTACTACAGATCTCCACGTGCCCTGCTTCCTATTACACAGACATAGAGTTAATACGTTGCTGCCTACCTGTAGGAATCACAAGTAGGCACTTAGGAGCTTGCTTCATACAGATTGATCAAGATTTTTGACTTAAAAGATTATGTTCATAGTTGTAGGTACAATTTACATTGAAGTATTGGTTAAAACTGATTTTAGCTATTAGTCGGTAATTTCATAAAACGAATCAATCCTTCAGCGAACCCTCCTGAGTGAAGCATGTATTCTGCTAATAGGGGGACTATCCCGCAGCATTACAGAACTGTTACTGGAAATGCTGCCACGTATTTCTGATTATAACATTATTTTACAGAAACTGCTAATGCAAAAACCTAGAAATTTAAAAATGCAAGAAAAACCTTTTGGAACCCTTAAACTAATTTTATTGTACCCCTATGCTAAAGAAATTAATACTTCTACTTTACTAAAAAAAAATGTCTGTGGCATTCCAAAGAGTGCCACACCACTTATGTTCTCCTAACGATGCCACAGCGAATGCATGTCATAATCAAAGCTAAAGGCGGTCCAACAACATTAGAGTGTGTGATATTTTTTTTTGGGTGGCGACTTTTTTTTTTGGACAGGCAGTGTATGTTTATCGCCAAGGAACATTACTTGCAATTTTTAGCAGTGCGTGAGCTATGTGTGAATACGCATCAATTTTAATTAATTGCTCTATTTGATACATTTTAATAGTTTACATATATTTTTTTTGTTTTGTTTTAAAGGGAACCGGTCATCAACTTTATGCTGACCTCACTGAGGGCAGCATAAATTAGTGACAGAAATGCTGATTTAGACAGTGTGTCAGTCATGAGCTAAAAGTGGTTGCTGAGAACCAGCATCATAATCATTGCAGCCCAGGCATTGAGAAAAGTCAAATCTACCTGAGAAGAGTCATGGTTATTCATAATCTCCTGCTCTCCCGCCTGTCTGCTGAGGATTGGCAGTTCTCTCCTAGAGAAAAAGGGAGAAAACTAGGTAGAAGCCTGTCAGTCATCAGCAGGTGGGCAAGGAGAGCAAGAATTCATGAATAACCATGACTCTTCTCAGGTGGCCGTGACTCTTTTCCAGGGCCTGTGCTGCAATGATTGTGATGTTGGTTCTCGGCAACCACTTACTTTTAACTTATAAATGACAAATCGCTGAAATCAACTCACCTGTCTCTACTTTATCCTGTCTCTACTGTATGGGCAGCATAAAGTTGATGACAGGTTCCCTTTAAAGAGGAACATGCATATAGTATGCATGTAATAAAGTGTGTTGGTTTATACTAAGCCGGTCATTCAGTGAACATTTGAAATTTATTTGCTAGGTGGATTAGCAAACGTGCTATATGGTGAGCACTCCATTGTATATATCGCTTTCCCAGTTATGATTGTACAATGAACCACAGCCATTATGCAAATTTCTTATTCAGGTAAGTTTTAAGTATCTGGAAGCTGGCCATTCTTGTTTAGCTAAATGACTCTTTTCCTGTTTTAGTCAATTAACATCTCTTCTTACAGGTTATACAAACGATATCTGTACTTCACCTCTACTAATTGGTGGATTAAAGTGAGATTTAATCTTTCCTAGTTTTAATCAGTTTCCAATTTTCTAATATGTTAGAATCTTCTCTTTTGCAGTAAATCACAGTGCAATTAAAATGCTTATTATAGTAATTTTCATGTGCTGGAATACAGACATATATTATTTAGGAGGCATGACAACATTTGCGCTATTGATACATTTGTCAAAGTCTGGCAATGGCTTATTAAGGGACCTAATTTTGTTACAATAGGCCATCAATATGTAATTATACAGATTCAACTGTTAGGACCCATCCTGAAAGTATGATACAAGTTATTCCCACGTAGGTATTTTGTGGTGTTTTCAGCACTTTTGTGTTTTTTTTTTTTATTGTGTTTTTTTTTTTTTTTTTGCAACTATGGTTCATATTGCATTTTTGCAGAACAAAATGCAAGCTCTTGATGTTAGCCAAAAGTCTATGGGAAAAATTAAATGCAGGACACACAAGTGGCAAGTGGCATTCCTTTGCATTTGGTGTTTTTTTTTTTTTGTCTCTGCTATATTTTAAATAATGCAGAATGTTGAAGATATGGAATTTATTTCAGTAGTTGTTTCATCTCCTTCTCTATAGAGAAAAAAAAAAGAATGAAAAATGTTTTGCAAGCCCATTGGAAAGTATATTGAGGCTGCAAAAAAATAAGTTTATGGGAGAAAAATAGCAAGCAACGAAGGAAAAAACACCAGACCCAGAGCATGCTGCGCTTTGAAAAAAATGCCATTGATCAAACAAAAAGCTTCAAAGGTGAAAAAATTTGCACAACAAAAAATGCCAGATTGTCCTGTGTTTAATATTTCCCATATAAATATATGCAAAATCTGGAGCTGATGCATTTTGTCTGAAAAAGTGGCAACAAACATACCATAAAACGCAAACCATCAACGATTTTTGAATGGGCGATTGGTCCATATTATGGTCCAAGGTATTGCATGTTTAGATGTTGTTTTTCCACTGACCCACAGTAAGTGCAAAACTACTGATGTGTGAATAAACACATTAAAATAAAAGGATATTTGTGCTGTCCATAGAGAACACGGACAGCACACTTCCACAATTTACTTACTTGTGAAAGAGGCCTAAGTTGATTTCACACATTTTGTTTTTTATCGTTTTTCACAACGTTTGTTTTGCAGCCATATGTTATTATTGTGCTATAGTGCAATCTAAAATACCGTACAGACACAATGGGGAATACTTTCTAAGGCTGGGTGCCAGAACCAGGCTTGGACTGACATTCAGGCCTGTCATCTTAAAACAGGCCCACTTACTGTTTGGTGAAATACATTTGTGACCCTCAACCACTAATGACATGTTTGGACGGACATTACATTCAGCACTACTATTCTGCTACAGAGGAATCTGGATAGATTGGAGGCTTGGGCAGAGAAATGGCACATAAGGTTTAACACTGACAAATGTAAAGTTATGCAAATGGGAAGGAATAATGCAAGTCACCCGTACATACTAAATGGTAAAACACTCGGTAACACTGACAAGGAAAAGGATCTAGGAATTTTAATAAACAGCAAATTAAGCTGCAAAAACCAGTGTCAGGCAGCTACTGCCAAAGCCAATAAGATAATGGGTTGCATCAAAAGGGGCATAGACGCCCATGATGCGAACATAGTCCTACCACTTTACAAATCACTAGTCAGACTACACATGGAGTACTGTGTACAGTTCTGGGCTCCTGTGAACAAGGCAGACATAGCAGAGCTGGAGAGGGTTCAGAGGAGGGCAACTAAAGTAATAACTGGAATGGGGTAACTACAGTACCCTGAAAGGTTATCAAAATTAGGGTTATTCACTTTAGAAAAAAGATGACTGAGGGGAGATCTAATAACTATGTATAAATATATCAGGGGTCAGTACAGAGATCTCTCCCAACATCTATTTATCCCCAGGACTGTCACTGTGATGAGGGGACATCCTCTGCGTCTGGAGGAAAGAAGGTTTGTACAGAAACATAGAAAAGGATTCTTCACTGTAAGAGCAGTGAGACTATGGAACTCTCTGCCTGAGGAGGTGGTGATGGTGAGTACAATAAAGGAATTCAAGAGGGGACTGGATGTATTTCTGGAGTGTAATAATATTACAGGCTACAGCTACTAGAGAGGGGTCGTTGATCCAGGGAGTTATTCTGATTGCCTGATTGGAGTCGGGAAGGAATTTTTTTCCCCTTAAGTGGGGAAAATTGGCTTCTGCCTCACAGGTTTTATTTGCCTTCCTCTGGATCAACTTGTAGGAAACAGGCCGAACTGGATGGACAAATGTCTTTTTTCGGTCTTATATACTATGTTACCATGTTACTACCAAACATACAGGAATATACAGCACTGCATGCCTATTAAATCCAGGTTTATCTCCTCTAATTGAGATGTTCTCTTTCCTCATCTTCTCTTTTGGGAGCAGACTGCCATGATGATAGTTTTTAGCCACATCTTGTATCTGCAGAGTTTACCATTTTTCCAAACCCTCTACCCCACACCTTGGGTGCTTCAACATTGTTATTCTGCAGCAGCGCCCACCGTACTTACCAATGCCACCAAATACTATACTGTAGAAATAACGGTACTATACAGACTGTTCCCTTACATACTTTTAGTGTTCTCAAAAGTCCCACCAATTATAATTCTCTCCCAGAGTGCCCTCATTACTAATAGTGCCCCTACAGTGATAATGCTCCCTGAAAACACCCTCGTAAGAAGTAGTACCCTCAATACTGTGCCCAATATTTATATTGCCCCCCACAGTACCACCCTAAAGTGCCCTCAGTAGTAATAAGGCCCCAAAAGTTCCCCAGTAGTAATAAGGCCCCCTAAAACGCTACCATTATTAATAAGGTAGGTCTCTGTAGAGCTCACAGTAGTAATAAGTTCCCTCTATAGCGAATAGTTGTAATGTGCCCCTGAAGAGCCCCAGCAGTTATAATGCTCCTTGTATTGCCAAAGTACTCATGTCCCCCTGTAGTGCCCCCAAGTAGTTAGTGTCCACTTGTAGTGTCCCCAGTAGTTATAATGCCCTATATATTGCCCCAGTACTTATAATGTTCCCCTATAGTACTCCCACTAGTAATAAGGCCCCTCCATAGTGCCCTCAGTATTTATATGCCTTGTATAATGTTCCAGTAGTTATAATTTGCCCCTATAGTGCCCTCATTAGTTATAACCTACGTCATCGCAACTGCCTGCACTGCCTCATGTGCTTCAGGCCTAGTGGCCTGTGATTTATGAAAGTGAATGGAGGGGCCAGGAACCATTGGTTCACATGCCCTGCCACACTAGTTAACTGTATCAGCATTCTCAGGACAGAGATACAATTGTATCTGCGTTGGTCACTACTTTTGGGGTTTATGTTTGGGCCTAGTGATGCCTCAGGGGCAGAATTGCCAGATTGACAGTCCAGCCCTGTTGGGTGCACATAAATTAGTTTTGTCTGCTCGTTTTTTTGTTGTTGCAGAACTGGACATGTGTATGTACACTTAGTGCATTGTTCTGGGGTCTACAGCATTGGACAGAAATGCAGCATGCTGCTTTTTCCTGTCAGATAGTATTTGACAGCTTGTGTTCATAGAAGACAATCCAATCCAGCTTTCCATAAAACCGATTTCTTTATTGATTTCTTGCATATATAAAATCCAAGGACAATGTCAAAGTACACACAAGGTGACGCGTTTCGGGCTTACAGAATCATGCCCTTCATGTCTGATGAAGGGCATGATTCTGTAAGCCCGAAACGCATCACCTTGTGTGTACTTTGACATTGTCCATGGATTTTATATATGCAAGAAATCAATAAAGAAATCGGTTTTATGGAAAGCTGGATTGGATTGTCTTCTATGAACACACCTCAAGGACCTGGTTCAGGTCTCTCATCCGTGCTTCCAGAGTTAAAGGGTGGAGGCGAGCGCTGCAGCAATATGTTTGAATGGGTAGTATTTGACAGCTATCTTCATAAGTGATGCACCAGACAAATACAAACAATTCCCAAGAAAACTATGGGATTATTTCAAGCTTCTTCTTTCTGGTGCTTTCTATACCATGCTGGAGGGAAACTGAGATAAATTCCTGAATATACAGTGCCTTGAAAAAGTATTCATACTCCTTGAACTTTTCCACATTTTTTCATGTTACACCCACAAACTTACATTTATTTTATTGTGATTTTATGTAAATATGTGATGAAACACACCAGACAGGTCAGGAACAAAGTTGTAGAGAAATGTAAAGCAGAGTTAGGTTATAAAAAATATCTCAAGCTCTGATCATCTCATGGAGCATTGTTCAATCCATCATTCGAAAATGGAAGGAGTATGGCATAACTACAAACCTACCAAGACATGGCCGCTCACCTAAACTGACAACCCAGGTAAGAAGAGCACTAATTAGAAAAGCAACCAAGAGGCCCATGGTCTCTCTGGAGGAGCAGCAGAGATCCACAGCTCAGGTGGGAAAATCTGTACACAGGACAACTATTAGTAGTGTACCATAAGAACTCCCATTTGCAGTTGGGCGCAAGCCATGTAGGTGACACAGCAAACATGTGGAAGAAGTTGCTCTGGTTACATGAGACCAAAATTAAACTTTTTTGCATAAATGCAAAACACTATGTGGGGCAGAAAACTATCACTGCATATCGCCCTGAGCACACCATCCCAACTGTGAAACATGGTAGCGGCAGCATCATATTATGGGAATGTGTTTCTTCAGCAGCGATAGGGAAGCTGGTGAGAGTTCAGGATGCAAAAGATGGGACTGGAACGGAGGTTCACTTTTCGGCAGGACAACGACCTTAAACATACAGCCAGAGCAACAATGGAATGAGTTACATCAAAGCATATTCATACATTAGAATGGTCCAATTAAAGCCTAGACTTAAATCCCATTGAAAATCTGTGGCAAGGCTTGAACATTGCTGTTGACAAACCCTCTCCATCCAATCTAAGTTTGACCTATTTTGAAAAGAAGAATGGGCAAAAATGTCAGCCTTTAGATGTGCAAATCTGGTAGAGACATACCCCAAAAGACTTGCAGCTGTAATTTCAGAAAATGGTGGTCCTACAAAGTATTGACTCAGGGGCGTTGAATAAAAATGCATGCCATACTTTCCAGATTTTTATTTATTAAATATTTTAAAAACCATGTGTCAGTTGCTTATCACTTCACACATACTTGCTACTTTGTGTTGATCTGTCACATAAAATACAGAATAAAATACATTTATGTTTGGGGGTCTAACGTTAAATATTGTGGAAACATTCAAGGGGTATGAATACTTTTTCAATGCACTGTATGCTACCAATACAGAGGGGGCCAGGATATACCACAGGGGGCCATTATATATACTATCAATACGAAGGTGCCATTAGATATACTACCAATACAGAGGGAGCATTATACTACCATGCTACCACTTAAGACGGGACATTATATATAATACAGCTAAAGAGGAGGCATTATCATACTGGAGAAACTACAGGAAGGGGGAGAGCATTATATATACTACCACTAGAGGAGGGAATTATATAATAGGGGGGGTAGGTGCAAGCACTATACGTGCTAGCACTACAGGGGGAATTATAGGGGGCATTGTAATACAGGGGGCATTATACATATGGGCACGATGGGGGTGTGCACTTTATGTTGTGGAACTGCACAGGACATTATTATACAGCATGCACTATTAGGGGTCATTATAACTACAGCGGGCAACGCAGAAGGGCTTTATAAATTAGGGGTCATTAGGGCTACTACAAGGGGCAATAAATACTGGGTCTCCTATAGGCGCTTTGTTACTACTATGGGCTCTATAGAGCAACGTTATTACTGCTGGGGAATCTAAAGGGGAGCCTTATAGAGGGCCTTTTTACCGCTGGAGGCACTATGGGGGGGGGGGCTTTTTTTTTATTAATATTGGTGGCACAATGGGAACATTATTATCGGGCACACTATGAGGGCATTACTACTAATGGGGTTGCTATTGGGGGTACAGTAGGGGGCACTATTACTATTAAGGGCAGTCTAAAAGCACTATCACTACTGTATGACACTGTTATTTCTGCTGTATAGTATTTGGGGAGCACAGCGGACACAGTATTGGGGGTTATTATTGGCATTATTATTGGGGACAATATAGAGGGCATAACTACTAATGTGTTTGATATTGGGGGTACTGTAGGAGGCACTATTACTAATGAGGGCACTCTAAAGTAAAATTACTATTGGTGGGACATCGGGGACTATTACTATGGGGGAACTATCTGTGTGGCACTTGCTTTCCTGCAGTATAGTATTTGGGGGCAGTGGGGAGCACAGTATTAGATGTAGCAGCAGGATGATAATGTTCGAGCACCAGGAGGGGGAGGATGATCAAAAAGTGAGGAATCTAATATGTCTGTGTGGTAAACTCTGCAGAGACAAGACGTGACTGAAAGAAGTTATCAAGGCACTCTGATCTCCAAATGGAGAAAATAAGGAAAGAGAACGTTTATATCAGAGGAGGCATCACTAGATGTAAGTGGTCTATAGTAGGACTAGGAGGGGTTGGATTGAGAACTTGGCATGGGAGGTGGTGTCATTTCAATTTTCACCTCAGGCAGCAGAAAGGCTAGAATCGGCCCTTTATATCTATACTGTCTATATTTAAGCCAGGATTAGTACATTAACTGCTGTATTTATATTTTTATACTGGATATTTTGTGCATTTTTGGTAAAGTTTAAAAAGTTATACTGCTTTTGACCTTTATGTTTCTGCACTAAGGAGGAAATACTGTATTACAATAAATTCTTGCCTGGCAAATGTTTCATAATTTCACAGACAGAGAATTTGATATATATCACCATAATTTAATATTAAATAACTCCTCCCCAAAACCACTGCTTGAGATCTACTAAATCAAAAGTGACAAACAAGGCTAAGAGTGAGCAGGGATATTTGATAAATGGATAGATACAAATCCTATTTAAGAAGCAGAAGTGAAACTTTGTTGATAATACTTACAGTTTGATAAATGAATCCAAAATTAAGTATTTGGAAAATATAAAGGGGAAGATTTATTTGGAACTGCTTGTCCTGAACGGCCGTGATATGCACCACAATTCTTAAGGGGCAAATACTTCTTAATAATTGTTGCACATTTTGGGCTGCCCATGCACCAGAATAGAAGCTGGAGTAGATTTCAGGGGTGGTATGCTCCAGTCATCTGGCACACATATTGTTAAATTTGTCTATCTGTGAAGATTCCATTGGAAACCTCTCCTGCTCAAACCTTGCAACCTTTTTGAGAAAGTAGCGATGGTGTCAGAAAAGGTAAAACTCACAGAAGTTTTGACAAACTGTATCTTGCTACAAAATGTGAAACTTTTCTATGTCAGAAAACTGGTGTAGAAGCATAAAAAGAACCTTTTACAGGCAGTAGATTATGGATCAGAAGTAGATGAGCAGATTGATATATAGTTTTGTGGGAAATGAACTGTAATTTATACATTTTAATCTCTGCTCTTTCTGAACTAAGCTGTAGTTGAACCATTGTGCCAAGTAACCAGTTTGATGTTGGGCCAAATCCTCAGGGTGTTATTCTAGCGTTTCCCCAGTAATCCCCTTTTAACTGCCCATTTCTCAATCCCACTAAGAACCTGTGATCCATTTTCAAAAAGCGGGTCCACAAACAAAAACACAGAACTTTTGATAAACTCTAAGCACTAATTAGACAAGAATGCATTGTCATCAGTCAGGGCCAGAAGCTGATATCCAGCATGCCATGGCGAATTGCAGAAGTCTTAAAAAAGAATAGTCAGTATTGTAAATACTTAGTCTTTGCATAAACTTTATATATTTGTCAGTAAATGTTTAAAAAAAAGTATGAAATGCTTATAATTGTACTTCAGTATACCATAGAAAATTCTGACAAAAAGATCTAAAGACTAAATTAGCAGACTTTTTGGAAACCAAATTTTTTTGTCAGACTCAAATCTTTTGGCCATGACTGTACTGTAAAGCTACTAGAGTTACTATATACCCAACACAGGTGTTTTACCAGAGAAATAACTATGTTGATTGGTTGGATTTGAGTCTGAGGCATTGTATGTTGAGTCTATGTTCAACTTACAATCGTCAAGGAAAGACCATTGTAAGTTAAAAACATTGAATTCTGAGGTGATTGTATGCTGAGGGACCATTGTACATCATATTATATCATGTAAGCTATAAAGCAGTTGAAAAATAAAATATATTCAAATGATAACATATTTAGGGTGATAAAGTACATAGAAATTCTAGATATTGGTGTACATTTATTCAAACATGGCCAATGCCTCCACTGAAGATGTTTTATAGCAGAAGTCTTGTATACTGCTCCCCAGCTGCAAAACTAGAGCAATAGACAACAATCAGATTAATCATAGAAAATTGATTTGTTTGTGAGCAATGGTATTTTCCTCCTGATATATTGTTTGCCATTTCATCGCTATGATTTACCCCAGTTTCAGTCAGCAATTTGATAAATAGTCTAGCAGAATTCATGGGGCAACAGCCTGCAAATATTGAAGTAGTTAATATTCTGAGAAGCTTGTTAGGTTATCTGTCTGACAGGTAAGTAAACATCTATCTGTCTTTGGGACCTGTCAATTTCTTTTTTTGCTGAATAGGCATTCTTGCATGTTGATTAGCTCAATAAATATTGCTTTCAAAGCGTTACATTAACTCCGAATGTAACACTTTCCTCATCTCTAAGGGCCTCTGTTCTGCTGTTATGGGTTCCAGCAATGTAAATGCAAGAGGGGCTGCTGCAAAATTAATCATTTGAGGATTAAAGTTGCCAAGCTGTAGCTCATTACTAAGTAATGTTTAGTAAGTTATGTACCACTGTTGTGAAGATAGCATTTAAATGCATTGATAGGTGGCTTGCATTTGCAGAACATAAATATATAATCACCCTGACCAGTCCAGAAATAAAAAAAGGGGACAGGATAGAACCTGGGAATAAAATAAAAAATGAACAAAATGTCTACTACTTAAAATGCCTTTGGAAAGTCTTCAGACTCGTTCACTTTTTCACATTTTGTTATGTTGCAGCCTTGTGCTAAAATAAAAAAAAATTAAAAAAAAATTTAAGTTTCCCTCATCAATCACCACTCAATAGCTGATGATGAGAAATGTTTATGAAAATGAAAAACAAAAATGTCACATGGATATAAGTCTTCAGATTCTCGGCTATGGCACTTGAAAGTGAAGTTTTGAAATTGAAGTTTCTACACCTTGATTGGGGTCCAACTGTGGCAAATGCTGTTGATTTGACATGATTTGGAAAGACACATACCTGTCTATATAATTTCTAACAGCTGACAATGCATATCACAGCAAAAACAAAGGCATCAGGTGGAAAACAGCTTGTAGAGCTTACAGACAGGATTGTGTAGAGGCACAGATCTGGAGAAGGGTACACAAATTTCTTCTGCACCATAAGTTCCTAAGGGCACAGTGGACTCCATAATTCTTAAATGAAAGAAGTTTGGAAGGACCAGGGCTCTTCCACCAAACTAAGAGGAGAAGGGCCTTGGTAAGAGACCTGAAAATGAATGTTCACCGACGGTCCCCATCCAACCTAACAGAGCTTGAGAGGATCTGCAGAGAAGAATAGCATAAAATTCCCAAGTTCAGGCAAACCTTGATGCATCATACCCAAGAAAACTGAAGGCTGTAATCACTGCCAAAGGTGATTCAACTAAGTATTGCGTGAAGAGTCTGAATACCTATGTCAATGCAATAGTTTTGTTTTTGCTTTTCAACAAATTTGCAAAGATTTCGAACATTCTGTTTTCAATTTTGGGATCATTCATCAATCAAACTGGTTTAAAGTAGAACTGGCTTAGTTGCCCATAGCAACCAATCAGATTCCGCGATTCATTTTTCACAGCTCCATTTGGAAATAAAAGGAGGAATCTGATTGGTTGCTATGGGTAACTAAGCCAGTTCTACTTTACACCAGTTTGATAAATAACCCAATTTGTCATTATGGGGTACTGAGTGTGGAATAATCGAAACAATCATTGTTATTTTTTATTTTGGATCAAAGCCGCAACATAACAAAATGTTAAAGAAAAAGTGGAATGGTCTGAAGACTTTCAGAATGCACTGTATTTACTACCAGACAACATGCAAGTAGATAACTGGATCTTTTGAGGCAACTTTTCTATACAAATAGGATGTCACTTTGTAGGTGATACATACAGCTATGCTGGTTTTTACAAATAAATGAATGATAATCCAGGTCTTACAGGCCCTTATACCCAGGTCCTAAAGGCCCTTATGGCCCGATTACTAGGAGCAAAAGTTTATTATTATTGAGAACAACATTAGGCCAGCCAACACTTTAATAATACCCTAATTTGTGTACAATTGCTATCCATCTTTGGTAGATCCATTTATGGTGTAGGGAGGAGTAGAATCAGCTTTCACATTCTGTTTCATCTTAAATCCCCAGGGAGAGGGATGTTTAGGGAGGCCTAAACTCTACCATACTGCTCTTCTCAGATTTTTTATTGGCATTTTTACAGTAATACAAAGGCGTTGGATAAGTGTTGAAGTGGACATAGAACACTCACATCTCCATACCCTTTCTGTGGCTAATGTCTTCTAACTGCCTTAAAGGGGTTCTCTGGGATTTACCCATTGATGACCTATCCTTAGGACAGGTCATCAATATGAAATCAACAGGGGTACGACTCCAGGGCTCCACGCCAATCAGCTGTACGAAGAGGCCATGTGATATCAAGTTCATTGGTCACATGATAGGGCTGAGCTGCGATACCAAGCACAACTGCTATAGCACAACTGCTATACAATTTACAGCAATGTATGAGGCTTCAGAGGGGGGACATATGAGGCCACAGGGGGGCATATATGAGGCTACAGTGAGCATATTTGGGGCTACTGGGGGCATATAATGAGGCTACTGGGGGCTGAAGAGACTACTGGGGGATATATGGGGCTACTGGGGCTAAAGAGAGAATACTGGGGGCATATATGGGCTACTGAGGCTGAAGAGAGACTACTGGGGGCATATATGGGGCTCCTGGGGCTGAAGAGAGACTACTAGGAGCATATATGGGCTACTGAGGCTGAAGAGAGACTACTGGGGCATATATGGTGCTACTGGGGGCTGAAGAGACTACTGGGGGCAAATATGGGGATACTGGGGGCATATATCAGGCTACTGGGGGCTGAAGAGAGACTACTGGGGGCATATACGAGGCTACTAGGGGCTAAAGAGAGGCATGGGGCTCTTATCTGAGGTCTGATTGGGGGTCATTTACATTGGGTCTAAGCTGAGGTTTGATTGGGGGTCTGATCTGAGGTCTTATTGTGGTTTTATTACCTTGAGGGTGTGATTGACCTGAGGTGTCATGAAAAATATTTTTTTCTTATTGTCCCCCTCTAAATCCTAGGTGTGTCTTTTGGGCCGGAGCGTCTTATGGGGCGAAACATACGGTATTCTTCTATACTTCTTTAAAAGAATCAATATTAAATAAAACAAAATTCAGATATATAGGCCCTGATTTATCAACATTTCAAGCGACAAATATACACCAAAAAGAGCTATAAATCTAATAGTCCATGTCTCTATTTAAATTGGCCTTACAGAAATTCATGCACATTTTGCAGAAAAAAAAAACATTCACATGTGTAGGATAAAACTTTTGTTCTAGAAATGTATGCAAAAAATGTGCCACACGCGAATATACAGTACTATATTATATTACTATTATAGTGCCCATCTTTATACCACTAAGTGTGAATATGCGTCTATGTAAGGTTCTCATTCCTTGCAGTAATCACTTTTCTACAATAAAAGAAACTTTATCTTTAATCTTGTAAATCACAAATCCATGACTTATATTTAGTGCTTTTTTTTTACAGAAGTCATCTTAAACCAACAATCTGATGTTGTTTTATACTGACTTCTGTCCCATTGAGCCCAGCAGCTTTTTGTTGTGGAGTCCGTGCCAAATTCGGTCTGCAAAAGCCTCCATGAGCGGCCACTAAGAAATCTAAACCATATGCTGCAAAAAGACATCCATTCTGCAGCATGTCACTTTATGCTGCGGATTTCCATCATAGATTTCGTTCTTTGAAAGGCAGTAGGTGAAATCTGGAGCAAATCTGTAACATAATGGCCCAGATTTTCTAATGGTAAAGATGGTGTAAGCTTAGACAGGCTGTGTAGACCTGCATCAGATTTATCACAGTGGCTCAGGCTGGATGATAAATCTGGTGCTGTAACAAACTTACCTGTTCCGGCTCCAGCGGCGCGATCCTCAGCCTCAGTGTGGCAGGAGAAATGTGCTGCTGAGCTACGCCCCCTGGTGATGTGACCACATCCTAAGTAACAGGATGCAGGAATTGTTGTGCGTTATAATAATATATAATAAAATTGATCAAAGGAAAAAAATATCAAAATGTATTGATCCGCAAGGTTTATAACGCACGACAGGATTAGCAGTGCGCTGATTAGCTCAGCTGCTCTATTACTGTGTACTACAGTTTCTGACTAATGGAGCACAGAGTGATGGACCTATCAGGTTATGATCCAGGGGCTTGGTATTCTATTTAAATCCTGGCCATACACCATTGCCAGTGATAGCCTTGTTTAGCTCACTAGCTAGGTTCCTTGTTCCTCCTTCCTGTTTCGCTAATTGATATCCTGTGTTTCTGACCTCAGCCTGTCTTTTGAGCTGTACTGCATTGCCCGTCTGGTTTTGACCCATTTCTGACGACTCTGGTATTGTGTCTGTCTGTGTTTGTCTGTCTCTGTAGCGTAGGGACCATCGACCAGTTGCGGTCTCACCATCTAGGGCTTGTACTGCACGTAGGTAGGGATGGTGGGGGGGGGGGGGGTTTCAGTCCAGGTCCTCACTGTCCTTGTCTGTATCTACTCTACTGATGTGACATGGGCAGGGCTAGACACATTTCTCTGATTCTATACCAACTATTGGTTGGCTTACTCTGAAACAGATTTCTATGCCAGAATTGCTCCAAATGTTGGCAAAAAATGGCGCATCTTAGACCCACCCATCCCACTACTTCCATCTAAGACCACCCCTTTTTGAGCATGTCAAGAGTGTAGAAACCCTGGATGTGCCATTTTGCTCCACTTTTTTAGGCAGATTTTTGGAGCAAATAGATTAGTAAATCTGGACCAGTCTGTAACAATTTCACTTGTAGAACAGGAACAACAGAACAGTTTGACAAATCTTTGACTACAGGTACTTGGGGGGATCCTGGAGCCACATTGTAAATCACCTGCTGTAGCTTAAACTTAAGAGTAGCATGCATTTGTAAAGATACACTGACCATCTAACTACTCTATCTATAATTTGTTTTTGAAAGATCAGAAATTGCAGCGCAGACAAAAAACATCATAAATTAAGCGGTGCACTGAATTTACCTTTCAAGTGCTATCAGTGCTAGAGAATAGAGAAAAAAAAGGCCCAAAATAGATCTTGCATACAAGGTAATACATTATGGAATATGCCAACGCCTGAAATGTTTCTCAGATTATTAGTTCTTGCTCTGATACAGGGCTGTCTTGAATAAGATGATATATACAGGAAATATATACCAGTACATAGATTTAGAACTCATTTGTTTTGAGTGTCAGCATTGTGCCAAAGTCATTTTGCATACAGCTGTGTATATTGTAAACACTATGTAAAAAATATTGTTATACTTAGTTGAAAGATTAATTAAACAGATCCATTTTCTATTCCAGCACTATGTACTTGCATCGCCACATGATATACTGCGTTGCAAATAGGAATAATTTATTATACTCTCAGCTTTTAGGAAAAAAAGAACAGCAGGACATCAGATTCTTATAATGAGCAATAAATATATGAACATTTCAACAGCACCATGAAAGTCTGCTGTTTTATCTGCTCAATGAGGCGGGAATCAGGCATTCTTGATAATGTGAAAGCATTGTTATTGACCTAAGAGGACGTTTGAGCTGTGACAACTACATTGCTTATATTTCACTACAAATAATATGGATATCTGTAAGTAAAGACTAGCCCCATCACAATGACGGACTGAACTATCTATTGAGCATCTTCTGCTGATTGTTGGTGACAGCATTGTAACAGTGGCTGCTCTGTGACACTGTTCCCCTGCTTACCGTTGCAGTTCCGGGCGCTGTGTTTAGCGATGATCTGGGACTGGTGCTTCCAATTTTACCGCTGCAGTCCTGGGCTCTGTCTGTGTGGGTGCTGTTGTTCTAGATCCGCTCCACAGTTTGCTCTCAGCCCTGGCCACAGCATGCTTGCTGTTTGTTCCTGCTGCACTTCCTTAAGGGCCGCACGGGCCACTTCCTGGGCTTTGTGGCTTAGTTCATTAAACCTCGCTAACTTATCCTACCCTGACTACACCTGTACTTCTGGTACCTTTCCTGGTACCTCCTGATCCGCCTGGACCAGCTGCCTCGTGTGTCTATCCTACTCAAAAGGTAGTGACCTGGTGTTCCCCTCTGGAAAGTCTATCCCCACCATCAGGGGTACTGTGAAGAATCGAGGGGTTCAGTTAGACAATGCCCTTAGAGGAGGTAGGACACGTGGCACAGTGGGTTCACACCTGCTGGTTCGTGACAGTACACTGAGGCCTTGGACCCCGCTGGTCAGACCAAGCCTGTCGTTCAGGAATTTCTACATGAAGTGAGGCGTCAGAGCTAATGTCAGGATGTCATGATGCAGTTCATGCAAAATGTTGCTGCTCATCTGGATGCCTTTTCTTCTCCAGCTACTGCAGGGTCGCAGTCGCTGCTACCCCTGCAATACCCACACCGGTGAAGCCGGATTTGTGTGCCGCCGGTGTGCAACTCTCTCTACCATCCCACTATGGTGAAGAACCAAAAACCTGTTGCGGATTCCTGACCCAGTGCCTGATCTACTTTGAGTTGCATGGGCAGAAGTTTCCCACTGAGATGTCCAAGGTTGCCTTCATTGTGTCCCTGCTGTCTGATGAGGCCTTGCTTGGGCAAATCCTATTTGGGAAAATGGAGGTCCAGAGACCACTAATCTACAGACTTTCCTGGCTACCTTCCGGCTGGTCTTTGAAGAGCCCAGCCGCAAGTCCTTCACTGCATCAGCTCTGCTGTGTCTACGACAGGTTTCATCGTCGGTGGGTCAGTATGCCATCCAGTTTCGTACCCTGGCTGCCGAACTTGCATGGAACAATGAGGCTCAATTGGCGGTGTTCTGGGAGGGCCTTTCTGACCGGATTAAGGATGAATTAGCTGGTCGCGACCATCCGTCTTCTCTGAATAACCCGATCACCTTGGCCACAAGGATAGATATGCGTTTCAGAGCATGTTCTAAGGAGGTCGCATGCACCACCTCGTTTGGCTCCATCCTTACAGAGGCCCGTTCTTTCTCTAGTGTCCAACCCATCTGAAGAGCCCATGCAAATAGAGCACCTTCGATTGTCTGACCAGGAATGTTTACGCCGTAAAGCAGAGAACCTGTGTCTGTATTGTGGAGGCAAGGCCCACTTTGTGCGTAATTGTCCACAGAAGCCGGGATACGCCAATGTCTAGGATTAGTTGGATAGGTGGTCCTAGAGAAGGAGAAGTCCTCTCCGAAACTGTCACAAGTATAGGGGAGGGGGGAAACACCAGAACACACAGAGAAGGAAATAGACAAGAGTTTAGGCCTCCTAAGGTAAGGGAGAGGGGTGGTGACCTCCTAGGAATCCCTAGACCTCTCCCTGACTCCAGCCAATATGATTAGACCCTGAAGGTGGGAATACTCATACACCGGAACCTTAGCCCTGGAGACCCTGGAAAGCCCTAGGAGTGGTGGCAAGGAATTACACTACTGGTTCTTTCCCAGATGAAGGAACTAGGGTTTCCCTGAGGCCTAGAAAGCAACTAACACAAGCGAACAACAAAATGCAAAACAAAATGCACTTAGCTTAATGCAGAATGGAGAAGCAGGAGATCCAAAGGAACAACACACCAGCTCAACCAACTCCAGCAGGAAATATCAACCACATGGTAAGCAGTGTGAGTCAGAACTAAATAGGGCCTCAGTTATGACTTACAAACTGCACCTGGCAAGAGGTGTGGTCAGTACCAAACAACAACACTGCAAGGAGAAAAATGAGAGACTGTCAGATACCCTCATGTGCCACCAGTCTCTCCGATCTTCTCACCTCTCTCACAAGGGAGTCACACTGTCTGTGCCTGTATTCTTGGACTCTGAGTCAGCCGGCAACTTCATTCAGCAAGCTCTGGTCCATCAGTACCGGCTTTCTACCATCCGTCTAGAAAGGCCTCTGTCAGTGGTTCCATAAATGGACTGCCACTCCCTCAACCTGTGCTCTCTGTTACTTTGCCCCTTAAGTTGCAAATAGGGAGTCCTATATTTAGAGATGATCTCCTTCTATGTGCTGCTAGCATCTGTGAATCTGGTTATCCTTGGTCTTCCCTGGCTGCGTCAGCGCACTTCAGTTCTGGACTGGCACTCCGGCCAGATTCTGTGTTGAGTTTCTTCCTGCCAGTCTACCTGCTTATCAGAGGTCCGACCTGCTTCCTCGCCTACTCTACCTGAAGACCTGCCTGGACTTCCACAGCAGTGTGCCAGTTTTGTGGATGTCTTCAACAAGAAAGAGGCCGAGACCCTGCCTCCTCATCGTCCTTATGATTGTCCGATTGCCCTTCTGCTTGGTGCCACTCCTCCGAGCGGTCGAGTCTACCCACTCTCACTTCCTGAGACCCAAGTGATGTCTGATTACATCAAGGAAAATCTCAAGAGAGGATTTATCCAGAAGTCTTCTTCACCAGCCAGTGCCGGGTTCTTCTTTGTGCAAAAAAAAGATGGATCCTTACGGCCATGTATCGACTATTGAGGTCTGAATAAGGTCATGGTCAAGAATCGATACCCACTTCCGCTAATCTCTGAACTCTTTGACAGGATCCAAGGAGCTAAGGTCTTCACAAAATTCTACCTGCTTGGCACATACAACCTTATCCACATTTGAAAGGGCGATGAGTGGAATGCTGCTTTTAACACTCGTGATGGACACTACAAGTATCTCGTCATGCCTTTCATTCTGTGCAATGCTCCTGTAGTAATCTAGGAGTTGGTAAACGATATCTTCCGGGACCTGCTCTATGTCTACGTGATAGTGTACCTGGACGATATACTGATCTATTCTCCAAATTTGACCACTCACCAGAAGCATGTACCTTTGGTTTTACAGCGGTTGAGAGAAAATCGACTTTATGCCAAACTCGAGAAATGTATCTTTGAAAAATCTACCGTACCGTTCCTCGGATACATAATCTTGGTTGCCAGTTTGCAGATGGATCCTGAAAAATATAATGCAGTAATAGACTAGCCCTGCCCACAGGGTCTTTGTGCTATACAGCACTTTCTTGAATTTGCTAATTTCTATTGTCAGTTCATCCCGAATTTTTCCTCTCTGATCTCCGCTCTTACTAAGAAAGGGGTGAATGCCAGAGTCTGGACTCCTGAGATGGAGGCCAGCTTAGTCCAATTAAAAAGGTCCTTTGCTTCTACACCTGTTCTGCATCATCCCGATGTCTCCTGCCAATTCTTTTTCGAAGTGGATGCCTCCTCCATAGGAGCCGGTGCTGTTTTACTACAGAAAGGTTCCAAGGGCAAGATGTTTACATGTGGATTTTTCTCTGAGCTCTTCTCCCCTGCTGATATCTGCAGACTGCCCAGCGTATGAACCCTTCGCCAAGCCAGATGGGCACTCTTCTTCTCCCATTTTGATTTTGAGCTTCACTTTCAGCCGGCCAAGAAGAACATCAAGGCGGATGCTCTGTCTTGGTCATTTGACTTTTCCGACCAGCAGGAGGAGCCCCAGTACATTGTAGATCCTGCTCGCTTGATCACCGTGGCTCCGGTCATGGTAAAATACATCCCTCCCGGGAGGACATTCGTGCCATCTGCCAAGAGAAAACGTATTCTAGCTTGGGGGCATAACTCCAAACTGGCTGGTCACCCAGTGATCCGCAATACCACAGAACTTTTGTCTCGCTACTGCTGGTGGCCCACACTGTCTAAGGATGTGCGTGATTATGCGTCTGCCTGCACTGTCTGCACTGTCTGTGCCATGGACTTGTTTACTGATCTTCCCTCTTCTGCCGGATGTACAGCTATCTGGGTGACAGTACACTGATCCGCTTCTCCAAGATGGCACACTTCGTTCCTTTGGCTGGTCTGCCCTCGGCTGCTGAACTTGCTAAACTGTTCGTGAGACACATATTCCGCTTGCATGGTCTACCTTGGCATATTGTTTCAAATTGCGGAGTCCAGTTTACCGGGATTGGATAAGAGATTTATGCTATACCTCGGTTTGGATTTTTAGCAGCTATATCAATCGATGTTATATAGCAAGTTGGTAATTTGATTATTAGCAGAGGGACTCATAGGGAATTAATAGCCAAGGTTCGAGGAAAGAGGGTCCCTACCAGGGGGACATTAAGAAAATAATATTTTTCATTCTACCTCTGGTCAGACCCGCAATGTTAATCAGATCTCAGCTAACAGCCCCAAATAAGACCCCAATAAGACCTCAGATCAGACTCCCGAACAGACCTTAGCTCAGACCGCAATATAAATTACCCCCAATCAGACCTCAGATAAGAACCCCATGCTTCTCCTCATCCCCCAGTGCCTCTCATCATCCCCCAGTGCCTGTCACCCGCCCCCAGTGCCTCTGATCAGCCCCCAGTGCCTCTCATCTGCCCCAGTACCTCTCTCATCAGCCCCCAGAAGCCTCTTATCATCCCGCAGTTCCTCTCATCTGCCCCCAGTTCCTCTCATCTGCCCCCAGTGCCTCTCACCAGTCCCTAGTACCTCTCATCTGCCCCCAGTTCCTCTCACTAGCCCTGAGTGCCTCTGAGTTGCCGCCAGTGCCTCTCATCTGTCCCCAGTGCCTCTGATCTTCCCCCAGTGCCTCTGAGCTGCCCCCAGTGCCTCCGAGCTGCCCCCAGTGCCTCTCATCTGCCCCCAATGCCTCTGAGCTGGCCCCAGTGCCTCTGATCTGCCTCTAATGCCTCTCACCAGCCGGGTCTTGACATACACGCGCATCTCTGTCTCCATCCAGCCAGGCTGGAGCGCTGGCCAATCGCAGCACTCAGCTAATAGCCTTGGAGCTCCCAGGCTGTGAACTGAGCCCTGCGATTTGCTAGTGCAGTGCTCCAGCCTGGCAAATGGAGACGCGCGGCCCAGGGCATGAGAATAAATCTCCTCCCATATGCGACGCACGCCGCACTGGTAAGGAGGTTCTCGGCCCAGTGGCCATTTTTTTTACATTATTTAAAGCGGCATCACGGGATGTCTCTGAGTTGAGCAGTTTTTGAGGGATTTTTTAGGGATAGATGGTTATGTGATTAGTATCTGATCAATTCATACGATCTTCCCCTCCCTTTTTCTGCTCTATACTGGTGGTTTTTCCTGCGTGATGTTAGGTGGCATTTTGATAGCGTCATTTTTTTGTCCTATGGGATGTTTTTTATTGATTGTTTTTCATGAAAAGTTATATTTTAGGAAGTTAATTTCAGTGATTTCAGTTTACCTCTAAGCTCTGGAGAGCTCTTTGCCGGCTGCTCAAAATTGAGCTGGACTTCTCTTCTGGTTACCATTCACAGACCAATAAGCAAGTAGATCGAGTCAATCAAATATTAGAGAACTATCTCTGGCATTTTGTTTCAGCCCAACATGACAACTGGGTACAATTGCTATTTTGGGCTAAATTCTCCTATAACAACCACTCTAACTCTAGTGAGTCTACTGGATCATCTCCATTCTTTGTCGTTTATGGACAACATCCTCGTGCTCCTCTTCCTGTTCCTACATCTTCAGGGGTACCAGTTTCGTATTCCTCTATTAGGGATTTTTGAAGATTTGGTGTTACACCAAGGACTGTATCATCAAAGTGGTGACCTGCATGAAAACGAATTCGGACAAGAGAAGATGACAACCGCCTCAGTTCTCATCTGGAGATAAGGTATGGCTCTCCTCTAAAAACATCCGCTTAAGGGTTCCCAGTTGCAAGTTTGCTCCTAGATTCCTTGGACCCTTTGAAGTATTGAGGAGGATCCACAAAGTGACATACAATTTACGTCTGCCTCTCTCTCTGCGTATTCCTAATGCCTTCCATGTGTCCTTGCTAAAACCAGTAGTCCTTAATCGCTTCTCGACACCTCCTTCTACTCCAACTCCGGTATCTGAAGATTCTGATGAGACATTTGAGGTCAAAGACATCCTGGACATCAAGAAGCATGGCAAGAAGTCCTACTATCTTGTTGACTGAAAGGGCTATGGTCTTGAGCAGAGGTCTTGGGAACCAGAGGAAAACATTCCTGCCTTGAGCCTGATTTGAAAGTTTCTGTCTCGTTGTGGGCTCAAGAAGAGGGGGCATCGGGTGGGGGTGGGGGGTACTGTAACAGCGGCTGCTGTGTGTCGCTGTTCCCCTGCTTACCACCACAGTTCCGGGTGGCGCAGTGTTCAGCAGTGATCTGCGGCCGGTGCTTCCCATTTCACTGCTGCAGTCCTGGGCTCAGTCTGTGTGGCTGCTGTTGTTCTGGATCCGCTCCACAGTTTGCTCTCAGCCCTGGCCACAGCATGCTTGCTGTTTGTTCCTGCTGCACTTCCTTAAGGGCCGGCGCGCATCACTTCCTGGGCTTTGTGGCTTAGGTCATGCGACCTTGCTGACCTATCCTAGCCCTCCTGTGCATAAATAAGTGGCTCAGCCAGATGCCCCAGTGTCAAGGTCCTTGTGCTCTGCTAAGGCTCCTGATAACCACTTGTGTTCCGACCCTGACCTGCACCTGTGCCGCCTGCCTTGACCTTTTGCCTGTCTGACTACGCCTCTGCCTCATCCTTCGGTCCTGCACCGTTTCTCCTGGTACCGACTACGCCTGCCTGACTACGCCTGTACTTCTAGTACCTTTCCCTAGTACCTCCTGGTCTGCCTGGTCTAGCTGTTCATCGCCTTGCTCGAGTCTCCTCCCCGCACGTTTGGCACCTTCTAAGCAGCTAATCAAGGTCCAGGTAAGTAATTCCCTTAAGTGTAAGGCCATAGCCATGTTAGCTGTAAGCCTTACACTGATTGGCTGGCCGGAACTCGTAATAAAAGTTCATATAGGAGATGAGGTCCGGCGCTTGGATCATTCAGCGTCAGGGAGAGCAGACAGTAGGCAGGGACAGATAGCGTTTTGCTCTAAACTTACTGATTTTACTCCAAAAACCTTATTGAGAGACTTAACAGTCCTTTTAACCGCTTCAGCCCCCCTAGCTTAAACACCCTTAATGACCAGGCCACTTTTTACAATTCTGCACTACACTACTTTCACCGTTTATTGCTCCGTCATGCAACTTACCACCCAAATGAATTTTACCTCCTTTTCTTCTCACTAATAGAGCTTTCATTTGGTGCTATTTCATTGCTGCTGACATTTTTACTTTTTTTGCTATTAATCAAAAATGACCGAAATTTTTGCAAAAATGACATTTTTCACTTTCTGTTGTAAATTTTTTTAAAAACTACATTTCTATATAAATTTTTCTCTAAATTTATTGTTCTACATGTCTTTGATAAAAAAATCCAATAAGTGTATATTTATTGGTTTGGGTAAAAGTTATAGCGTTTACAAACTATGGTGCAAAAAGTGAATTTCGGCATTTTGAAGCAGCTCTGACTTTCTGAGCGCCTGTCATGTTTCTTCAGGTGCTAGAATGTCAGGAAAGTATAAATACCCCCAAATCACACCATTTTAGATAGAAGACACCCCAAAGTATTCACGGAGGGGCTTGGTGAGTTCATGTATCATTTCATTTTTTTCACAAGTTAGCGGAAAATGACACTTTCTGAGAAAAAAAAAAAAAAAAGTTTCAATTTCTGATAACTTCTGGCAAAAAAAAAAAATCTCAGACGGACTCACTATGCCCCTCAGTGAATACCTTGGGGTGTCTACTTTCCGAAATGGGGTCATTTGTGGGGTGTGTTTACTGTTCTGGCATTTTGGGCGGGCTAATTAGAGTCGCCATGAAAACCTAAAGGTACTCATTGAATTTGGGCCCTTTGCACTCAGGCTGCAAAAGTGTCACTCATGGGTATCGCTGCATTAGGAGAAGTAGGGCAATGTGTTTTGGGGTGTATTTTTACATACACCCATGTTGGGTGAGAGAAATATCTCTGTAAATTGTCAACTTTGTATAAAATTTTTAAAAGTTGTCGCTTACAGAGATATTTTTCACACAAAGTATGGGTATATATAAAAATACACCCCAAAACACATTGCCCTACTTCTCCTGAGTACGGCGATACCACATGTGTGCCACTTTTTGCAGCTTGAGTGCGCAAAGGGGCCCTAAAACCAATGATTACCTTTAGGATTTCACAGGGCATTTTTACGCATTTGGATTCCAGACTTCTTCTCACGCTTTAGGGCTCCCTAAAATGCCAGGGCAGTAAAATACCCCACATGTGACCCCATTTTGGAAAGAAGACACCCCAAGGTATTCTGTGAGGGGTATGGTGAGTTCATGTAAAATTTTATTTTTTGTCACAAGTTAGTGGAATATGAGACTTTGTAAAAAAAAAAAAAAAAAAAAAACAATTTCCGCTGACTTGTGCCAAAAATAAAAATTCTGTGGACTCACCATGCCCCTCACAGAATACCTAGGGGTGTCTTCTTTCCAAAATGGGGTCACATGTGGGGTATTTATACTCACCTGGCATTTTAGGGGCTCCTAAAGTGTGAGAATCCAAATGCGTAAAAATGTCCTGTGAAATCTTAAAGGTACTCATTGGTTTTAGGGCCCCTTTGCGCACTCAGGCTGCAAAAAGTGGCACTCATGTGGTATCGCCGTACTCAGAGAAGTAGGGCATGTGGTTTAGGGTGTATTTTACATATACCATGCTGCGGTGAGAAATATCGCTGTAAACGACAACTTTTTAAATTTTTTTATTCAAAGTTGTCAATTTACAGAGATATTTCTCTCACCCAGTATGGGTATATGTAAAATACACCCCAAAACACATTGCCCTACTTCTCCTGAGTACGCCGATACCACATGTGTGACACTTTTTGCAGCCAAGATGCGCAAAGGGCCCTAATTCCAATGAGTACCTTTAGGAGGGCATTTTTACGCATTTTTCTTCTCACGCTTTAGGGGTCCCTAAAATGCCAGGACAGTATAAATACCCCACATGTGACCCCATTTTGGAAAGAAGACACCCCAAGGTATTCCATGAGGGGCATGGCGAGTTCATAGAAGATTTTTTTTGGCACAAGTTAGTGGAAATTGATTTTTATTGTTTTTTCTCACAAAGTCTCCGTTTCCGCTAACTTTTGACAAAAGTTTAATTTTTCATGGACTCATTATGCCCCTCAGCGAATACCTTGGGGTGTCTTCTTTCCAAAATGGGGTCACATGTGGGGTATTTATACGGCCCTGGCATTTTAGGGGCCCTAAAGCGTGAGAAGAAAATGCGTAAAATGCCCTCCTAAAAGGTACTCGTTGAATTTGGGCCCTTTGCATTTGGCTGCAAAAGTGTCACACATGGTATCGCTGTATCAGGAGTAGTAGGCAGTTTAGGGTGTATTTTTACATATACCCATGTTGGGTAAGAGAAATATCTCTGTAAATTGGACAACTTTGAATAAAATTTTTTAAAAAGTTGTCGCTTACAGCGATATTTCTCACACTCCAGCATGGGTATATATAAAAATACACCCCAAAACACATTGCCCTACTTCTCCTGAGTACGGCGATACCACATGAGTGACACTTTTTTGCAGCCAAGATGCGCAAAGAGGCCCTAAAACCAATGAGTACCTTTAGGATTTCACAGGGCATTTTTACGCATTTGGATTCTCACGCTTTAGGATCGCTAAAATGCCAGGGCAGTATAAATACCCACAAGTGACCCCATTGTGGATAGAAGACACCCCAAGGTATTCTGTGAGGGGCATGGTGAGTTCACAGAAAAAAAAATTTGGAACAAGTTAGCGGAAATTGTTTTTTTTTGTTTTTTTACAGTCTCATATTCCACTAACTTGTGACAAAAATAATATTTTCCATGAACTCACCATACCCCTCACGGAATACCTTGGGGTGTCTTCTTTCTAAAATGGGGTCACATGTGGGGTTTTTGTACTGCCCTGGCATTTTAGGGGTCTCGCAATCATTACACGTATGGCCAGCATTAGGAGTTTCTGCGATTCTCCGTATATTGAGCATACGGGTAATGAGATTTTTTTTCCGTTCAGCCTCTGCGCTGAAAAAAAAAAATGAACGGCACAGATTTTTTCATTCGCATCGATCAATGTGGATGAAAAAATCTCTGCCAAAATCAGTGACTGCGGTGCGGTGGGCTGGGCGCTAGCTACCTAACAAGTAGCTAGCTAACTGGCGGTAAAAGGGGCCCTTATGCCCCATTCACACGTCCGAAATTCTGTTTGCGGAACGGAATTGCGGACCCATTCATTTCTATGGGGACAGACTTTGTCCCGCTCGGATCCGGAATTACGGATCTGCGCTCCGGTCTGCACTTCCGTTCTGCAAAAATATAGAACATGTCTCTATTCTTGTCCGCAACTGCGGACAAGAAAAAGCATTTTCTATATAGTTCTGGCAATGTGCGGATCTGCAAAATGCGGAAAGCACATTGCCGGTGTCCGTGTTTTGAGGATCCGCGGATCGGATCCGCGGATCGGATCCGCGGATCGATCCGCGGATCCGTGAATCCACGGATCCGCAAAACACATATGGACGTCTGAATGGAGCCTTACAAGGGGTGTGATCAATGACAGGGGGTGATCAGGGGGTCTAGATGGGGTGATCAAGGGGTTAATAGGTGAGGGGGGTGGGGGGTTAGTGTAGTGTTTGGTGCAACTTTATTGTAGTTACCTGGTCCTCTGGTGGTCGATCCCAGTAAATGGGACCACCAGAGGACCAGGTAGCAGTTATATCAGACGCTGTTCATAAAACAGCGTCTGATATAGCAGTTTGATGCGATTTATTCGCATCTACAGCCTGCCAGCGATGATCCATCGCTGGCAGGCTGTAGCCGACTGCTGTGCCGCGCTCTCTGTGAACGCGCACGCACGCGCGCGCTCACAGGAAATCTCGGCTCTCACGAGATGACGCGCCGACGCGTCAACTCAGAGCTACAGGGCCGCCCGCAGGACGCATCCCTGCGTTAGGCGGTCCTGTAGCGGTTAAGGACTACAGTGTGTGTTTGACAGCAATGCAGCACCTTTTTTTTTTTTTTTTTTAAGAAGGGGTTTGCTTCAGCACTATCAGGGACAGGAGTCAACACAAAGGGACAGATAGTGCAGGGCTTGAAAATCGCTTTTTTAACTACCCAAACTTCTAAACGACAGAAAGATTTCAGATTAGTGACATCTACAATACGCCATCATAAAGCAGTGTGTTGGGTATTCAATAAAAAGGGGCTTATTGAATACAAACGTAAAAACAAAGGTGCAATGGCACACTGCAGCTAGAGCTCCGTCCTGCCACTATGCTGGATGGTAGATGAGGCATTAGTTTATAGTTTGGCCAAATTATGTAAGCCACCCACCACTTCACGGTTGCCTCTCGAGTGGTCCCTAACATTAATTCTTACCTTTTATGGGCCATATCAGCCACACAAAACCCAGGGAGTGCAGGTGCAGCATGCATGCCAGATACACTCTGCTTGTAACCCCGTCTGGTGCCATACAGCGTTCATCAGATCAAGGGATGCAAATACCAACATGCATGCTGAGCCCACCCGGTGGGTGGCTTACATAATTTGGCCAAACTATAAACTAATGCCTCATCTAACATCCAGCATAGTGGCAGGACGGAGCTCTAGCTGCAGTGTGCCATTGCACCTTTGTTTTTACGTTTGTATGTGTATTTCACCATAGCAACGTGCACCTGCGTATTGGGTTGTGCTGAATGCAATCTCCATTTTTTTTCTCTTTGTAGCTTATTGAATACAGTTTGCCTGCTACTGAGATATACACTGCACCGTCATAAAACAGTGTGTTGGGCAGACATTATAAAAAGTGGCTTATTCACTATAGTGTGCCTGCTACTGAGATATACATTGGACCGTCATAAAGCAGTGTGTTGGGCACAAATTATAAAAAGGGGCTTTATTCACTACATTGTGCCTGCTACTGAGATATACACGGCACCATCATAAAGCAGTGTGTTGGGAAGACATTATAAAAAGGTGCTTATTCACTGCAGTGTGCATGCTACTGAGATATACACTGCAGCATCAGAGAAATGTTTTTTTCTGGGGAAATTAACCTAACTTGTGTCACATCTGTGTGTACATTCAATCCGCAACCATTATATTCATTACTCCAGCAGAGAGTGTATTATTTGGCCATAGTTAACTAGTTTTGGGCATATCTGTGTGTGCGTTTAGGCCGCAACCGTATATACAGTATTCCAGCAGAGAATACATTTTATTTGGGACAAATTTGTATCCAATATAGAACTACATGCGATTACAGTGTGTATATTAAAGATTACATTCTCTTGGGACTAGTGTAGTGGCCAAAATCTGTTGGTTTTTCTATCCAATACTGAACTGTATCTGAATACAGTGTGTATATTACAAATTACATTATCTTGGGCCTAGTATAGTGTCCCAAATCTTTTTTTTTTTTTGTATCCAGTACCGAACTGCATCTCAATACAGTGTGTATATTAAAAATTATATTCTCTTGGGCCTAGTGTTGTGGCCAAAATCAGTTGGCTTTTCTATCCAATACTGAACTGTATCTGAATACAGTGTGTATAGTACAAATTACATTATCCTGCGCCTAATTTACTGTCAGAAATTAGTTGTATTTTTCTTTCAATACCGAACTGCATCTCAATACATTCTGTATTTTAAAAATTACATTATTCTGGGCCTAGTGTAGTGGCCAAAATCAGTTGGTTTTTTTTATCCATTACCAAACTGCATCTTAATACAGTGTGTATATTAAAAATAACATTCTTTTGGGCCTAGCGTTGGCAAAAATCAGTTTTTTTTTAATCCAATACTGTCCTGCATCAGAAAACTGTGTCTTTAGCGGAGAGTAAAGCAATCTGTGCCACATCTACAGACAAAACAATTAATATGAGGAAGGCGAGCACAAAGGGACGGGGAAGTGGTCGTGATGCTGATGGTGCACGCAGAGGCAGTGGCCCTGGGTGCAATCAAACTGTGCCTGCTGGCATTGCACCTGAAAAAATAAATATATATTAAGGTACCCAGCTTCATGTCCAAATTAGATGGGCGACGCAGGACTACACTGTCAAAGTCGGACCAGTGCGAACAGTTGGTCGGTTGGATTGCAGAAGATAATGCTTCCAGTCGGTTAAGCAACACCCTCTCTACCTCCTGGTCCAGTCTCTGTAGCCAAGAGTTTGGTCAACCAAATCCTCACTCTGATCATCCTTCGTCCCACCATCCTTCGGATATTACGAGGAGCTCTTTCCAGCGACACTATTACATTTGGCCCTCTCGCCAAGATGCTTGAAGAGGGACCTGAGATATTGTGTCCCGATTCCCAACCTCTTGAGCATTTGCAGTTGCAAGAAAATGACGGTGGTAATCTGTAATCATCCGTTCACGAGGAGGATGATGATGAGACACAGTTGCCAAACACAAAGGTTGCGGTTAGGTCAAGTCAGGAGGATGAGCAGAGTGAGGAAGTGGAAGAGGAGGTGGTGGATGATAAGGTCACTGACCCAACATGGGAAGGTGAAAAGCTGAGCGAGGACAGCAGTACAGAGGGAGAGGGATCCACAGCACCGCAACAGTCTGGAAGAGGCAATGGTCTTGCAAAAGGCAGACGTCAGCCAACACCAAACAGGCCCGCAACCGTTACACCGAGCACCCCCATGCGTAAATCTTCCTTGCCAAGGGGTAGGTGTTTAGCAGTATGGCGCTTTTCTGAGGAAAGCGCAGATGACAAAAGAGTGGTAGTTTGCAACCTGTGCCGTACCAAAATGAGCCGGGGCGTGAACATTAGCAACTTCGCCACCACCAGCATGATCCGCCACGTGGCATCTAAGCACCATAATAAGTGGGCCGAACACCTGGATCCACAATCTGGGTCTGCGGGTCACATCACTGCCTCCTCTTCCCCTGTGTTACGCACTGTTGACCAATTCCTATCGAAGGCGGCGGCCCGGATGCCCGTCGCCATGCACCTGGACCTTCGCATAAACCGTCAGCAACAACATCCACTTCCCTGTCCCAGCGCAGCATCCAAATGTCGATAACACAGGCATTTGAACACAAGCGCAAATACCCACCCACAGGCCATAGCACTAAATACGCAACTTTCAAAATTATTGGCCCTTGAAATGTTGACATTTACGCTTGTAGACACTGAGGCCTTCAGCAGCCTGATTTCGGTGGCCGTCCCTCGGTACGCAGTCCCCAGCCACCACTATTTTGCACGGTGTGCCGTGCCCGCCTTACACCAGCATGTGTCCCAACACATTACCCGTGCCCTTACTGGGAAGGTCCATGTCACCACGGACAACTGGACAAGTGCTGGAAGCCAGGGCCACTACATTTCCCTGACCGCACACTGGGTGAATTTTGTGGAGGCCGGGAGTGAGTCATACCCTGGGATGGCACAGGAGCTACCTAGGGCCCTACATCCATCAGGGTCTCCGTCAGCAGCTATATGACTGGCTCGAACTCCTACTTCTTCTCCTCTGCCGCCTTCTCCTCCTCCAACAACAGTCAGCAATTAGTTGGTAGCTGGAAGCAGTGTAGCACTACTGTGGGTACACGTCAACAGGCCGTGCTGAAGCTGATCTGCTTAAGGGACAAACAGCACACCGCCGCAGTGCTGTGGCAGGGTATAAGGGACCAGACTGAGCTGTGGCTCTCGCCACTCAACCTGTAACCAGGCATGGTTGTGTCTGACAATGGCCATAACTTGGTGGCGGCTTTGTAGCTCGGCAACCTGACACACATTCCATGCCTATCCCACGTCTTAAACTTAGTGGTTCAGCGGTTTATCAAAAGCTACCCAAATTTGCAGAAGCTACTATTGAAGGCGCGTCGCTTGTGTGCCAATTTCCAAAAGTCGTCCACAGCTTCAGCCGGTCTGTCAATGCTGCAGCAACGCTTGCGGCTTCCAGCTCACTGACTGTTGTGCGACATGAGCACGCACTGGAACTCTACCTTCTTCATGTTGGCCAGGCTTTGTGAGCAGCAGAGGGCAGTTGTTGAATACCAGCTGCAACATGGTCGTCACCTTTCTAGTCAAGTGCCACTATTCACAAGCGAGAAGTGGGCATTGATGTCAGACCTATGTGTGGTTTTAAAAAACTTTGATGAATCCACACAGATGGTTAGTGGCAATAACGCTATTATCAGCGTAACCATCCCACTGCTGTGTCTACTCAAACGATCGCTGCTCAAAATTAAGGAGGATGCTTTGAATGTGGCAGACGAGGTAATGAGGGAGGAGCTGACACAGGGTATAGCCAGACCTCCCCCAGTTCTGGCACACATGGCTGACTTCATGTTAGGCTGCCTTTCCCGTGACCCTAGAGTTATATGTATTTTAGGTAACACGGATTACTGGGTGTTCACCCTTCTCGAACCCCCGCTGCAAAGAGAAATTCTCATCTCTCATTCCTGTGGTGGAGAGGACAAGTAAAATAGTGCAATACCAGAAGGTACTTGTTGACAGATTGCTCCCAAAGTTTTCGTGGCCGCCAGAGTCCCTACTTCCTTAGGCAACCGCGGAAGGGAGACAAGGGCAACGCACAGCAGTTCCAACAGAGGCAGGGCAACACTTTCCAAGGCATGGGACACTTTCATGACACCCCGCCAGCAACCTCACCCTGAAGAGCAGCCTAGTGCTACAAGGAGGGAAAAGTTTTGGAAGATGGTGAAGGAATACATTAGCGTCCTAAATGATCCCTCAGTGCCTTACAACAACTGGGTGTCCAAGCTGGACACGTGGCACAACATTGCCCTCTACGCCCTGGAGGTGCTGGCCTGCCCTGTAGTGATGTCGCGAACATAAAATTTTCAGTTCGCGAACAGCGAACGCGAACTTCCGCAAATGTTCGCGAACAGGCGAACCGGGCGAACCGCCATAGACTTCAATAGACAGGCGAATTTTAAAAACCAAAGGGACTCTTTCTGGCCACAATAGTGATGGAAAAGTTTTTTCAAGGGGACTAACACCTGGACTGTGGCATGCCGGAGGGGGATCCATGGCAAAACGCCCATGGAAAATTACGTAGTGGACGCAGAGTCGGGTTTTAATCCATAAAGGGCATAAATCACGTAACATTCCTAAATTGTTTGGAATAACATGCTTTAAAACATCCAGTGTGTGTATACGATCAGGTATGATGTTGTATCGATCAGGTAGTGTAAGGGTTACGCCCGATTCTCAGACATTGACATACCAAACTCCTCTTTTAATGCACCGCAAACAGTTCATTTGCACAACCGCAAACTCCCCATTTGCACAAGGTTGATACTAAGCTAGCCACGTCCCGGTGATGTCATTGAAGGTTTCTTCCTCCACCCAGCCACGCATAACACCAAGGGTCCCCAAAAGATGAATTGAATTGATTTTTCGAACGGGGAGATGGTTAAAAAACGCTGGCTCCCTCCCTTTGTTTTTATCCACGGTGACTGCGCCTGCGCCGTGCAATTTACTGTCACACCCGATATGAGTATAATTTTCTGTAGTACTATTCTCATCAGTTTAATCCTCTAACGTCCCCAATCTGAGGGCCATTTATTGAATAGATTTTTCGAACGGGGAGATGGTTAAAAACGCTGGCTCCCTCGACTCTGTTTTAATCCACGGTCACTGCGCCTGCGCCGTGCAATTTACTGTCACACTCGATATGGGTGGTATTTTCTGTAGTACTATTCTCATCAGTTTAATCCCTGTTACATCCCATATCAGGGATTGCCTTTGTGGAAAAAAATGTAGGCCTGGTACCTTCGACTGCCTTCACAGTGACAGACCAAACTCTCATACACCAAACTGAATTGATTTCAGGAACCGGGAGATGGAAAAAGCAACTTGGTCGGTCCTCATACTCCCAAATTGGGGCACTGCACGTGCACAGAGCAATGTGCTGTGACACCCTATATGAGTGGTGTCTTAACTAGTACTATTCCTATCAGCGGCGGGCGGGTGCGTGGTAACTTGAGAGCAGGTGACCAAAGCTGAGCTGGAGAAAGATGGTGCGTCAAGGTTCTTAGCGGAAGCTGTTGAAGATTGGGTGTCCTGTCTAAGCCAGTCAACTACGTCCTCAGAATTTTTCGGGTTCAGGGTACATGGCCTCTGAACATTAGGCATTATTCCAGGGACAGTGGAAATCACAGCACCACGACCACGACGGCCCCTGCGGGGTGGCCTGCCTCTGCCTGTCATTTTTTTTCCGATAAGTGGTACTGTGCCACCCTGTATCAGTGGTGGGCACTGGCAGTGGGCACACTACAGTCTGTGGAAGTGGGCCTGACACACACTGGCAGCAGGCAAGCAAACTGAAATTAGACTCAATGTGTAAAAATGAAATGCCTTATTTATCGTCAAGCTACTGTGCCACCCGGTATCAGTGGTTGGCACTGGCAGTGGGCACACTACAGTCTGTGGAGGTGGGCCTGACACACACTGGCAGGAGGCAAGCAACTGAAATTAGACTAATGTGTAAAAATGAAATGCCTTATTTATCGGCAAGCTACTGTGCCACCCGGTATCAGTGGTTGGCACTGGCAGTAGGCACACTACAGTCTGTGGAGGTGGGCCTGACACACACTGGCAGGAGGCAAGCAACTGAAATTAGACTAATGTAAAAATGAAATGCCTTATTTATCGGCAAGCTACTGTGCCACCCGGTATCAGTGGTTGGCACTGGCAGTGGGCACACTACAGTCTGTGGAGGTGGGCCTGACACACACTGGCAGGAGGCAAGCAACTGAAATTAGACTAATGTGTAAAAATGAAATGCCTTATTTATCGGCAAGCTACTGTGCCACCCGGTATCAGTGGTTGGCACTGGCAGTGGGCACACTACAGTCAGTGGAAGTGGGCCTGACACGCACTGGCAGCAGGCAAGCAACTGAAATTAGACTAATGTGTAAAAATTAAATGCCTTTTTATGCAAAGTCCTGTGCCAGCCGGTATGAGTGGTAGGCACTGGCAGTGGGCACACTACAGTCACTGGAAGTCAGCCTGACACACACTGGCAGGCAACTAACCTTAGATTAAAGTGTAAAAATTAAATGCCTATTTTGATGCAAAGTCCTCTGCCAGCCGGTATGAGTGGTAGGCACTGGCAGTGGGCACACTACAGTCACTGGAAGTCAGCCTGACACACACTGGCAGGCAACTAACCTTAGATTAAAGTGTAAAATGAAATGCCTTTTTTGATGCAAAGTCCTGTGCCACACGGGATGACAGGGGTGGGCACTGGCAGTGGGCACACTACAGTCAGTGGAAGTCGGCCTGACACACACTAGCAGCAGGCAAGCAGCTGAAATTACACTAAAGTGTAAAAATGAAATGCCTTTTTTATGCAAAGTCCTGTGCCAGCCGGTATGAGTGGTGGGCACTGGCAGTGGGCACACTACAGTCAGTGGAAGTCAGCCTGACACACACTGGCAGGCAACTAAACTTAGATTAAAGTGTAAAAATTAAATGCCTTTTTTTGATGCAAAGTCCTGTGCCACATGGGATGACAGGGGTGGGCACTGGCAGTGGGCACACTACAGTCTGTGGACCTGCAGCTCCTCACACACAGGCAGGCCATGCAACTGCAATATGCATATAAAGGGAAAAAAAGCAGACTAATGTTGCAGCCCTAAAAGGGCTTTTGGGGTGCTGTCAGGACGCTGTCCTTACAGCAGAGATCAGAAGAGTCTTTCAGGACTGGAGTAGACACTGAATTCACTAGCCTAGCTATCGATTTCCCAATTAAATCAGCAGCAATTACACTCTCCCTACTCTCACTAAGACTGCAGCTTCAGAATGAATCTAAAATGGATGCTGTGCAGGAGGTGGGAGGGTCTGGGAGGGAGGGTATGCTGCTGATTGGCTGGAATGTGTCTGCTGACTGTGAGGTACAGGGTCAAAGTTTGCTCAATGATGATGTATAGGGGGCGGACCGAACATCGCATATGTTCGCCCGGCAGAGGCGAACGCGAACAAGCTATGTTCGCCGGGAACTGTTCGCCGGCGAATAGTTCGGGCCATCTCTACTGCCCTGCCGCCAGCGTATTATCTGAACGTGTATTTAGTGTTGCTGGTAGCATTATAACAGATAAGCTCATCCACTTGTCCACTGACAATGCTGGCAGGTTGACTCAGATAAAAATGAACAAGGCCTGGATTGCCCCTGACTTCTCCACTCTACCAGAGGAACGCTGAGCTAATGAGGAACAAAAACGCAATTTAAATGTATGCTTTATAATGTACTCAATCCACAAGATTCAGACGCACCCTTTTCACCACAAAAAAGGGTATATGTTTGAATCTTGTTTTCTCATCCTCCTCCGCCTCCTCTTCCATACAGTATATATGCGCTCACTACAATGTTTTGTAGGGTCTGCTCATCTTCAGGTCCTCACCTCCAATGTTTTATATGGTCTGCTCACCTTTAGGCCATCACTGCAATGTTTTATGGGGTTTGATCACCTTCAGGCCCTCCTCCAATGTTTTATATGGTCTGCTCACCTGTAGGCCATCAATGCAATGTTTTATGGGGTT